>OY759263.1:30235022-30417522 GCA_963662155.1 Lamellibrachia columna | reverse complement strand
TGCACATTTCTCTATAAAAGAAATATAAAATCGAGCATATGATGCGATCATATGATAAACTGATATGTTGATGACTACTTACTAATCTTCTTGGAATAAAGTTGTATTCTGTGTTTTAACCCGGATGCAAATGTATTGGCAGTTGCCATTTCAGTATATGAAATTGTAATCGATATATTGACACTCTTCCATTTCTGTATAATTTCAGCTAAAAAGTCTTGCCGCGCCTGGGGAGATCCTCATTATGACACATTTGATGGCATAACGATTCACTACATGGGATTCGGACCGTACATAATGTCTGCTAGGCGTCCGTCATGTGCCCAACTTCAAGATTTTCTAGTGGTAGGGGAGCACGAAGAGAGGGATAACAACCCAGACCTCTCTTACATGAAGTGGGTCGAGCTGTACGTGTTTCTTCCCACGACGACAACGAGGGTGAAGTTAGGAAAGCTACAAAAAATATGGGTGATTATAAATTATTAATATATTATGAATGTTATCTTAAAATCGGAATAAAGTAATATTTAGTCTGACGGTCTGGTAGTAATGTATATGACAATATGAATCTCAGGATATTTAGAAAAACGATTTACGCATTTGCAAGTGATCCCAAGCAGTTATTTGATTGCGGGAGTTTTGTCATCATCTTCATATTCACCACCACCATCACTATCACTATTCTGTACTAGGTGTACCGCCTATAAATAAACAATATCTTAATAATTAATAAATTATTATTGTGCGAATACAATGCAGTACATTACGAATACATATTGCGCCAAAAACCAAAGGGTTAATTAATCTCATATCGGTATATTTGTTGCAAATTAAATCAAGCAAAATAACCGATACGTTTGCATTGTTATTTAGACATTCCTATTATTTATTTGTTGTTTATGAGTAATATTATATACGTGTGATTACCAAATGTACATTATGTATGGCAAATATTTGTATAACCTTCGTTTGAAGGTGTCGCATTATCGGACCTGACTATTTGTTCAGGAAGACCATAACATTTATTTAGGTTATATGTCTTTACCCCCCGGATAAAATACCCTCGGTCGACACCCTGGACGTGGGGTAATGTACTACGAAGTAATACATAGACTACGCCGGGACATTTTTGCTCTCCTGTAAATGCCTTAAAAGGACCTTGAAACACATTAAATTACAGTATCTGCTTAAAACTTACAAAGTAAGACTGTCCACCATATTCAATACATGGGATTCAGCCTAAAGGAAACAATACAAACACAATTATAATTCAAACTGTTATTTGCAATCTGTAAATATATGGACATTTGCAAGATTGCCCAATTGTTACTTTGATGTATTTCCATAACAAACACTGGTTCCAGATTTTCATTCGTTTACGGCAGGTTTTCTGTCTGGTTACTAAGTAAAGTTCATGGCAGTGGCTCTGTGGTATGCCACGATGGGTCGGTTGCCATCGTCTGGCATCACTGTGCTCTGCCTGGCGTTTATACTAGCAGAGGTTTTGTGCCTTGTATTAGTGGGGATTCTGGCACAGGGTATTGTGCTAGTGGGGGTATTTTCCTGGAGACTAAGATGCTGAGGGGGTAATGTCGAAGGGGTAATGACCAGGGGTTGGAGTTCTGGGGTGATGTCCGAGGGTGTTGTTCTGTCACCATTTTTTAACGACCTTAGCATTCGTCTGTAAAAATCAAGCTAGAAAGTATGGCATTCGTACTGTGTAGGTTTTAGGATTTATCAGACTGATCAAACGTTGTAGTGTTAGTATACTCAAAACACCGTCTGATTATACCCTTTATCTTATACTCTTTGATAATTGCGTGACATATAGCTCGGCATCGATCATTAATCCAAAGTCCTTCATCTCTTATGTAACATTTATAAATAATCTTCCTTAGTCACGTGTTCTACTGTATGTACAAGGTGGATAATTATCAACGTCGTTTATTGCATTGCACTTTTCTGGGAGATATTGTATATGTCGTGTGTCGGCCCAGTTTGTTAGTGGATCTGTGACTTCTTGTGATAAGATGTAATCTTCTACTCATGCCATTGTGTGTGTGTGTGTGTGTGTGTGTGTGTGTGTGTGTGTGTGTGTGTGTGTGTGTGTGTGTGTGTGTGTGTGTGTGTGTGTGTGTGTGTGTGTGTGTGTGTGTGTGTGTGTGTGTGTGTGTGTGTGTGTGTGTGTGTGTGTGTGTGTGTGTGTGTGTGTGTGTGTGTGTGTGTGTGTGTGCGCGTTTGTGTGTGTGTGTGTGTGTGTGTGGGTGTGTGTGTGTGTGTGTGTGTGCGCGCGTGTGTGTGTGGGTGTGTGTGTGTGTGTGTGTGTGTGTGTGTGTGTGTGTGTGTGTGTGTGTGTGTGTGTGTGTGTGTGTGTGTGTGTGTGTGTGTGTGTGTGTGTGTGTGTGTGTGTGTGTGTGTGCGCGCGCGCGAATAAACATGTTCTGTCGTTTGTGCCATATAAAATATCGCAAGAATTCACGGATGCACTCAAGTAAGTGTGCATAAACAAGCGTCTGCTTTACTAATACAGGTGAATGACATTGAGTTCACTATCGGCAACACACTGCCGCCCGGGATCAAATCCATTGACCTCAGCAACGAAAAATCGGTCGTCGTCACTAACTCTGAAATCGAGGTTTCATTTGACTTCATACACGAGGCATATATATGGATCCCGCTTTCATATCTTAATTGTGTGGAAGGTAAGGACTGTAAACAATATCTATCTATGTAATTTTCGTAAAAACAAATATGTAATTAAGGGTCCTGTTAGTAAATGCTTTCAGTGTACAGGTACAGTGTTTAATAATTATAATAATCACCATCAACACCGTACTATAATTTTGTATATGCACATATATATAATGCTGCTCCTCCTAGACACATGTATATAATGCTACTCCTCCTAGACACATGTATATAATGCTACTCCTCCTAGACACTTTGTATCTCGTTCGTTGTTATTATGTACATTTGTTCGCAACGCTTTGTGTGTTTTCTGCGAACAACAACAACAATGACGTTGCCCAGCCAACAAATTGATTATAACACTTCGCCAGCCGTCCACTTGTTATTTATATCAAATTGTGGCAGTGGTGATATGGTGAGTGGCGCCACCGTTGGGGAGTGTGCGCCCGTGTGTATGTAGCGCCCTCTGGAACATAGCATCGAATTAAAGACTTGGTTGCTTGGCAACATGATCAGTGGCCGGACCCCCAACTCAAGATGTAGGCGACATTAGACTTTCTAAGCCCATCACCTAGAATTTCCAAATTTCTCCTCGTACATGTACCATACATTGTAGTTACATTAATTGAAGGATCAGTGTATATTGGATTTCAGAAAGAACTCATTCTCACAGCGAACAATATATGAATGGAACCATTCATCTTTAGATGGTGTAAACGCTAACCAAATACCATTAAATCATTTTGATTATCATAGTAATAATATTGAGAACATTACTAAGAATATTGTTAGCATTATGATTATACAGCATAAATGCTTAAATAATGCCAAATTAATAAATGCTAAGTAATACGAAGTATTAGTTTAAATTCAGTTTTCCACATGTGACAGTAAGCAAAACATTGACACAACAGTTCACGCGTATTGAAATAAATACCAATATTTTAACTGTTTATCATTATTGTTTATTAGGTTTGTGTGGAAACGCTGATGGTAACAAAGATAACGACATGGTGAACAAACAGGGAAGGCATTGTGGCAGACTGCCGAACAACATGAAGAACTGGTGTGTCGGCAACAGCTGGCTTGTCGGCGGACCGAAAGGGAACGAACGGTAAATGTGCTAAGACTGTACAATGTACTTATATTTTAATTTAAAAGAATTTTTTTTTAATTGATAACAAAGGGCTATTTTGGTATCCGGGAACGCTGGTGATAGATCAGCTGTGGTTATTATGTCACATATTAACTTTGAGAAGAAATCACGGTTATAGACGAAATCACGGTTTTCTACAATATCTATTTCGGTCCCTTGTAACGAGCGTAACGGCCTGAGTCAGGAACAGATTGACGGAGGTTAGCAAACCACACTCAACTGGTTTATCATATCGCAAGTCTGGTCGTTGATGTCCAAATATGTAGTGCGTGATTAGTTTATGTAACATCCGCAGTTGATTTAATAAAAAAATCGTATTTTTTTAAAATCACACACGCACGCACGCACACACACACACGCACGCACGCACGCACGCACGCACGCACGCACACACACACACACATAATGGTACACACGGTGCGGGTCAATGTCGGTCATGGACTTCCATCCTCTCACCGATCATTTGACAAAGTTATGAAATTTCACCAAGCGTGCAATTCGTCAGTTTTCAACGTTTCCATGTTCACTTCACTTGATGTTTGATCAAACATTAAATAATTTAAAAGTTGGTAAGACAATTTCACACAAACTACATGCAAAAGTTGCACAAACGATCTAGCATGTTGCAGCGGATACTGGGTAGATTTGCTTTTTCGCAAAATGAATTTGAAATGAGACGAAAAAATCGAATTGAGGAGGCACCTTTAACGTTGAACAGATTTGGTGCGATGTATAAAGTAAATTATGTTCTTGCTATATGTCAATAAGTATTCATGTGAAGAGATTAAGAGCGCACAAGGACCGGAAGACATCGGTACTGCAGAATGCCTCATTACTTGTCGTTTACCGGGAAGACTGCTTCTCACCTGTTGCTCTTCGTGCTAATGAAGACTCCGCTAACTCTAGCGATGAATTGTCGACGAAGCAGAGACGTGTCATGAGAAACCTTTCACGGCGAATATCTTTCGTGCGTCAAAGGACGGACCGCTTGGACCGTCGTCGTGCAGCACTGTCAACTGGCCAGCCTATCTGCCAGCCTATCTGCCAGCCTATCTGCCAGCCTATCTGCCAGCCTATCTGCCAGCCTATCTGCTAGATTATCCGCCAGCCTATCTGCCAGTTATCCGCGTTGTGGCAGCCGTTTTCCCTCCGCCTGAAGGCGTTGCCTCACAAGCAGAGACACATCGACCTTCTACGTCTTACGGGTATCTTCGTTGCTTCGATACTCGCTGCGCTGCGGTCGGCTAGGTGTTCAATCACTTTTTTCTCTCACGTTTCATTCTCTACTTCTTAGCTGTGTGGTTGACTGTGACACCTGGGCTCTCACGCACGAGCTTCGCGATCCCTCTATGCCAACTTACTTCACCGTGACCCGATCTCCATGATACTCCTCTCGTGTCTACAGGTTCTTTTCATACTCGATTCTAATGATATAACACATGAACCCAGTTAGGCAATCACCGACGCCTTGTCTAGTCCACCAGGAAAACACCCTTCAAAATCTCAATCCAATTAGCGTAAAATGCCCCTAAATTGGGTAACACTGCGGTCCCTGTGTAATTAATATGCAGCACCCTCTGAGATAAACAATGCACGCCTTAGGTACGGGTGCAGGCACGCTCGAGCAGACAAGTTACATAACACTGGTCTGCGCCAGTTAACTGGTGCATTCAATCACACTAAAAACGTGTAACACGTAATTAAAGAATGAGGATTATAATAAAAAAAATAGCAGAAATGCTACACATACGTATTCCTTTTTTAATACTCCATGTGATCGTGTCACGAAAGACGAAATACTCAAAATAATACATTATGTTTTAGAACCGTGGACCGGGTGTCACTTAAATGCTCGACAAGGAATAAAGTGAAATTCGACAGGATCACATACTGCGGGTCTCTTAAGAACCGGAGAGGCCCATTTGCCAGATGCCTTCGCAAGATGGTACGTTAATTGTAGCTTGGGTACTGTTTTGTATGTCACATTCAACTACATATTTGTACTATTATTGATTATTCATCAATGAAAGTATGAAAGTATTATCGTTGGAGTTCCTTTCAATATCAGCCTGCGTTTATTTGACTAATGCATGTAAATCACTAAATAAATAAAATAAATAAACCACTAAATAAAAAAAAAAAGTAAACAAATAACTATATATATATATTTATATACTTACTTACTTACTTATTTATATATTGACATGATATATATATATATATATATATATATATATATATATATATATATATATATATTGTTGTTGTTCTGCCCCATAGAGTGCAAGTGGAAGGAATGCCTACAGCGGCTGCATTTTCGATACGTGTGCAAACCAGGTAAGTTAGATGTATTTACATACGTGTATGCATATATGTATATATGTATGTATGACTGCGTATACGCATGCACTGTATATATGTATATATATATATATATATATATATATATATATATATATATATATATATATATGTGTGTGTGTGTACACACCCATATACATATATATATATATATATATATATATATATATATATATATATATATATATATATATATATATATATATATATATATATATATATATATATATATATATATATATATATATATATATATATATATATATATATATATATATATATATATATATTCATACCTAAATAGCCTGTCTACGTTCTACCTATGTAGACAGGAAACAGTAAACAGGAAATATTTATTCGTCCCAAAGACAACAAAACAGAGTATTCAACACAAAAACCATACAATATATTACATATATGTCGACATTATAAAACGAAGTGGTAAGAATATAGAGTACGGTCTGAAAACAAAAGATAATGTCATATAACGGGCGGGAGACTCCTACTAAGACTAAAAAATAATCGCTGTCGTAGGAGCCACCCTGTCGATTAATTTCACCCGTTTTTATTCATATTTTCTTACCTACCTATCGACTTACCTATTATATGCCTGCACATATACACACACACACACACACACACACACACACACACACACACACACACACACACACACACACACACACACACACACACACACACACACACACACACACACACACACACACACACACACACACACACACACACACACACACACACACACACACACACACACACACACACACACACACACACACACACACACACACACACACACACACACACACACACACACACACACACACACACACACACACACACACACACACACACACACACACACGCTCCTTATCCCATGTAACTGAATTCCTACTTAGCTACACCGTATCATATTAATTTCGTACCTACTATCCTTCCCAATTACCTTATATAACATTTCCGTCATACCTACCTGTCTACGTACCATCTTTCTTCGCTAGCTAACCGCCCAATTGTGTTCTTCCCTCCACCTACCTACCTTCCGTCTTTCCTACGAATCGATTGAATGACCGAATACCTAACTACACTACACTAACTACACTAACATATTTACGTATGTTGACTCACCAGAACAACCCCAATCTCGCCAAAGACCTCGCTTGCAAAAGCGTGGAGGCGTTCGCTGGTTTGTGCGGGAATCTCGTACGCCCCGGCAGCTGGAGAAAACAAACCGGATGTCGTAAGTAATGACATTTATTCGTGTGTGCCAGAGCACTGTTGGTGCGTATAGTTTCGAGCACGTATGTGTGAGAACAATTATTATAACTGGTCGAAACAAGGGTTGAAATATTTCGAAAAACGCTTTATTAGGTTTATATGCATTGTCTTCTGTGACGTAGGTAAAATGAGTTCAGTCGTAAACCTTCTTCGTGCCGGTTTGTAGCAAATATTCCCCAGTCAAGTTTTCTCCGCACTCTAGCTGTGTGACTTTGTTTATGCCCTTTTCTTTGGACAATGTCCCTAGCGTTAGGCTGTCTCCAAATCTCTTTCAGTTACTTTCCGCTGTTTTATAGGATCCTCTTCGTAATTTGTTGGCGTATTATATACAGATAACTCTCAACTGCCATATCGATCACCTTGGCTTAATGATATTGGTGGTATCTTATTGTTCCGTATTTTGTGTGAAACTCGATGATGTTTGCTGGAATTTACATAGGCCTGTCCATTGTGATCCACTTTACGGGTGTGACCACACGGCGACGTATAATACATTTAGCTTCGTTTTATAAAATAAACCGATAAAACGGCAGTTGACTTATCGGACATGCTATGCTTAGTATTTGCCACCCACACATTGCATGCGTCCTTGATAGACGATTTCTCCTGGCCGTTCTGTTTCCAGTGTGTCCCGGTGACCTGGTCTGGACGAGGTGTGGACGCAAGTGCGTTCGAACCTGCGCCAAGCCGAACATCAACTGTAGCTTCAAGTGTGTTGCGAAGTGCCAGTGTCCTCGGTCGAAGCCCTACCAGCACGGCAACAGCTGTCTCACCGCGACGGAGTGCCGAGAAAATAATCTCTGGTTTTACGACCTCGAGTGATGTATTTGCGTTGGGTAAAAGCTGAAGAAGATGAAAGGCGACCTTCATTATCCTAGACGACCAGTCCATTTACTGATCTGTCAACAACACCACTGAATGTGGGGCTAATGATTAGCTACGATAATCAGTAAATGATTACAGTTACTATCCAAGATAACATGAATGTCACCGATTCAGTGAACTTCTGTACCGAGAACTTCCATGTGCAACAATAATAAAAGAAACTCAAAAATGATTAAACTCCTCGCTCATTTCCGATCCATCGCCCCCTCTCTCCCTCGCCCCCTCTCTCCCTCGCCCCCTCGCCCCTTGGTTCACTCTCGCACCCAATCGAAACATTTAATTTGTATTCATATTATTTGATATGCATATTCTTAACAAGCCTGATAATAAAGACTACACCATAAATTTGGCATAATAGTTTAATTACATTCGCTAGGTGTTCTTTGTGATCAGCGCCCCGTAAGACCGACGACGTCGTTTATAACTGACGGCAGTGCACCACTTTAAATAATGCATGTTGCAAACTCAGCGAAGAATAGCTTGTTCCCGAGCGTCCCTGTCAAAACAGTGAGTGTTATGGCTTGCATCAAACGTTCATATCTTTCATGATGGCATTCACAATAACTAAATGCATTATTTAATTTGACGACACTGTTTCTGTGCGACGTAGTTATGGCAGAACGACCAAAATTAAACCGTCGAACCTGATCACGTGGCCAAGTTTCCCATAAGCAGACACCAGGTGACAGAACTTCTTGTTACCATAATGTATATAGGGTGTACGCACGCACGCACGCACGCACGCACGCACGCACGCACGCACGCACGCACGCACGCACGCACGCACGCACGCACGCAGTCCCCTCAAAGCCTAATTTACTATTGCATGGCAAAGTGGCCTATGACGAGGAGGTGGCTCTTTTTATAGGGGCCTTATAAGAGTTGACCCTTGTATGTGTACATTATAGTACATTATAGTACATTGTGCATGCATTATATTTACCACATATCATGAATAATTAGTTGTTTAAATATGTAAAATATTTCACAAATTTATGTTTTTTTTATTCATACCACCAGCCATTGTCACGATAATTCAATCAATTCTAGCTTGAACTAAAGTGATCATATCGAACACATCCACGCCACCAGGGTAGAGTTGCACACATCCACGCCACCAGGGTAGAGTTGTACACATCCACGCAAAGTTGTACACATTCTCGCCACCAGGGTAGAGTTGTACACATCCACGCAACCAGGGTAGAGTTGTAAAACACCCACGCCACCAGGGTAGAGTTTTGCATCACAGCGATGAACTCGTTGCGTCCTGTAATGGTCCATACACACGATGCGACTGGCCACATACACCAAAGCTGTGATCAAGCTTTCGAGCTTCCATTGCCACTTTGGAAGAAATTAAAGAAGTTCACAACTGCTGTAGCTGGTTAACTCGTGATGAACACATTAAATGCACGAATATTTACACTGCTTTTATTAGTTTATTGGTCTGCATCAAAGCAGCCACACCATTCGTCTTCCCGGCCATATTCACAGCACCATAGTATGTTTGGTCGTGCATCTTTCTGATGTCCAAACCTAGCTGCTCGACCTTTTCGCCGTTGGCTGCGGATATAACTCGGAAGTAATACAAAAGATCGAAACTCTAAGATTTCCCCATGGATCTTCTGCTTTTAAAATTTTAAGACACAGCTTAACTGTTCTTTGCTTGATATGTCAAAGGTCTCGTCATTACTGATGCTGCACAAATAACGAGGCCAACATGGCGTTATTGTTTTATGTCGCCAACCGCTTTAGTGTCGAGATGGGAGGAGGCATACAGATGGCTTCTCATGGCGACATTCTGCTTTTCACGGAGAGTAACTTATGGACTGCAGCTAAAAGAATATGTGAATAAATTAAATGGATAAGGGCAAATGGTTGTACTGGGGGGGGCAATGCCCCTACTTTGTGTGTTTGAAATGTTCTCAACCCAGGAACGAATCAAAGAGGACGCCATGTCACTGTGTCTCGACGACTAATTTTGATGAAAAATCAGGCCAAAATAAAGGGGGTGTCGGGGCACTTGATAGACACCCTCGGACCCGCCCACACCAATAAACATCTAACACAACACAACACAACACTTAATAAAAATAATAGACGCTTAGCAGTCGCAGTGCGCACCAGCAGTCTCCTCAGTCAGGTCACCGACGACAGGCGAAGAGATTCAGTAGCATTCGCAAAGCGAATGAACAGGACATTAAACCAGCACGTCAAATCCAAGATATGTATGGTTGCTGAATTGAACGATGCGTGGCTTTTTGTGTATAAAACAATGATTAAAAGCATAGCGCGAGAATAGGGGGTTGAGTCTTTCCTGATAATAACCGCACAACAGAGTTTCAGTCACACTCCCCCTGAGATTCGCGTCGGGTTCCAGGCTTCGTACCTCACCTCTGCTAGAGCTGCCTTTTTGGAGACTCTACTCTCCCCTATATAATATTTCTTTATTTCCAAAACAAAAACATCACTTCTTATTTCAAAGATTTACAAATCGTGCCACAATGATTTTTTTGCACCGAAAACGTATTTATATTGGTAATTTTATCAGAAACTTGTGATGTTTTTCTATTGATATTATCTATAGTGTTTATTGGGGTCTAAATAAACTTTCTTTCTTTCTTTCCAGAAAATATTTCCGTGTAACTACATAAAACAACTCAGTATGGATGTCAGCCTCCTGTCTTTTTGACATATCTGTTGAACTTTGCAAACAAGTCTTGATAATTACGATACTGCATTGGAATTGGAGGATAAAGATCCAGCGAGCAAAAAAGCATAAACAATAGCATGTGTGTGATTTAACAAGATTTAACAAGATTTGCCATCCAAGCCAAAGGCCCAGATGGCAAGTGGACAAGGAGGCCATTGGCTTATCGAGAGTCCAACAATGTTCATCTACTTATAGCCCGCCCTCCTGAGATATGTGTCAACCTTGTTTTTAAACATATTCACGCTGCTAGCAGTTACACAATCTGTAGACAATTTGTTCCATTCATTTATTGTCCGCTGTGAGAACGAGTGCTTCCTGATGTCCAATCTACATTGATCCTTTACTAATTTTACCTCATGTCCTCTAGTTCTGCTATCCTTCTTGAGTGAGAAAAACATATTTCTATCAATATTTTCATACCCATTCAATATCTTAAAAACTTCAATCTGATCTCCTCTTAACCTCTTTGTCTCTAGAGTTGTTAAACCACATTCTTTCAGGCGTTCTTCATAACTAAGGTCTCTCAGTTCTGGAATAATTTTAGTTGCTCTCTTTTGTATGCGTTCAAGCGTATCTATATCCTTCTTACGATATGGTCTCCATGCTTGTATACAGTATTCTAAATGAGGTCTAACTATTGCTTTATAAAGAGGTATAATTAACTTTTTTCCCTTGTATGTTATGTTTCTTCTAATCAATCCAAGAATTTGATTACCCTTTGAAGCTGCAATACCACACTGCTCTGAAACTTTCATATCAGCACTTATTGTAACTCCTAAGTCCTTTTCTTTTACAGTAGTACCCAGAACAGTATCTCCCATTTTATAGTTTACATTCAAGTTCCTATGTCCTGTATGTAGGCATTTACATTTCCCAAAATTGAACAACATCTGCCATTTCTCAGACCATTTCACTAATCTGTCTAGATCGTTTTGTAAATGTTGTTTATCACCATCAGTATTAACCTTTCTAAACAGTTTTGTGTCATCCACAAATTTCAGTACGTTACTTGTTATACTGTCGTCCAAGTCATTGATATAAATTAAGAATAATATAGGTCCTAATACTGATCCTTGAGGTACCCCACTCAAAACCGATTTCCAATTTGAAACTTCTCCATCTACTACACCTCGTTGTCTTCTGTCAGTCAGCCATTGTTCTATCCAGTCAGTTATGCTATCCCCGATACCATGGGCTTTTAATTTAAGTAGTAATCTTTGATGTGGCACTTTGTCAAAAGCTTTCTGAAAATCTAAGTAGATAATATCTACTGGCGATCCCACGTCTATCCACTTAGTGATTTCTTCCAAAAAACATAACATATTTGTTAAGCAAGACCTCGCTTTAAGGAATCCATGTTGAGATGAATTTAATAATTTATGCTTAACGAGGAAGTCCACCATATGGTCTTTAATTAACCTTTCTAATAATTTACAAATCACTGACGTTAAACTCACTGGTCTGTAATTATCGGACTTATTTCTCGAACCATTTTCAAATAATGGTATGATGTTTGCTTCTTTCCATTCAAACGGAACAACTCCCTCTTTTAATGACAAGTTGAATACTCTTGCAAGTGGTATACTGATTTGTTCTACTGTTTCCATTAGTAATTTTGGAGGAATCCCATCCACTCCCGGTGATTTGTTATCCTTCATTGCCTTTATTTTCTTAGCTACCAATTCTGGAGTTACAACTAACGGACCTAAATAGTCAGATTTAGCCCCCTGAAATTTAGCATCAGCAACTGGTAATGAACTAATATCTTCTTTGGTAAACACTGAACTGAAGTAACCATTTAGGTCTTCCGCCATTAAAAACCCCTGTGATATTATATTTCCATCACTGTCTTCTAGAGGTCCAACCTTGTCTTGTACGTTTTGTTTACTCCTGATATATGCATAAAAACTCTTGCTGTCATTTGTTATGTTACATGCTAGTTTTTGCTCATAGCTTCTTTTAGATTGTCTGATTTCAGTTGTAGCTGCATTAAGTGCCTCTGCATTAAGTGCCTACTTCGTCCTTTCTGGTACGCCTATAAACCCTCCACATAGTTTGTTTTAGCATTATTTTTCTAATAGCCTCTTTTGACAAGTGTTTCTTTCTACACCGTTTTCCTTGTTTTTGGAAGGGAACAAATTTATCGATGATACTCTCAATTTCATATTTTAGAATATTCCAACATTCAATTGCGGTCTTATTCATCAGCATGTTATTCCAATCTAGCTTTGCTAAGTATTTTCTCATATCTTTGTAGTTACCTTTGTGGAAGTTTCTCTTGTACGTTTTCTTATTTTTACTTTCTGATTTTACATTGATGTCAAAATGTATTTGATTATGGTCACTATTACCCAATGGTTCAAATATTTTTACATTGTCCACTAATTCTTTTTGTGATGACAAAACTATATCTAATACATTTTCTCCCCTGGTTGGTTCTAGTACGTGCTGAGTAAGAAAGCTATCCTGGATTAAATTGTAGGTCCTCAATCCCTGTGCTCTCTAGAGAATTCGATTGTATGTGTCCATGGTTAAAATCTCCCATTATGATACATTCCCCTTTACTAACTTCCTTTATAGCGTTTTTTATTTTTGTGTTGTCCTCTTCGTTTATGTTTGGACTTCGGTAAACTAATCCAATAGTTAATTTTGAATTTCCTGAAACAATTTTGCATCAAACAGCTTCATCGCAATCTGCTTCCCTTTCTAGTTTTATTTCATAAGCCTGAATAGATTCTTTAACATATAAAATAACTCCCCCGCCCCTTCTTCTTATTCGATCTTTCCTAAACATTACATATCCTGTCAGTCCTAATTCAGCATCTGTTATATCTATGTTGGCCCATGATTCAGTTATACCAATTATGTGAGGGTCAATATCTTCTACCATAATGTTTAATTCGTTTTTCTTATTTACTATGCTCCTTGCATTTAAACATACGCATCTATAACCTTTTTCAGAGATGTTTTTCGGATGATTTGATATTGGTTTATCTGTGCTAGTGGCCTCTTGTTCTGCTTGAGACACCTCTAGCTAACCCCCCTGCACTTCTAGTTTAAAGAATGTTTACTTCCAAAAATATTTGTCATTGTACCCAAGTCACTATCTACTGCTGCTGAAAGTTTGTCCGCGAATACTGCCGCCCCCTTTCCACTTAAATGAAGCCCATCCTTCATGTACATATACATATCTTATCTCCCCGGACATTACTACTGCGCTGTAAATACCATAATATGGCGTTTGCTTAAACGAGCATTTTCTGCGATGTTCAATACAATGGATTTAGGCTAACAGAAACAATACAAACACAACTACAACTCAAACTTGTATTTGCAATGTACACATACATGGATATTTATGACATTACTTAATTGTTAGTTTTCTGTGTTTCGGTCACAGACTCTAGTTACCAAGCGAAGTTCATAGCAATGGCTCCGAGATATGCCTTGATGGGGCGGTTGGCATGGTATGGTACCAAGGTGTTAAGCATGGTGTTGGCATTGGCCTAGGTGTTGTCCCTGATCCTACTGGAGTATACCCTTACCGTTCGTTTCCTGTTGTTCTGCCAGCAAGCCAGCTGTTGCCAACACACCAGTATTTTCTGTTTTCCGGCAGTCTGCCACAATTACGCCGCATTCTGTTGACGAAGTCGTTACGTCTGTCACCATCAGCGTTTCCACAAAGACCTGATAACCAATACTTATAATGATATACAGTGTTTTAACATTTTAATGATGAAATGAACGTATATTTAATACAACAAATGTAAACAGTTATATTCAGTTATTCAGGACAAAGATTGTAAACAGTTAAACACCTGCACGCACGCACGCACGCACGCACGCACGCACGCACGCACGCACGCACGCACGCACGCACGCACGCACGCACGCACGCACGCACGCACGCACGCACGCACGCACGCACGCACGCACGCACGCACGCACGCACGCACGCACGCACGCACGCACGCACGCACGCACGCAAACACGCACGCACGCACGCACGCACGCACACACCTGGCCCCCGGTCCCGATGCCTGAGCAATGTTTTTCATACACGATAATAAATATGATTAATTTATTTTACCCTTGCAATGCAATGCAATTGGATAATGAGCAATATAGCAGCGTTCATTCTCTCAGTACACTAAGCACATTTACTAGCATTACTATTACGTTGCTGTTCTTACGAATAATATAATTTTGGTAGACGTATTAGAAGAAATATACAGTTCTTACGAATATTATATATGTAGAACATATAATTTATTATGCAGTTCTTACCTTCCACGCACTGCTGATACGAAAACGGGATCCATAGCAATACCGTCTCTCTGCCGTCAAATGAAACCGCGACCTCAAAGTTAGTGACCACTTCTCTTACCACCCACACCTTGCATGCATATTTACTAATCGATTTCTCCTGGCCGTTCTGTGTCCAGTGTGTCCTGGTGACCTGGTCTGGACGACGTGTGGACGCAAGTGCGTTCGGACCTGCGCCAAGCCGAAGATCAACTGCAGCTTCAAGTGCGTCGCGAAGTGCCAGTGTCCTCGGTCCAAACTCTATCAGCAAGGCAACAGCTGTCTCTCCGAGAGTTAGTGCCGAGAAAATAATCTGTGGCCACATTCACGAGCTATCGAGATTTAATAAAGATCTATATAAGAGGACAATGAGGCAGCATTAGAAAATTAAGGATAATTAAGTGTAGGTTGGATATTAAGAACTCGTTTTCAGAGGACAATAAATTAATGAAATAAATTATTAACATATTGTGTAACTGCTAGCAGCGTGAATATGTTTAAAAACAAGTTTGATGCATATCTCAGGAGGGCGGGTTACACATAAATACAAAAAAAATTTGGACTTTTGATAAGCCAAGGCAATGAAAATTGGTAGCTTACACGACATATGGTGGCGCCACACCACGGAGCCTGGAGACTCGACGTTATTAGACATTAGTCTTGATCGCTAGGTGTCCTTACGATCAGCGCCCCAAGCGACCACCCACCTGTCTGTTGCAATCTCAGAGACGAATTGTTCGTATTCTTACTGAAATGGTGAGCCTTGTAGCTTTTGTTAGGTTTGCATATCTTTCATATTGGTATGCGCAATAAGTGAATGCTTTATTTGATTAAACGACAATGTTCTGAGCCGTGTTTTGTAACGTTGACTACCGGTTTGCTCAGCCTCGGCTCAGGCTGCTTATTCATTTATTGAGACTAAAGTGCTGTTTACCTGTTTCAAGGGGTGTCGGATGTTTCGGCCCACGACTGCTTCGGTCTATGACTGGGACATATGCGTATAAACAACAGTTGAATTGATTTTTATTAAACATTAACATAATATTATAATAATTATACAAAATACCCAAGTGCAACCACTATACTGTAGAAAGAAGGGTGTACCGAAAGAAGGGTTAAATATGATTAATTCATAATCATAGACATAGTCATAGAGTGATAGACATAGTCTCGTAGACGTTTTCTTTCTACTTAATTTTTTTCTTATGTCAAGTGCTTTAGGTAATTTATGGATATATTGCTATGTAAGAATGATTGTCCGAAACAACCGTTCTTAAAATTCCGCTGCTGAGAATACTGATGATAGTTTGGGCCGAAACGGCCGTAGCTGGATTCAGTACTGACGCAGATTTCTATGAAGTGGACTGAACTATCCGTTGGCATAAAATATTTCAATTTGTGACTTGTCGCAATTAGCATTAAGGTGCCTTATTGTGGCCCATTCAGTTTGTGTGTTCGATATATCAGAGAGAAATTGTCATTCTCATTGCGTGCTATTACTGGTGTGATGTGTCCAAACGATTTACCAGTATTCATACAGAGGTAAACCTGAATGTTTACTTTTCTAGTCTATAAACGAGTTTGGTACAAAAAAAACAGAATTGACATCTAAGTGATTCAATCATCACAAAGCAATTTCATATGCAGTGTCAATATAAGACACATGTAGTTGGCCTGGATAGTTTGGCAAAGTCCTGTTACAGTGTTAGGATATTGCACTGAAGTGACCATGTGACTGATCCCGAGCTGTATGGACATGTACTATTCACAAGTCTTTTACGATCTTCACATTTGGTGGCAGAACTCATCCACTGATTCAGGAAGTTCCATGCCACAATCTTTCTTGGCAGGAAGGCAAGCTTATTTCAGGATCCTTTGTGGAGTTCCTACGATTGGCATGGTGCTCAGGGTGTGGTACATAATGGCATGAAGTGAGGACAGGTAGGCCCTACAAGCCCTTTGATGACTTTATAGCGCATGTCTAAGTCTGGCATGAGACTGCCTGCCCTGGTGGGATTCCCACTTCAACGTATTCTGTACCATGTTACTAACTGATTTCTCAGCATCTCCACATCGATACTGCCTTTCTTTGGACCAAATCTACCTGGTTAATGAACTTCTGCTGGATGGTCCCAGAAAGTAGCACTGTACTCCACTTTGGGTCTTACCAGCATATTTAGTGCTTGGGGGCACTGATGCATGGTGCACCACAGGAAACTGGCGGTCCTATTTGCAGCACTGGTGAACTTCTCGATGTGCTGGTCCCACTTTGGACTGATGGTAAAACGTAATAATGATTATATTACTTAAGACATATAATTAGTGATACGTCAGGAGGACCCACCATGTTAAGTCAGTTGAAGATCTACTTTCTAGACCTTGCCATGACTGTTTTTATGTTTTGTAGGGTCCTACAACTGTGCCATCAGCCGATACTGTGAAGACTGCAGCTAAGGAATTCCTCAAATTTATCAACAGATCTCCATCACCGTTCCATGGCAAGTTCTCGTGCAATTATGTACAGTTAAAGGAAATGTCCAACCGTTTTCATTGGTTAACTAATACAAGATTTAACAAGATTTGCCATCCAAGCCAAAGGCCCAGATGGCAAGTGGACAAGGAAGCCATTGGCTTATCGAGAGTCCAACAATGTTCACCTACTTATAACCCGCCCTCCTGATATATGTGTCAACCTTGTTTTTAAACATATTCACGCTGCTAGCAGTTACACAATCTGTAGACAGTTTGTTCCATTCATTTATTGTCCTCTGTGAGAACGAGTGCTTCCTGATGTCCAATCTACATTGATCCTTTACTAATTTTACCTCATGTCCTCTAGTTCTGCTATCCTTCTTGAGTGAGAAAAACATATTTCTATCAATATTTTCATACCCATTCAATATCTTAAAAACTTCAATCTGATCTCCTCTTAACCTCCTTGTCTCTAGAGTTGTTAAACCACATTCTTTCAGGCGTTCTTCATAACTAAGGTCTCTAAGTTCTGGAATCATTTTAGTTGCTCTCCTTTGTATGCGTTCAAGCGTATCTATATCCTTCTTACGATATGGTCTCCATGCTTGTATACAGTATTCTAAATGAGGTCTAACTATTGCTTTATAAAGAGGTATAATTAACTTTTTTCCCTTATATGTTATGTTTCTTCTAATCAATCCAAGAATTTGATTACCCTTTGAAGCTGCAATACCACACTGCTCTGAAACTTTCATATCAGCGCTTATTGTAACTCCTAAGTCCTTTTCTTGTACAGTAGTACCAAGAACAGTAGCTCCCATTTTATAGTTTACATTCAAGTTCCCATGTCCTGTATGTAGGCATTTACATTTCCCAAAATTGAACAGCATCTGCCATTTCTCAGACCATTTCACTAATCTGTCTAGATCGTTTTGTAAATGTTGTTTATCACCATCAGTATTAACCTTTCTAAACAGTTTTGTGTCGTCCGCAAATTTCAGTACATTACTTGTTATACTCTCGTCCAAGTCATTGATATAAATTAAGAATAATATAGGTCCTAATACTGATCCTTGAGGTACCCCACTCAAAACCGATTTCCAATTTGAAACTTCGCCATCTACTACAACTCGTTGTCTTCTGTCAGTCAGCCATTGTTCTATCCAGTCAGTTATGCTATCCCCGATACCATGGGCTTTTAATTTAAGTAGCAATCTTTGATGTGGCACTTTGTCAAAAGCTTTCTGAAAATCTAAGTAGATAATATCTACTGGCGATCCCATGTCTATCCACTTAGTGATTTCTTCCAAAAAACATAACATATTTGTTAAGCATGACCTCGCTTTAAGGAATCCATGTTGAGATGAATTTAATAATTTATGCTTAACGAGGAAGTCCACCATATGGTCTTTAATTAACCTTTCTAATAATTTACAAATCACTGACGTTAAACTCACTGGTCTGTAATTCTCTGACTTATTTCTCGAACCCTTTTTAAATAATGGTATGATGTTTGCTTCTTTCCATTCAAACGGAACAACTCCCTCTTTTAATGACAAGTTGAATACTCTTGCAAGTGGTATACTGATTTGATCTACTGTTTCCATTAGTAATTTTGGAGGAATCCCATCCACTCCCGGTGATTTGTTATCCTTCATTGCCTTTATTTTCCTAGCTACCAATTCTGGAGTTACAACTAACGGTCCTAAATAGTCAGATTTAGCCCCCTGAAATTTAGCATCAGCAACTGGTAATGAACTAATATCTTCTTTTGTAAACACTGAACTGAAGTAACCATTTAGGTCTTCCGCCATTAAAAACCCCTGTGATATTATATTTCCAGCACTGTCTTCTAGAGGTCCAACCTTGTCTTGTACGTTTTGTTTACTCCTGACATATGCATAAAAACTCTTGCTGTCAGTTTTTATGTTACATGCCAGTTTTTGCTCATAGCTTCTTTTAGATTGTCTGATTTCAGTTGTAGCTGCATTAAGTGCCTCTTTGTATTTTGCATAGTCTTCTTCCTTTCTGGTACGCCTATAAACCCTCCACATAGTTTGTTTTAACATTATTGAGCATTATACGGAGCTAGTTGGGGTTTCGTATGATTAAAATGCTAAAATTCACAACATTTTCTGTTTTAAAGTTAAACTACATGTAGTCATGTATCTAAATTAACAATGTTTTACTTTGTGTTTTATTGTTGCAGTTAACCCAGGGATTGATTTTAAGGAGAAAAGTCTGGTAAAAGATATTAAATTCAGTAATCCGTCAACATATCTGGTGCTCCAGAAAACAACTAATTTAATGTGGGTTACAGCAGTATGGAAACTGCTAGGGTATTATGCATATTTAACAAGTTGTATATTCACTAAACAGTTGCAAAACGTCCGTTTTATCATCATTGAGCAGTTTTAAGTCTTTGATAAGTCTTATTTTTATCAAGAATGCTACACATTCCTTGTGATGAGTAGGACTTGGTGCACATCTCATATCTTGGTGGATGTTATAATACTTACTGTGGCACGGTTTTTGCCCTTTTGTTCATATTCCATGTAAGGAATCTAAATCTTATGCAAGTGCTAATTTTTGGCGAATGAGATATATAAATAGAACTTTAAATTTTAGAAATGTTTACCACCATGAAAGAGAAGTTTTCCTTTGAGTGAGAGAAATACTGGAAATGACTTCAGGCATTAGTTACGTACAAGTGTTCCAAGTTAAACAAATGCTTCATGAGAGCATGCCTACTGGGGGATATACCCCCGCTGACATCACAAAATGGTATGACCAGATTAAAAGAACCAGCTGCAAGATCACTGCAAATTATCACATTTAGTGACAAATATATCATCTGCATGTGTAAAGTTGTGGGGTGTATTAGCGTGAAGGTGTTCGAATAAACGTCTTCCAGACTGGCAAAGTTGAAGACGTGAGTACCATCGTTGTGGATCATATTACTTTCATTGATATCCATGACATTGTTTAGAACTTTGGATGGATGGAGAAATCTCTTTGAAATGGAATAAAGCAACTTGTTTTGAGTGTCTAGTTGTTTGGGTGTCAAATTGGCTGGGTGTCAAGTAATGCTGTCACTGTTCTGGAACCAAAACCATGGGTTCCAGTAGGTACCGCAGGTCTCGGTTCTATGTCTTTCTAGACCCAGAAGTGTCACTGCACTAGTTATCAGTAATAAACTCACGCGTTCATGTTTTTATAAACTCAACTGGATCTAATGTCCACTGTCCAATTGCGCATGTTAACTATAGTGTGATGAGACGGACTAAAATTCTACAGTTTCTTATCTTGAAATAAGCTTGTTCAGTTATGTAGTTGCTTGTGACTGATCTGTTTTAGTTCTGTATTGGTGCATTTATAACTGAGGGTTTTCCTCTCCCCTCTTTCATGAGTAGTCAACTCCCATTCTTCCATACTGGAATAAATGGTCATTGAGATCTGAGAACCATACCTACCAGTGAAAACCGGAACCATGGCAGCACTAGTGTCAAGTTATCTATGTGTCATATTGTCTGGCTGTTGAATAATCTGTGTGTTGTGTCTAGTTGTGGAAGAGTGCAAGGCGCGTCTTGTGGCGGCGGGGTTCAGTGAGATCAAGGAGTCAGAACCATGGGACGTCAAACCCAAGGATAAGGTACAGGTTAAGATTTCATATTTAAACATTTGTATTTGCACTGTAATTACACCTGTATTTTGGATGTCTGTGTAATGCTAATGTGTCAACGCCAACGGACCATGTGATATGACATGTTGTTTGCCTCACATTTCAGTGTTTTGTTACGCGGAACCAGTCGGCCATTGTGGCATTTGCAGTCGGTGCGAAGTATCGTCCTGGCAATGGCTTCAACATCATAGGAGCACATACAGACAGTCCAGTGCTGAAGGTATGGTCAAGTGTATGGCTCAGATAGTAATTATACAGACAACGTTATTGTACAGCAAAGTCTATTTTAGGCAACAGTTAAGAAACTTTTGAAGAATATAATTAAAATATGAAAAGGACAACAAACAAAGCAGTTCAACTTACAAGAACTGGTCAGCCTCACCCCCTTATAAATGGAACTACGAGGAAGACCAACAAAATGTTTGATTTCATTATAAGGGACAATCTCAAAACATGTTTGACGCTATACAAAATTGGTTTCATGAGGGTTAGCAGCTGTTTTATATAAGAAGTTGTTATTTGTCTTGTGTATGTAGGTGAAGCCAATATCTGCGCGAGAGAAGCATGGCTACGTGCAGGTGGGCGTCGAGTGCTATGGGGGAGGCATGTGGCACAGTTGGCTGGACCGAGACCTCAAGCTAGCCGGACGGGTCTTCATTAGGGTCAGTTACAATCACATCTCTCAAGATACACATCTTTCAAGACTACTTTAGGATTATGTAGCGTGTTAGTCTATTTTAATCATTGTGATCTTAATTAATTATGTATATTATTGATTCTATTGTTTGTTTAGTAAATTGTTTATATATAAATTTTTTATATATAATTTTTTTACACATGTATGTGTTTATGCATTTTTAAATATTTACCTAGGCAAGACATGTTACTTTAATTTACTTGTAATTTTTGCAGATTTTTGCACATTAGTAGTTTAAATATGCGTGAATTTTTGATGATAAAAATTATAATGTATACCGGGGTGACACTACCCCACTGTGCAGCACCCGTGAGCAGTTATTTGGATGGGATGGTATATAAGAAAATTATTATTTTCTCATAATTATTCCATATTTTCCACTTCAACATAGTGTCTGGGGTTTTTAGCAAATACAAATACTAGTTACACTCGCATTGTTATTTTCAAGCTCTGTTTTTTTTTCAGCTACAACTACATTTATATTATGTTTTATTTATATGATTTACCCCAGTTCCATAGTCCCATAGTTCGTTTTCGAAGCTTAGGCAATTTCGTTTACCCTACTTTGCCTCAGTCTACTCAGCTGCAAATGAGTACAAACACTGTTTGGAAGGTACCTGCGATGGACTAGTGTCCCGTCCAGGAGAGTCAGTATAACTGCACTCTAAGTTGCTTCGCACTACAGAAACCAGGTTTAAGCACTGGCCATATAAGCCTTCATGGCTTCCTAAGGCGTAATGCCTGGGGGATGACTTTACCTTTACCTACAGTAATCATGATGGTTTATATTCTGTGAAATTGAGTCTTTAAAATGAATGCACTGCGCAGTATTAAATATATATATATATATATATGATTGTATGTTCTCTGTCCTCAGAAAGATGACACCATAGAATCACGACTGCTCAATGTTAATCGTCCAATTATGCGAGTACCAAATATCTGCATACACTTCCAGCGTGAGATGAGTACAAAGTTTGAGTTCAACAAGGAGACCCACCTGTGAGTGGTTACGTCAGTGTACACTATATTTCCTTGGGGCAGCAGAGATAACACTTGACTTGACTTATGCCTTTTCACTCCCTGCCAGAGCATACACCAAGACTCCTTTCCATCAGACACTCATAAAAAGATATGGTTGTACATACATGTTAGCATACTAAATAAACATTATTATAAAATATCTTTTTTAACACTTCTGCTTTGTTGTGCCATATTCTGCAGCCATAACTTTTTCTATGGTTAATAAAAAAACGCTGCCGTATCGATGAATCTGGTCAGTGGTTTCATAAAGCAGTGGTACTGTATGAAGCATTATATGATGGTTCTGAATTCATGGATCCAGATTTTGATGTAGGGGAAGGCAGTTTTAGTTGAGCCATTCTTCTAGGGCACAATCATTTGCATAAGTCAGAATTGGTTTTACTCACATAAACTATGATTATTAGTAGATAATTTTATACCAAATTAATATATCTAGTATGCATAGATAATTATATGTAGCTGAATAAAGCTGATTCAAACTGGCTCAACTAAGACTTGGTGTAGAGTAGGTTGAGTGTAGCGTGTGTTGGGTAAATACTTTATTTGTATAATTTATGTAGGCCTTGTTATAAAATTTAATAACAACTCAACTCAACTCAACACATCTACCCAATGGGTACAACACATCTCTGACAAGTCTACACGCTTAATAGTTATAAGCCAAACGCAACCAGTGTAACTAACTGCTAATATGTTGCCTTGTAGCTATCCCAGTTTGTTAAGAAAAATTAATTCCTTGTTGTATTTTGGGGTAAAGAACACTTGTCTTTGTTCTTTAGCCGCTGCTCAAATAACCCTCCCTTGGATGGGTCAACTAGCCCCGTTTCAACAATTAAGCTTTTTAATTAACTTCTCATTAATGTGTGAAGTGATGTAAATCATGTTCTTCCTGTGCATAGTTAAACCATTTGTAAGTGTACAGACAGTAAAGTCTGGTTACAGCATTGATAGTTTACACACAAGTAGGCATTAATCATAATCACAAAAGATTTGAGAAAAAAATTTAAGAAACATACTTTTAGCTCACATTTCTGACAGTTGTGACAAATGGCACTTATTATATGTCAATCGTGTTCTAATAACATGTTTAAATATTGGGTAGTACCATGTAACTGTTGCTGCTGTGCTCTCTTGGGAAACGTGGGTGGCTCAAATAACCCAGTGGTTCAACTAACACTTCCTTCCCCTACTTGTGTGCTACCTTTTGGTCTCCAGGCTGCCAGTGATTGCAACCACCGTGAAGCAGAAGTTGGAGTCTAAGGAGAGCACCGTTCATAGTGAAGCTTCCTCCAGTCAGCCTGCCCAGGACCAGGTAATTTATGGTGTAATCACCCCTTCATTTTGATTTTTTTCTCATCTTATTTCCTCCCAAACAAATTTGCCAATTTAGTATCCACTATAACATGCTAGCTCATGTGTGCAAATTTTTTATTAGTTTTGGTGAAACCATCGGACAAAATGGAAAACAACTCCAGCATAATGCTATTTACATTGTATCACATGCATCTTAAAAGGAAACAAAAGTCATGGTTTTGGACTTGTGCTCCTATAAGAGTTACTAAAACATAACCATTTGCAGCTACAGGGCCTGTACAATTAAGAATATTTATAGGAACACCTTGTTGAACATGCATCATCTTAATTTCATGGGCCGCGCCATACTGCTAGATGACCCTACGTCATGAGTGTCAAAGTCTAGCATAATTCACTCTCGAAATGAAAATATACTTGTATACACCTATTCCTATACTTGCTAATATGATATGGCTATGCTGTTTGCGTCCAAACTCAACTTATGTAACATATTCTGGCCTTTGTTTACTAAACTAGTTCTCTTTCTGCCAAAATAACATGTCTGTTTTGAGACTGAGTTGGTTCTATGTATGCCGGCCTCCCTTAATATGTCAATAGTCTAGGTTACCCACTTTTCATAGAACTGTGCATGCACTTATCGGTCTCGCTGGTTGATATGACAGTGCTCAGTCACCTGGAGAAATGGCCGGAATCTCCCACTTTTAGAACACATTCTGAGTAAACCAGTGGCGTGATATTCTTGATTTTATTATCTCTGACTTTTGTTTTGCTTTAAGTACATTACAGGTACATAACTGGAATATTTAGAATATAAAATAATAACTTTCTACAGTTTTTGCTTGTGTGATGAAATCATGAATGATAAATGATTAAAACAGTTAATGTAGTAGTAGTAGTAGTAGTAGTAGTAGTAGTAGTAGTAGTAGTAGTTAGTATTTTACTAAGGTTAATAAATGGCACCTGGATAGTCTGTGACATTGTTGATCATTAAGACTACAATGTACCAGTACTTGATCTAATGCACCAACCCTGGTGACATTGTGTGTGTTGCAGTGTGACAAGCACTCTCCAGCTGTCATACAACTTCTGTGTGACGAGCTAGCGGTCGAACCAACACAGATCCTCGACTTTGAGTTGTTTCTCTCTGATGCAGTTCCAGCGGTAAGATCTTCTTCACATCAGGACAATTCCTTCCAATTTGAAGATGATATGCTTGGGTTTATTTCGGAGTGTCCTTCTCTAGAGTTAGTGAGTCCATGGCAGATTTTTTCCATTTCCCTGTGTGGGATCTTTTAATTCCCCTGGAATAGACACTAGGTATAAGGGACCAACTGCTATCTCTTCTGAAGGACACAGGCAAAGTGGGTGAACAGAGTTGCCCAAGTTTTGAAACGGTTCCCTCGTAAATTGGAATTGACATTTCAATTTTGGAATAGGTGTTTTGTTTTGAAAAGAAAGTGGAATTGGTGAAAATGTAATTGGTATTTTCAATTACTTTTTCAATTACATCATGTAACTTTTTAGCTCAAATTATTTGTTACAAATAATATATAAAATATAATATATTGCATATATCATATTTGTTTACCATTATGTAGCATAAAATCTATTGTTGCTCTGTTTCACATACTATTATTTCAATATGGAATTTATATTTGGAATTGGTATTATGTTTAAGGTGGAACTGGTATAATGTAATTGTTGTGGAATTGGAATTGATTTAATGTAATTGACCCCAAGTATGACGATTATGTGTATTATATCATAGAATAAAATAAGTTAGGTTCAATATAAAAAATAAGTAAACAAAGATATATGAAACATTAATAAGTTAGGATATAGTGTTGCAGCAGTAAATTACACATACAGTATTGGTATAAGTAAACAAAGATAAATGAAACATCAATAAATTATGATATAGAGTTGCAGCAGTAAATTAAGCATACACCACAGTAAACAGGTGTGTCTTCAAGGCTGACTTGAATGAGTCCAATGTGGCTGTCATATACATGTATTAACACAAATCACTGTGTAAATCACCAAATAAATGATCTCCAAACAAGAGAATATTCCTGAAATGAAGGCTGTATATGAACAGTTTATAGTGATCATGAAGTGTGTGACAAAATACAAAAGAACCCTGCTCATATGATCTAGTGATCCCAAAACTGTTGGCTAACTTCATGAGGGTGATGTAAAGATAATTGTGGTTGGAACATTGGAACTATGGCTTTCTCGGTTGCTGCACCAAATCTTTAGATCTCACCGAGTCAGCACGAAACATAATAAAACATTAACATTGTACACCAATTTCAAGATTGCCTGTTAATTTTTTGATGCGCCTCTGAGCTTGGGTTTCCGAGGAGTTAGACATTATAGAAGTTTTATTGTTATAAATATTGTGCAGTGGTAATGCTATGAAATTGGACATTTGTTTGTGTTTCAGACCCTTGGTGGTGTGTATGAGGAGTTTGTGTTTGCGCCCAGACTTGACAACCAGCACAGCTGTTTTTGTGCCATCCAGGTGAAGTTTCTTATTGATTTTATAGACCCCATTAACATACCCGTAGCTAACCATGGAGCAGTTTTATGCTCATCCAGAATATTTGTCCTGTTCACATTTATTGATTTGAGTAGACATGCCGTGGTCTAGCTTAGTGGAGTGTCGACATGCACATGGTCATCGTTTGCAGCCATCTGGTAAACAGCATCTTCAGTCTACATTTGTTCTTAAACAAAAATTGACAATATTATTTTTTCTTACCTAACCATGAAAACACAAATCTTTGTCCACCTACCATCTTGCATATCTACAAGCTACCTCTTAGATCGGTTGTTTACTAGACTTTTCTTTAGTAAAAACCTGTTTCTGTACAAATGCCGAGCTAACTTTTACAGCATTCATGCTTGTAAAAGTCCGGATCTTGTGTGGACTAAATTGAAAGGTGAATGGATTAGAGAAAATTATGTTTTTGTAGAATGTAATATTTGACATGGTGGTCACCTCTCAGGAAACTGTTGGTATTTGTTTCAAATGTTTCGGCCGACTCACTCAGTCTTCTTGATATGACCTTGGTGAGATCAGTCCATCGACAACAGACGAGCGAGTCGTACAAAATATTCGGAACAAATACCAAATGTTTCTTGTGGTAATCACCATGTTAATGGTCTAGGTTGCTCGAAATGCACACACATTTGTGCTTAGCATTTTTGCATGTCGTGAGTCAAAAATGTTCAGATAAAACAAAATTAATATTTATTTATTTGGTCATGTTGTTCTTTATGTCCCATTTGTTGCATTTGAATAGATGTATTGATAATGCATTTGAATAGCTGGGTTAATAATGCATTTGAATAGCCGTATTGACAGTACCACAAAGGAACAAATTATTGATTCATCATGCACACCCATTGTTTCAGGGTCTAACTGGGGCTTGCAGTGAGGCAGGATCTCTGGACAATGAACCACACATCCGCATGATAGCACTGTTTGATAATGAAGAGGTAAAACTTATTGCACAGTGTAATTTTTTTAATTAATTTAATAGGATCATTCTATGTGGTATTACCTACAATTGTAAATGATACTTTAGTAACTATGACATTGATTTTATAATGTGAACATTCCTTTCTGTGTATTAAAGTAAAAGAAAATCAAATTTTTAGAGATAATCTAAATTACTAATTTGGGAATTAAATCCTTTGAAAATCATAATGTTTTGGCCAAGTAAGGCTGATATATTATTTTCCTTTTTGAACCATAAAATTAAGAGTTTCTTTTGTCTAAATATTTACGGAGCTAAATGTCACAATATCAATATACCAGCTGTACATTGTAATATAATACTTAATTTACATGTTATTTCTTGTCAATGGAAAGCAATAAAAATAATGTTTACAACTGTTAATAATAAGAATTGATATAGTGCCTGAATTCACTTAAAATAAAATGGCCATGGGTGCTTCACAAAAAATTGCATAAATTATTATGTATTCAGTTAAGAGTTTACTTAAAAAATTAATAAACCTATAAAAAATTAAGAAATATTACAATTATTAATATATCACAGGTTATTAAAACACAGGGTATGTGTTGCATTAATTTTTTTTCTCATACGTTAATTAACCCATTAGACCCCACAACGTGGCTGGCCGCTCTGTGCAGTCCTGGAACGGCCACCGCTGGCCGCATACAAGATCCTCTATTCAAAAAAATCCTGGCGAATAACTACTGAACTAAATGCTACCAAATTTTGCCACACCCTAGCGGATACATTTTGCAACAACAACAGCTCGTTACGTGCATGTGTTGCCCTTTCAGAAATCTTGATTTTCATTGGTTTCGTTCACGCTATCTCGAAAATTTTTATTTCTATATTTGTCATGATAAAATATGGTGTAACCTGAAAAATAACCATCAGAATTTTATAATTTTTTCAGTGGTGCAAAGCTAACACATATAGCTACATTTTCTTTGGGTTGCATAGGGTTATAGCATGGGATCATTGTCAAAGGTCAGTCGCAACTTTCAAAGTTTTAACAAATTTACTATTTTGTCTTTGCAAACTGTTATCAAATGTCAACATTTTATTAATATATCCTATTTCTATGTATACATGCATGTGGAGAAATTACTACTCTTCAAAATAAACACAACTTGTAATTGTCAATATTGAATAGTTTTTTCTACAGATTTTTGAACACAAGGAGGTAAAATCGCTCAAAATTTGCCAGAAATCCTGGGAACAGGGGAGCATATTTTAATAAAATCCTGGAGCCTAATGGGATGAGAAAATTGTGTCTTTAAATGTTTCTTAAATGAGCTGAGAGTCTTGAGTGGTTTAATGTTCTGTGGCAGGTGGGCTCAGAGACAGCTGTGGGTGCCGGCTCAACTCTGTTGGAGCTGATACTGCGTCGACTCAGCTCAGGCGGCTCTCACACCGCATTCGAGGAGTCCATGTCAAAGTCATTGATGGTCAGCGCAGACATGGCCCATGCTATACACCCCAACTACAGGTGAGACATAACCCTATACACCCCAACTACAGATGAGACATGACCCTATACACCCCAACTACAGGTGAGACATGACCCTATACACCCCAACTACAGGTGAGACATGACCCATGCTATACACCCCAACTACAAGTGAGACATGACCCTATGCACCCCAACTACAGGTGATACATGACCCATGCTATACACCCCAACTACAAGTGAGACATGACCCATGCTATACACCCCAACTACAAGTGAGACATGACCCATGATATACACCCCAACTACAGGTGAGACATGACCCTATACACCCCAACTGCAGGTGATACATGACCCATGCTATACACCCCAACTACAGGTGAGACATGACCCTATACACCCCAACTGCAGGTGATACATGACCCATGCTATACACCCCAACTACAGGTGAGACATGACCCATGCTATACACCCCAACTACAGGTGAGACATGGCCCATGCTATACACCCCAACTACAGGTGAGACATGACCCATGCTATACACCCCAACTACAGGTGAGACATGACCCATGCTATACACCCCAACTACAAGTGAGACATGACCCATGCTATACACCCCAACTACAAGTGAGACATGACCCATGCTATACACCCCAACTACAGGTGATACATGGCCCATGCTATACACCCCAACTACAGGTGAGACATTGCCCTATACACCCCAACTACAAGTGAGACATGACCCATGCTATACACCCCAACTACAGGTGAGACATGGCCCATGCTATACACCCCAACTACAAGTGAGACATGACCCATGCTATACACCCCAACTACAGGTGAGACATGACCCATGCTATACACCCCAACTGCAGGTGATACATGACCCATGCTATACACCCCAACTACAAGTGAGACATGACCCATGCTATACACCCCAACTACAGGTGAGACATGACCCTATACACCCCAACTACAGGTGATACATGACCGATGCTATACACCCCAACTACAGGTGAGACATGACCCATGCTATACACCCCAACTACAGGTGAGACATGACCCATGCTATACACCCCAACTACAGGTGAGACATGACCCTATACACCTCAGCTACAGGTGAGACATGACCCTATACACCTCAGCTACAGGTGAGACATGACCCATGCCATACATGTGTACTGCAACTGCCTCTTTTCACAGCCAAGCAAATATCTACAACATACAAACATAATTTAGTAAAAATCAACAGTAATTTACATAAAAAAAAGAAAATTTGAGTTATCGCTACATTTTGTAGCAGTTCTCATGTGAAAATTTAGTTAGCATTATTTTTTTTATTATTATGCATATTTTAGGTGGGTGATTGTTTAATTTTGACCAAGTGTGTGCTCTGGATATAGATGGAGAAGTTTGGTGGCTGAAGGAGGGCATTATTATGGTTAGGTCAGAAAGCATATAAAATACCCTGGCATCATTCCTCATAAGATATGATAGTTTTTTTGGTCCTAAAAAGTTAAATTGTGCAACTTTAACTTATATCAGTTGTTTGTAAGTTCTTTTAAAGAAATAGTGAAAACATTGCTTGACGTTTTCTTTGTAATATTCATGTCATTGTCCAAATGGAGGTATTTTTTTGCAAAGTGTATATATTATTCCTAAACTACAGGGGCCAACACAGTAAGAACTGTCGTACTGACATGCCATTTAATCGTGTGACTTCCCACTGTTCTGACACTGTATAAGTAATATGATTTATAAAAAAATTAATGCATTATTTGTTAATTGTCTTGTTTTAGTGAGAAACATGAAGGGAAGCACAGGCCAGAATTCCATAAGGTGATGTGATAACCAGTGATTTGTTGATGTAGAAAACAAGTTTGGATTATGGTTTGTCGTCCACAAACAAGAGACAAATTCACTTGATGTTTTGAAGTGTGGTTCAATGCTCTGTACGTGTATTGCAAGAAGTACACCTGTTAGCACTACAGGTGGCAGTGTGATCTGCAGCAAAACTACAAGCCCAAGTTTTGAAAAGGTACCATGGTGGACCCGATCCCGAGTCCCCTCGACCAACAGTCTGACGCTTTACCGTACGACCACTGCGCCCTGTGTGCGTGCATGTATAAATATGTCAGATATAGTGTCAGATATATTGTTATGTGCCTAGGATATGCATAGTATTGTCAAAAACATACCTATGGGTGTGTAGGACGTATTTAATCCTCTAAATACATATTAAGTTTATGCAAAAATGCGTAGTACAGTTGGCAACACTGTAGCAAACGATTGTTTTGTCTTACTTTAAACAATGTCTTGCAGGGAGTGGTCATAAAGATCAATGCGAACCAGCGCTATGCGACTACAGCAGCAACAATGGTTGTGATACGGGAGGTGGCTAGGAAAGCAGGCGTGCCTCTCCAGGTGAGTGTCTGGCCACATGAACTAGAACAACAACAATATGCCCTGAACAAAGTAGTGCAAACAGAAGCTTCCACAGCAGCAGCTTAGCAGAAATCTGATTCTGGATAGTATGCGAGGCATTCCCTCAAAATCAGTCACATGTCGCCAGAAAACAAAAACAAAATACTGACACCACCAGAAAGCCAAGATATTTAACTTTTATTTGGTATATGATACTCTGTCATAGCTAAACTATTTGCAAAGATACAATGCATTGAACATTGTGTGGGAAATCGTATGATCTTTTATTGCAATTTTAGAAGTGCCTTTAAAAGGCGCGCCACATAAATAAAGTGATTAATACTCTGAAGATATCTGTTTGGACATATCTTGTTATTCACCCACTTCATACCTAAGTAAACAAACAATTGAGATATATATTTTATATTGGGCTGCATGGATCCAATTCCATCAGTGACAAAGCTCAAAAACTCAAGGCACGAGTCAATATATCACATTCGCAGTGTCTAGACACATCGCTCTTGTAAATGCACACAGTAATTAGTTGCGTGGTGTCATGCGATATGGTGAATAATTGGGGCACAAATCGTTCATGTAAACTGGCCTTAAGACTGGCTGAAATGGTTTGTTTCAGGACTTTGTTGTGAAGAACGACTCCCCTTGTGGCTCAACCATTGGCCCCATCATGTCTGCGAAACTCGGCATCCCAACCATTGACCTGGGAGCGGCTCAGCTGAGTATGCACTCCATCCGAGAGATGTGCGAGACAACCTCAGTCTACCACACCACAGCACTCTTTAAGGTCAGTCTCTCTGCTTCAGCTCTCAGTCTCTTACTGTCCGTCCTTGGTATTTCAACTTTGAGGTCAGTCTGGCAGTGTCTCCTGCCGAGGTCCACCTGCCTCTTTCTATGTTCCATGCCTCCTTGGACCATTGGCCTCGGATCTACCGATGGCGATGTATTTACAAAACCACTGTGGTAGTTTAGAATTATTTACTGACATGTTTGCTGCTCACCTGGCATGATTTTCTACCTGTCAGAGAAAGATGGAAACAGTGGGTGAGTTGAGTGGTGAGCCACTCTCCAGAGGGCGTCACTGTGACTCCATAGACCGGTTTAAGCTAGTGATTAAAACTGCTTTCTCAACTGATTTAGCCTATCACAAATCCGGTTCAGTGGTGTCCAAACATGTAATGTGTGAATAGTTCATGTAACATCCGCAGTCAATTTAATAAAAGAAAATGCCTATTTTTTTTCAAATCATCGAAAGCATTGACTTCAGTCAATAGATCTGTAAGGATCAAAATAGTGGATATCCAAAATGGTAAACACTGTGTGGGTGAATGCTGATCATGGGCGTGACTTCCATCCTCTCGCCGATCACATGACAAAGTTATGAAATTTTACCAAGGAAGAAAATCGTGATTTTTCAGCATTTTGATTTTCACTTCAGTTAATGCTTGAACAAGCATTAACTAATTTAATAGTTTGTCTGATGATTTCACAAAAAGTACACAAAAAATTTGCACAAACGAGCTAGCATGTTGCAGTGGATACTAGGTAGGTTTGGTTTTTCGCCAAATTTATTTGAAATGAGACTAGCGAAAAAATATAATTGATTAAACACTTTTAATAATAATACAAAAACTTCTATCACACCTAAATCCTTGGAAACCCCGGCTGAGAGGATGGGGCATGGTAGCCTAGTTGGTTGGGACTGAAGGCAGCCTTGGTGGCTTGTCCATATGCTGCACTGATTGGGGTTCATAGTTAGTTAGCCCTAGGTTATTGTCAATGAAAGTATTTGTAATTGCCTATCTGCCAAACAGCCTTGGGATAAGTTACATTTAATTGGAATTGAAATGCCAATTCCAGAATTGGAATTGGTGAAAATGTAATTGGTATTTTCAGTTACTTTTTGGTTACTTGTTCAATTAGGTCAATCATGTAGCTTTTTAACTAATACAAAATTATAATACTACAAATAATCAATAAAATATAATATGTTGTGCCATTGTGTACCATAATATGCAGAATTTAAATCAAGCTGCTCTAAAATAATTTTCATTGGCATTGAGTATGTCTATAGTTGCTCTGTTCATATACTTTTATTTTCATATGGAATTGGTATTTTGAAACTGGAATTTGTATTTTTGTAGTGGAATTGGTATTTGTAATTGGAATCGATATAGTATAATTGACCCCCAAATCTGCTGCCAAAGAGTTTTGTTATTGGTTTCTCAGCAAAATAACCAACAATAACTAATAACATTCTTGTGAAACATCTAATATACATTAGATGTTTTGGTTAGGTGTATTGTCAAGAATGTTTTTTCAAACAAATCAGTTTGAACTTCGAAATACAATTTAGACAGACTCGGCTTATGAAAACTTGAAAGTAGTAATACTGACATAAAATACTTATATCGTCATGTTGCTCCATTACTACAATACTCAAAGCAGCGAAATATATCTTCATCAAATAAAAAATAATAAATGGTAACAAGCAATTATAAGAACATAACCATATGATTTTATATATTATGCTACTGTGATATATCTTTGGTATGTTTACACCAGTGGACCCTTCAGCCAATTGTAGCTGATTCAATTTTGCCTTTCCTGCTATGACGTTTTTGAGACATTCATGTTCCAGGCATTGTTTGAGGAGTACCCAAGTGTGATGTACGTTCATGTTCCAGGCATTGTTTGAGGAGTACCCAAGTGTGATGTACGTTCATGTTCCAGGCATTGTTTGAGGAGTACCCAAGTGTGATGTACGTTCATGTTCCAGGCGTTGTTTGAGGAGTACCCAAGTGTGATGTACGTTCATGTTCCAGGCATTGTTTGAGGAGTACCCAAGTGTGATGGCATCTATACAGATGTGAGACGTTGCCACTGTCTGCAACTGCCACATTTCACTAGCAGGACTAGTACAGCTGGTATCTAGAATGTTACATAGGCACTTTCTCCCCAACAATGTTTTAGATACATAAAGAAACAATATTAATTTTTGCTAAATTGTGTTGGTTGGAATCGTACGACTTTAGATTTCAGTATATTATGGAGTTATTAATTTCCAGTTTGAATCCTAATTAGGGCCTACATGATTGTATAGACTAACAGTATTGGTAATAAATTTTACATGAACAAAGCTACATACCGGTATTATACTTGCCCAGCAATGCTTGTTTTCACCAGTTGCTGTAGATTAATTTATAAAGATTGTTACATCAGAATGTAAATTGTTATATATTAAATTTTTTTGTCTGACTTGCACAAATGTTTTTTGATCATAAGTTTTTTCTCTCAACGAAGAGTTAAAAGATGCCTCTTGTAATTACAAATGTTCTACACTACAAGGATGTCTCAATAAAATATTAGGCAACTTTTAAGATGTTCACGTAGTGAGTGAGAGTAGTGCAATCCCATTTTGAGTAAGTCTGGATAAACTTTAATGTAACTAGTAATTATATTTAGCATTTGTGAACAATATATTGTTATCATGGAATGATTTCACACCTTTATATTAAATCATGAGAACACTGTATGAGTGGCTTGTTGTTTGTTTAGTAACTAGGATAACATTAACAGATAGTCTTCAAATAATAATTGCAGCATGGCTAAATACTTCCCAGAGAAGTCGAGATGGCGGTGTAATGAACAGGTCTGCCAGGGGGTGAAGTGTAAAATGCTTTGAGCAGTCCTAAGGACTGGACATTGCGTTATGTAAGAACTTTTTTATTTTGTTTTTATATTTCTGGGAATCATTCAATCACATACAGAGTATACTGGGGCAACAGGAACTGAACAAAATTGTCCGAGCTTTGAACAGCAAATGACCAAGTTTTCTAAGTTGACAGTAATGCTTTTGTACTCACATACCCAGCACGTTTATAAACAGAAAGCTTTTCATCATGAAATTATACATTCCATGTACCGGAATAAATATACCTCAAAACAACATAAATTGGAAGAGCATTTCTTCTCTAGTGATTTATTATAAATGCACACATGGAATAATCAGTTTATATTATGGTATGACATTGAGCATACAAAATGGAATATCAAACATTCAAATATACAGCCAAATTGTTTGCAGAAAGTCCAACAAATTGTGCTGCATAGATATTGTACTTACAATATACTTTTAAATTTATACATTTATATGATACATACGTAATTACAAAAATGTATATCTTAATATGAGAATTCAGCTGCAAACATTTAGAATATGAGATTGCAAACACAAGTTTGATGACACCATTATAGGAAAACAAGCCATTATTTAGGTCCTGTGCACTTACAACAGTTAATAAAACAACCATTTGCAACTACAATCAAGAATATCACGCCAGTGGTTTACTAGGAAAACCTGAACTACAAGGCACTTATTGGTTGCCCCGGTCAACATGCTGGCAGCCAAGAAAACTGAGATTTGACCAGGGTCTCCACTTTTAGAACAAATTCTGAGTAAACCACTAGCGTGACATTCTCGGTTGTAGTCGAGATTGGTTAGTTTTTATTAACCGCTTTAGGGGCAGTGCCGAGACCATGACTTGTTTTACTTTAACGTGTTCATTTAAAATGCTAAATAATATCAAGTAAATATCTTAAAGGTGCAACTTCAAACAACATTAAAGCTGGTATATGCACATAAACAACTATAATATATGGTAGGTTATAATTATATGTAAAACCAGCAAGTAACTATGTACATTTTCCATACGCTTCAACTAACAAATCTAATATGCGACAAAACAGTAACATAGGAATCCTGTCATAAAACTATAATACTTTAGGTTGGTTCCGGCCACTTCAAACTTGAACACATTCCCCCGTAACACAAAAACTTGCATTTTCACAATCCAATCAATTCACACAGCACACAATCATAACTAATTTTCCATCATATGACATCTTCCATTGTTACATCCTCGTAAGTATTAAAAATCGTTTTATATCAGTCTTTCATTGTCTTATTCTCTGGGTATTTCAAGCATTTCCTTTATAACAATCTACATCCAAGGGTCCTGTTCAAAGAGCTCATGGTTTGATTTCACCTGTAACACTGGAAATTTTACCTTTACTGTTTGACCTTAATTTCATCCTGCATTACCAATAATGAAAATGGAGCATCTGTGGGCATAATTACAATCATAAAATAGTTCATCACGTCACATAGTGAAATACTTAGCAGACTGAAAGTTAACACTTGAGGTTAGAGGGCTGAATGGTAACAGTTGAGTTTAGCGGGCTGAATGCTAACACTTGAGGTTAGAGGGCTGAATGCTAACACTTGAAGTTAGTGGGCTGAATGCTAACAGTTGAGGTTAGCGGGCTGAATGCTAATAGTTGAGGTTAGCAGGCTGAATGCTAACACTTGAGGTTGGTAGACTGACTGCTAACACTTGAGGTTAGCAGGCTGGGGTGCAAAGAAGTACATAGAGATGAGTGCGAGATAGGACATCATCAGGGCTGATCCTACAACATACAAACCAACATCATTCGGTTCATTAATTACTTCACTGCTGTTGTTTAAAATCAGTGTAAAGTTACAAACTTGTTGCATTTGTATTATTCTAAAGCAGAACTGCATAACACTAAATGGTTTTTTTTCAGTTAATTTTGTTTGCATTATGTTATTTACTTTTGTCCTGTAGACTTTCTGAATTTCAGACTTCCCAAGAATGCAAAATCTTATGAAAATATTATAAACCTGGATTGTTCTACTATTCCTGGTTCATTTATAACTGCAGCAAGACTTATTATCTTCACCTTTCAGAACTTGTGAAGATAATATGAATAAAAACATCTATAGGGCCTAAATCCCCAGGAACCCGCTCAAAGGTGCAACAAATCAGAATCACTAAGCATGACATCATGAGCAGGCACACACAAAAGTTGAGGCAGTGCTGAGGATTTAGCATGAAAATATAGTTTTGAAAAAACCTAGATTTGTGAGTACCTTGGAAGTAGTCTGACTTGCCGTCCTGGAAGACGTAATTCATCATGAGGACACCAATGATGATCGAGAACAGATGAATGTCAGAGAAGAGCAGATAGAAACCAACGGGCTGCAAGGAAATGTATTATATACGAACGATTCAATGTGCACAAAAACATGGTAGTCCCCACTAAATCAAGGAATTCACATTGCTACAATTTTGTCGGCAATGCATGTTATGTAATAACATTACTGACCCACATAAGGGCAAGAGGGATGTTTATTAAAAATTACCAGCAGTTATGTTGTTTTGTGCATAGTTATGCCAATATTTTGATGTTGTATTTTGCTTCAGTATAGCCAGAATCATGATTTTATATTCAATATTGACTGTCATTTTGAATACGAGATGCTAATTTATTGCCCTCTCTCAAGCAGTTATAATTAAGGTGACTCCTACGCAAGCAACCTACAGGAAAACTAGCAAGAATATCTATTATAACACTTAATACCTGCTATGGCTAGGTTAAAGATCAATCACGTTTAAGACCAATTGTCAATTCAGCAGTTTTGTGAAGCCACCTGTTCAAAATTTGCTATTTTTTATGTCATTGCTCTCACAAAAGTACATGGACAGTGGCGCCACATGGTGGACAACGATAATATGTAGGCTGCAGTGTTGATGACAGAAAATATATCTTGTTACATGCTACACAAATCGTTTGGTCTGATGACTCCTGGATATACTACTGTGGAGGACTTTGCCATACAGACATCAGATAATATCATATTTTTAACAAAGGGGGATATGACCATGTGGAGGAAGGATACAAGTTGTGTCACCTAGTGGGTGTCTTTACTTACATAGATGAGATTTGCGAAAACCAACAGAGGGATCTGCACCATGCAGACTTGAACTGCAACGCACATGCCCACCTCAATACTGAAAGTGAGATAATGAAACTGCAAAGCACATGACCACCTCAATACTGAAAATGAGATAATGAAACTGCAATGCACATGACCATCTCACTACTGAAAGTGAGATAATGAAACTGCAATGCACATAACCACCTCAATACTGAAAGTGAGATAATGAAACTCCAATGCACACACCCACCTCAATAATATTTACTAATTTTACTAATAGTTTGTATAGAAAATAATTGCAAATAATTAATCTTTGTGAATTTGTTATTACAGCGGTAATGACATTTCCTCATAGGTACTAATAATGACATTTCCTCATAGGTACTAATAATGACATTTCCTTATAGGAATATAGGTACTAATAATGACATTTCCTCATAGGTACTAATAATGAAGAAATGCTTAGTAATCTTTGGGTGTTATATCCAACATAAAGCAGAAACTAGAATTTAAATTTAATTGGCCATCATGTTTCAGTTTTTAATAATTTTTAGTTAATAATAGAAATGCTTTCTTACGAACTTCGTGGAAGCCTCGACATGCTGTTATGGAATATGTGTAGATCTGCCCAGACATTTTGTATTTGTTGAAATACGTTTAGTATTATTTTACATTTGTTCAGTACTTTTTGCTTTGTATGTACTGAATACTATTTTACAGCACTGAACAAATATGAGATGTGACTAAGCAATGCTGAATCATTACCTTAAAGATATGTTGTTCTGAAGAGCAAACTGTATTCCTATGACTATCTCTGGAATTTCTGGTATGACAGCTAGCAGCGTCACACCAATGAAATACTGCAACACATACCAGTAAGTAATACAACAAACACACGACTCATTCCGACAGTACAGAACAAACTGAACTAAGAGCTTGAACAAACATACTAACTTATATATATATTTATAGGGAGAGAGAGAGCGAGGAGAGAGCGAGAGAGAGAAAGAGCACAGTATTTATATCAAATGGTACATTTGCAAATTGCATCCCTCCGCCAACTGTCGAGGTCAGCTACTCCGCCAGCTGTCGAGAACAATTACATGGGATGCAGATCACAAATGTACCATTTCATATTTATTTCATACGCCTAATGATTTTAACAAATTCAAAGTTGAGGACTTTGTTCTTTATTGTCGCTGTTGCTTGTCATTCTTTTTTTAAAACAATTCAAATGTTTGTCTGCCACTTTGTACGTGATGACGTAAACAATAGTTTTGTTGTCGTCGCAGTTGCTATTTAGTATGCTATGACCGCGACATGACGTAAACAAATAGTTGTGTCACACACGTCCGAGTATGAAATCATAATTGCACCAATGTATTGGGTAGAGTGCATTGAATGCGTGTAATAAATAATGAAATGCTCACTTACCACAGTCATGCCTGAGCCGCTGAGCATAGGGGTGATGTTGTTTGTCAATGCGTCTGCACAAAGACCCATCAGTACTACCGACACAGCCAGAATCAGGATCCCTTTTATGAGGCCCCAGTGGGCGACAGAACTAGGATGGTCTGGAATGTAATAAGAATTAGGTATTTGCCACTGTCACAAAGATGTTTCACCTGTCAAAAAAAAAGAAAATACTGTACTCTCTCGAACTGTAATGTACTATCGTAGAAAGGTTTGTTCAATTATTTTGTAAATGTTATTTATGCAATAACCAACACAAGTCCGATGTAGGAGAGAATTGAAACAGGCCAAATAAATGAAGTTTTTTATTGCAAAGTGGACTGCTTATCACGCAGCCACTTTGGGAAGAACATTAACAGGAATGTGAGCTCCTCTAAGCAAACCCGATAGGAACTGAACACATGTACAGCCCCGTCCGGCAAGTTTCTCAGAGCCCACATTCCTACAAGCATGACGATAACATATATACATCAAGAAGTCGTCATGAACACGTAATGCAAAGAATACAGACATTCCACCACCAATACACAAATTTAATTACAAACAGGTGGGGCCATTTCGCTAACCTATATAAACATAAGCCAAGAATACCGATGAAGAAACAGGAAGCCTGTCTGCGCAGAAAACCCCATGAACACCAAATACTAGGGGACAAACCCCCGTGTTCATCTTATATTAGGCCAAAAGTGGGGAAAGCGGTTTTGACATCTTCCAACTTCCTATTTCATCAACGATGTACAATCGCATTTAAACTAAGCATTGAGAATAAAGAAGAAAGGTGGGGAGGAGGGCGGATTTCGAGAGACAAATTTTAGTCACAACTTCGCAATGCAGAGACTGAAGCAGGAGTGAAAGATTCAAGCTACTGGCTCCGGTTTGGACTGGTTTCCGCTAAGCCGTGATTGGCTGGCTAGCGCGGAGTAATACAATTTATTTAGCCAAATAGTTCCGGTGTAGTCTCGGACACCCAGGGCAAGTTTAACGACGACCTGTCTTGGTTATCTCATAAAAATTGTTATGCACCTGGTGAGTTGCATAAATTCATTTATGCAATAACCAACACAAGTCCGATGTAGGAGAGAATTGAAACAGGCCAAATAAATGACGTTTTTTATTGCAAAGTGGACTGCTTATCACGCAGCCACTTTGGGAAGAACATTAACAGGAATGTGAGCTCCTCTAAGCAAACCTGACAGGAACTGAACACATGTACAGCCCCGTCCGGCAAGTTTCTCAGAGCCCACATTCCTACCAGCATGACGATAACATATATACATCAAGAAGTCGTCATGAACACGTAATGCAAAGAATACAGACATTCCACCACCAATACACAAATTTAATTACAAACAGGTGGGGCCATTTCGCCACAAGGTCACCCACAAACCTGTGACCACTGTTCAATTATTTTGTAAATGTTATTATTCAATAACAAATGCATACAAAACAATAAATGTTGAATTAATTATTGATGAAATTTTGACTGCATCCGGTCAAACATAATAAGTTGCAAATGGTTGCATACTGTTTTTTATGAGATCAGCAATACATGGCCTGGGTGCCTGAGGCTAGCAAACTATTTTGTTAGCCTAGACAATATCACTCTGCACCGTTGATGCAGCATTGGCTGTTGGAAGGGTGGTCACAGGGGGAAGGTGATCTTGCGGTGAAATGGCCCCACCGGTTTGTGGTTACGGTTGTACATTTGTGGTTGAATGTTAGCAAGTACAGGTTACATCTTATAAGAGTGTAATCTGTGCATATTTGTATATGTTTATATGCATATTGGTTTTAATTCCATTACCACGTAGGAACAATTTAGGTATGGTATATGTATACGTGTTACTGTCGTGCATGTAGGAATGTGTGCTCTAAGAAACCTCAAGTTTCGGACGAGGCTGTGTATCATGGGTTCAGTGTTGTATCTGGTAGAGCTCAAATTCTTATTATCATAGTCCGCCAAAGTTGTCAAAGCAGTCCACTTTCCAATAATAAATGTCATCATTTTGCCTATTTCAATTCTCTCTTACAGTTACATTGGACTTGAGTTGCTTATTTCATAAACACTTATACAAACGAGCCAGCATGCTGTAGTGGACGTACTCCTGGGGCACAGTGGCTCAGCGGTTAGAACACAGGACTCTCAATCGAGAGAACCTAGGTTCAAATCCTATTGCTGCTGTTTCGAAACTTTGGTAATTTTGTTCAACCCATGTTGCCATAGTTCACTCAGCTGCATAAATGAGTACCTGGCTACAAACAGAGGTGGGTATGTGAACGAATAGTCTTCGCGCAGTAATTGTAGCATGGCTGAATGCTTCCCAGAGAAGTCAACATGGCGTTGGAATGAGCAGGTCTGCCAGGGGGTGAAGTGTAAAGCATTCTGAGCAGTCCCAAGGACTAGATATCATGATATCAAGGACTAGATATCATGATATCAAGGACTAGATATCATGCTATGCAAGAGTGTACCTTTACTTAGTTTTTCTTTTTTGTACTTACGATGGTTGACTTCAGAGAGGAACTTGTCGTAGATGAGAGACTTGTGAGTCTTGAGACTGTAGATGAGGCCAATGATGTACGAGAGAGGGAGGATGATGACACAGGTGTAGACAACCGGCATGACGTGGTTGCGATACAGCTCACTGCCTTCCTCAAACTGTCACCAAACAACATCACACACTGTCATTAATGCCAGCCTAACCACTACAGCAGTGCAATGCCCATCACAATACATTTCACCATGTGTCATTAAAGACCAGCCAGTGACATCCACCTGTTGATAGCTACGAGAGAACTGTGTGGAGGGCCATGACCACCAACGTCATCAGACATGGCACCTGAAGAAGAGAACTGTGTGGAGGGCCATGACCACCAACGTCATCAGACATGGCACCTGAAGAAGAGAACTATGTGGACGGCCATGACCACCAACGTCATCAGACATGGCACCTGAAGAAGAGAACTGTGTGGAGGGCCATGACCACCAACGTCATCAGACATGGCACCTGAAGAAGAGAACTGTGTGGAGGGCCATGACCACCAACGTCATCAGACATGGCCCCTGAAGAAGAGAACTATGTGGACGGCCATGACCACCAACATCACCAGACATGATAACTGAAGAAGAGAACTGTGTGGAGGGCCGTGACCACCAACGTCACCAGACATGGCACCTGAAGAAGAGAACTGTGTGGAGGGCCGTGACCACCAACGTCACCAGACATGATAACTGAAGAAGAGAACTGTGTGGAGGGCCGTGACCACCAACGTCACCAGACATGGCACCTGAAGAAGATAACTGTGTGGAGGGCCGTGACCACCAACGTCACCAGACATGGCACCCGAAGAAGAGAACTGTGTGGAGGGACATGACCACCAATGTCACCAGACAAGACACCCGAAGAAGAGAACTGTGTGGAGGGCCATGACCACCAACGTCACCAGACATGACACCTGAAGAAGAGAACTGTGTGGAGGGACATGACCACCAACGTCACCAGACATGACACCTGAAGAAGAAAACTGTGTGGACGGCCATGACCACCAACGTCACCAGACAAGACACCTGAAGAAGAGAACTGTGTGGAGGGCCATGACCACCAACGTCACCACACAAGACACCTGAAGAAGAGAACTCTGTGGAGGGCCATGACCACCAACGTCATTAGACATGACACCTGAAGAAGAGAACTGTGTGGAGTACCATGACCACCAACGTCATCAGACATGGCACCTGAAGAAGAGAACTGTGTGGAGGGCCATGACCACCAACGTCATTAGACATGACACATGAAGAAGAGAACTGTGTGGAGGGCCATGACCACCAACGTCATTAGACATGGCACCTGAAGAAGAGAACTGTGTGGAGGGCCATGACCACCAACGTCATCAGACATGGCACCTGAAGAAGAGAACTGTGTGGAGGGCCATGACCACCAACGTCATTAGACATGACACATGAAGAAGAGAACTGTGTGGAGGGCCATGACCACCAACGTCATTAGACATGGCCCCTGAAGAAGAGAACTGTGTGGAGGGCCATGACCACCAACGTCATCAGACATGGCCCCTGAAGAAGAGAACTGTGTGGAGGGACATGACCACCAACGTCACCAGACATGACACCTGAAGAAGAGGACTGTGTAGAGGGCCATGACCACCAACGTCACCAGACACGGCACCTGAAGAAGACAGTGAAGCTAAACATGCAGTATACCATATTCAACCTATTAAGTATACATGCCCTAATTAGCGTTCACCCCTTTTTAATCAGCAGGATCCCTAATTATCGTAATTTGATTAGTGTGGAAGTGTCGCTGGTGTTAAAACAGTTGGCATCACTTTCCATTATTCTACACTAGTCACCAAATGACACCACTAGTGGTGTACGCTTATAAGAACAGATTCCTTTACATTTTCCATGGCCCAATTTTTTTTCCAAGCGTACTGTACGTTTACTAAGTCGAATAAAGTATATCTTATTGTGTATAAAGTATATCTTATTGTGTATAAAGTATATCTTATTGTGTATAAAGTATATCTTATTGTGTATAAAGTATATCTTATTGTGTATAAAGTATATCTTATTGTGTATAAAGTATATCTTATTGTGTATAAAGGCCAGTTTACACAAGCAATTTTCCCATAATTTATCATCCGACTTTGTTTGACACAATAATGCACAACAACGACTGTGCGCGTTTTTCCAAGAGCAACATGTCTCAATAGAGTGACCTAGCTCTTGACTGACAAAATGAAGGAGTTTCCTTCAAAATAAAGGAACGGTGTTACCACAAAAGTAGAGAAGCTGATTCAGAGATAGGAATTGAGAGACGGAATAACACATTACCATCTCGTATGTGCAGTCACGACAGCTGAGTCCCCATGTCGAATTGTCTGTGCTGTTTCTAGTGACATTGTCACAGCGATGACATGTCAGGCTGGAATGGGCCCGCGAGAAAATAGTCGGTGCAAACACGGCTGCAACGAACAATGTCATAATCACTCAAACTCGTCAGATAATAATCAGCTGAAAGTATTTCTATGCCAATTATAACATCCATGTGAAACATACAATTCATGCATATTGTGCATGAATGTATGCATGTGTAAGAGGATGATACTTGTACAACCTTGGAAATTAATAATGGTTTTTCAGATGTCAAAATAGCCTTCACACAGGTACAAAACAGAAAATACACTATTTTATGAGAATTTAGTCAACCATAGGGCATTATTTTCAGTATTATGTCCTAGCCTAGTCACGGGAAAGTTGTATGTATGAAGATATGAGGAATCAAGGATACAGCTCCCACAAGACCATCATGAATGTGATGTGAATTGCATGTACCCTCTTTTTACCACCCCCTCCCCCCAACTACAGCAGCTTACTTACCCGTCACTGAGACAAACATCAGGGTGGCACTGACGCCAACAGACTGAGGGTTAAACCTCTGTGTCTGGTGCTTTAACCCTCCGATTACCATAGCCAGGCCCTGAATAAAATTGTAAAAATCATGCACACATTTTAAACATAAATTGTAACTGTTTTAGTAAGTTGTTCGCAGCATGTGTCAAAATTAACTTTATGGCGAGGCAATCTTCTGATCTTCTCTTAATCACAAATATTATTGTGAATCAACCTATGTTTAAACAAACGTTTAAAAGTATTTCCAACCTTCATAAAGTCACCCTACATGTATAAGATAAGATCAATTTTATTTCCAACAGCAACAAATTAATAACAACATAGAACAGTATTACAAGAAAAAGAGTGAATTGAAGAACAATTCCTTTTAATATTTGCCCCTTCAATCATAACTAAAGTAGCATCATTGTTGGTGCTATTATAATATACTATTATAATATATGACATTGGTATACTAAAACGTTTACACTACTGATGTTGCTATTACTGAAAACATCAACAAGTGACAAAGCCAATCTTAATATTAAATATTTACTAGTAGAGTAATTTATTCTTACACAAGTAAACTTTCTGTTAATCTCGCTGTGGTACAATATACCCCTCTATTTAAATGTAGTTTACACTTGTCAAGTTTACAATGCCTGACGTACCGGAATAAGCATTGTTGTGGCCAAGAGAGTTCCTAAAACATGAAACAAAGGGACCTCGATTGATACAGTTCATTGGCCTGCATTTTGCATCACATTAGGAAATGTTTTCAATTTATTTTAAATGCTATAAATGCAACTGATATTGGTTCTCCATGGCAACTTTCAAACTGCTGGAATGATTTTGGACACAACAACGATCGATGCAATGATCTGAACCAATCAAATAATGTTCTAAAATGAGGCATGTGTTTTCATGTTACAGAACAGTTCATATTACCGGACTGTGAAATTTCCCAGAGGTTTACAGTGAAATCATTTTCTAAATATAAAATCACAATGCAGTTAGGGATGATATCTAAACATGGATGTAAGACATTGTACAAAATAGGTTTTATAGGGGGAGGGGGTGTTCTAAGGGGAGGGGGTGTTTTAAGGGGGAGGGGTTGTTTTAAAGGGGAGGGGTGTTTTATGAGGGAGGGGGTTAGCAGCAGCTGTTTAATTTACTGCCATATACATGACTTACAACGCCCAGTTCTTTGCAGGAAGAGTATTTAAAAAAAAAATATTGCTTATTTTCTGAACACAGCTCACAAGGGTGTTGACTTCGAGTGCATGCAGGCAGTTGTGTGCCAACTGGTAAATACAAAGTTGCTGAAGTTGTCAACAGGTTGATGTCATCTTAAAGTTTCATGTAGCGAGGAGAAGCGTGTTTGATGCTTGATGAGATACTCCCTAAACAGCTGATCACAACTAAACTGGGAGGTAGTAGCGAGTTTAGAGATTGAGATCACCAGCTCTGCGAGATGCATGGCGTGCGCGACATTTTTTCCATTTCCCCGTGTGGGATATTTTACTTCCCTTAGCATAGACACCAGGTAGAAGGGACTAACGGCTTTTAATGTCTCTTCCGAAAGACAAAGGAAAAGTGGGGTGAATGAAATTGCCCAAGTTTCGAAACGGCAGTTTAAACCCCAGTACCCTCGACAGACAGTCCGATGCTCTACCACACAACCACTGAGCCCCACTGTGAGATTAAATGACACTGGTTTCATATACATAATATCATATATTGATGTAGATATTTACCTCAAAACCTCAATGAGACCAATAGAATGACACGTACCAATAAGTGCCGACTTTACCAGGTGGTTATAGCACAGTGTTTGCATTGCAATGTCTTTCACAAGAGCGGTCTCATACAGAATCAGTTCCACGATTGATCCAAATGAAGCATTGAGAACGGCTCCAACAGCAAAGTTGGTCTGTGCAGATATGCTGAAAAAAGAATCACAACAGACATATTTTAGCACAGAAATATCAATCCGGAAAACTAAATTTATATTAGTCAAATTGCACTGAGAAATGGCACGACAAATTGATAACATTATTCCATCACTTAACAATACATTTGGTAACTGTCATGGTACATTTACATTTGATTTAAAAACTTATCTTTTATTTAACCATTTCAGTACTACAGCCCTGATCTGCTTCGACCACCGAATACTGCATTCCCAGTGAATATGCAAGAAATCACTTCAAGTCAAGATATCAGCAACAAAAATGCATTTTATGAATAGGAATATTAATATATTCTGAAAGTACGATAATCAGGGAGTAAAATGAGCCATATCATTTTACATTTCGTCGTCATGGTAACCAGCAATCCAAGATGGCCACCATGATTTCAACGTTTTTGCAGTTGCTGAAGGCAGTTGTATGCCAATGTACATATTTAATGTAAACTACTCATGTTGATCATGTGACAGGATTTATGATATAAAATACAATATAAAGTACATTTTGTGGAGTATGAGAAAGTGAAAAACAAGTTATTTATCTGTATTTTAAACATATATGAGTGTTCATTTGTATATTTGCTAACACATTCATCGCTACTGGACTGATTCCAATCAAACTTTGCATGTTGATGGATTCACGGACACCTTTTTCTTCTAACAAAAATTAAACTACGCATCATAGAGCTTTGATTGTACAGTGCGCAGCTCATCTTCAACGTTTGCACCGTCACTTTCATCATCACTGACGTCCAAGTAGCCATAAAAAATACTCCCACTGTCAGTATCCGTTTTACCTCCGGCTCGGTCGCTAAGTCTGCCAACATCATTGTTGTTTTGATCGTCAACATCTGACAAAGATTCGTCGCTAAAACTATCAAATAATCCGTCCAAAACATACGGCGGTAAATCGTCAGTTGAAGCCATTACGGCCATAGCAGATTTTGATAATCAATCATTAAAAAACACGAAAATCTCTGTAAAATTATACTGAGCGATAATAAATGATTGCCTCTAGAGAATAGCTAATTCATTTGCCATGACAACCGTATATAACAAGTGGCTCCACTTAGTAGATAATTATGATTAAAAGCTATTTAAATGGTGAATGTAGCCAATGCCGGAATTTCGGCCTGTCTTACTGCAGCGTCACACACCGCGAGGCCGGAATTCATGGCCTGTCGTACTGAAATGGTTAAAAAATATAAATATTCATAGCCTACCATAGAACACCACTTTATATTATTAAAGGTCCATCCATAATTCAACTTTTGCTAGTCTCATTTCAATTTAGTTTTTTTTTGCGAAAAATCAAACCTACCCAGTATCCACTGCAACATGCTAGCTCGTTTGTCCAACTTTTGTATGTAGTTTTTGTGAAATCATCAGGGAAACTATTAAATTACTTAATGTTTATCAAACAAGCAAAATTAAAATGGAAACACTGAAAACTCACAAATTTCACCCTTGGTGAAATTTCGTAACTTTGTCATGTGATCAGCGAGAGGATGGAGGTCACACCCCTATGATCGACATTGACCCGCAGTGTTTTGGATAGTTATTTGGATATCCACTATTTTGAACTTTACCAGATCTAATGAATAAAGTCAATTCTTTTGATAATTGGAAAAAAAATAGGTATTTTTTTTTAAACTATCCACACACTACACATCTGGACACCAACGTATCGGATTTGCAACAGGCTAAATCAGTTGAGGAAGCAGTTTTTATTCCATCTGTTTAATGCATCTAGTTAGTTTACATCATATTGATTTTATATTTACTCCATCATACATTACATACCTACCTACTTATCACCATGGCAATATAATATGCCAAAGGAATGATCGCAATGAGTGACAATGTAAATTTCTGAAAGCAGAATATAAACAAAATACAATATTTTATTTAGTAACACTTTACTAAAATGGATTAGTAATTAATGTGATTCGAGAACTGAGAGACCTTAGTTATGACAAACACATAGAGGAATGTGGATTAACACAAGGAAATTAAAAGACCAAATAGGAGTTTTTAAAATAATTATTATTAAATGGTTAAGAAAGTATTGATAACAGTATTTTTTTTAAATTTATGGAAGGTAGAACTAGACAGCATTAAACATGAAGTGGTGCTAGAGAAAGAACTGAATGGAACATGATTTACTGATTGTGTAAATGTTAGCAATGTGAATATATGTTTAAAGGCAAAATTAGCAGATACCTGATAAGGGAGAGTCAAACATATGAAACCTTGTTAAACGTTCCTATGTCAATGGCTTCTGTGGCCATTTGAATGATTATTAATGATAAATTGTCTGGTTTGAATTGCATTACCCAAGTGCGCTAGCTGTTGAAGATGAATCAGTGATTTTACCTCAATGATAGTCCTGTGTATCGGAGTGATTATGTGAAACATAAACTTGATAGGACTTGACAGGTCAGCTGTTTCATTACAAGAAGAAAGCTGGCTAAGTACAGCCATTGGAAAAGAAGACAAGAGAGTCTGGTAATGGCCAAGAGAGGAGAAATACCAGAACAAAATTGAAGAGGTGGAAGAGAAATGGGATGGGTTGACATCAGGCATTAGACAGATGTGGACTCGTGGTGGCTGTAGAGATTGCAAGGAGATGCTAATAGGCGTAATGGGGACTATGGGATACACAAGAAGACTTGATACCATTTGCCACACATTCGGGGAAGCCAAAATACAAATAGCGTTCGCTGGTCAGATGCCAACGTACCGTTCCTTTAGTTGCATAGTTACCATCCTTGTCAAAATACTCAAGGCACAGGGCAGCTACAACTACAACGAAGAGATCTGAGGTCACAGTTAAGGAAGTGGAGTGGCTCTGAATGTTCCAAATGCTTAAGTCGTGAGCACTGTGTCCAACAACGATTGGAACAGAATATGGGAGTACATGAAACATAAAGATATGTACAGTAATTATTGCAGCAAGTCAGTAAAGACTGAATATCCTGCTTCGGTGATAGGGTCTTATCTATAGGTTAAAGAGAGAACTATATTTAAATAGTCTTGTCCTGGCTAGAAGACCCTATATTAGTAACCATCTCAGTGTCTGCCCCCATAGGCCCAGACAATGTACTTGACTTAACAGTCTATGACTTCTACATTATGATGCAACAATATGTATTTTTAACAGTTTTAATTAAAATAAAAGCTGTCGTGACTGCTTTTTTATGGAGACTGGATCATCTTCAAGATGACTATATTGGTGTAAACACATTTGTCTTTATGATGCAGTGATTGTTGTAGTATGACCGACAGCAAGGATACTGAGAGGAATGACACTGAGACCGTCCACACTGTACTTGTAGTAATACAGGTTCATGGCTTGGTACGTGTACAGGACGATGTCACTGTGTGTCATCTCACTGTCCTGTCATGTGACACACAGAAATAAAATGTCATGCGAGTCAAGTCAAAAAATACATAGTTTCATATAATCAAACAAAATGGTGTGTGTGTGATTGTGTGTGTGTGTGTTTGTGAGTGCGTGCGATTGTGTGTGTGTGTGTTTGTGAGTGCGTGCGTGCGTGCGTGACTGTATGTGTGTGCATGTATGTTTGTGTGCGTGTGTTTGTGCACACAACACATAATGGAAATTGTTCTTTAAGTTGCCAGAATGAACAAGACACTTACCAGACTTGACCTGCTGACCATGAGCAGCTCTGGAGGCATCAGAAGCACATTCTTAATGGCCTTCAGATTGACCTAAATAAAAAAATTATCATATACTTATTAACGTGCAGAATACCTCTATGGTGAACTCCGCTTAACAGAATCACTCTGGACCAGAGCAGTTCAATTCTGTTAAGCTGCTGATTCGTTTACGCAAATTTAAAAAACAATGGAATGAGAACATATGACAAATAATTGTCAGTTTTATTTCATCCATACTGACTTACTGTATAGTAGCTATGGAATTTCCAAAAACATGAACTCAGAATGTATATCAAGTAATTGCGTTTTATTTCACCCATACGGAAATACTGCAGAGTAGCTATGAAATTTCATAAATTGGTATTCTCGAGCAACGAAATGTCTTAGACAAATGTCACAACTTAGTTACGTATCTCTCGCGATGGTTTGTCTGCGTTACCATGGCTATGTTCAATGATATTTCTTAAACGGCTGATTCTGTTATCTGTGGCTCTGTTAAGCGGAGTCCACAAAGATACTTATGCTGTAAATGCCCACTTATCCTTAAGTGATGTTCCCCATTGCACCAAGTATAAAGAGTTGTCAACATAATGAGTGGACACCAGTGCTGACTAAGAATTTAATGTAGACGAAACAAGAGGGCCCAACAGGGAGATTTACTCTGCCCTCACTCATGCCATTATGCATTAACATCTCAATCAATCAATGAGTCAATCAATCATTGCCATCTCCCAACCCTAGCTTAAAGCCTACCATGTTGGGTAATATTTGAACAAAATCGAGGGGCTTATGCCAACTTTCCTGAGTTTTTCTCGGTTGGTAACTAGCTTGCACACTATTGACCAAAAGTGTGAAAAACATCCTATCCTTGAGCCAATAATTAAATGTCCACCAAGCAGCAGCCGAGCAGTACGGGTCAGACTGTGTTATATGACAGTGGCATTGTTTTTTGTTTCATTCCAATGAATATATGAAACTTCTACATCCGACTGGAATTGTGTGAGGTTAATTTAATTGGGAAATGTATGAGTTAACTGTAATTTCATTATTTATACACACATCGGTTAATTTGAATCTATGTAAGTGATTAAGTATGTAAAATGTTTAATCAAAAGAAAATAGTTCTGATGGAAAATGTAATAGTAATAGTTTGAAATGTAATAGTAATATATTACATTGCCACCAGCATGTAATATTAATAGAATAGAAACTAAGTAATAGTAATCTATTACATTGCAATGTAATAGACACCACGCCTGAGCTGGCCCCCAACTAATTTTAGGCTAAATTCTTACCTTGGTTTCATGGTGTGGTTCTCAGTCGTTCATCTAAATGCAACACTCCTGAATTTGGCTTGTTTTAGCCTACCATGTGGCACAATTACTCTGGCTAAGATTTCTCCATGGTATAATTAACAGTTGCCTTAAATTTAAATGTAGCACTGAATGAGTTGAGTCAGTCTAAGCTGTAGGCAGTATGAACCTGATGGTGACAGAATCTGTTTGACAAAACAATTTTTTTAAAGAATTTGCTTTGCATTGCATTTAGAATTTAATAATAAAATGTACATAACTACCGACACTGTGCAGAGATTAGAAATTTGTTTCAGTTATGAAGGTCGTGAACCTGTACAAATGTTGACATTGGTTACCTTAGCAACAGGGATGAGCCAGCTGAGGAAGATGGTGACTAGGGCATGGATGTGGCACACATTGGGCATGGTTACCTTAGCAACAGGGATGAAGATGACCATGAGCCAACCTAGGAAGAAAGCACTGGCATGAATGGTGCATACTGTGGGTATGGTTACCTTGACAACAGGGATGATGATGATGACCTTGAACCAACTGAGGAAGAAGGCCAGGGCACAGATGGTGCACACTGTCGGCATGCTTACCTTAGCAACAGGGATGAAGACGACTGTGAGCCAACTGAGGAAGAAGGCCAGTGCACGGGTGGTGCACACTGTGGGCATGGTTACCTTGGCAACAGGGATGAAGATGACTGTAAGCCAAATGAGGAAGAAGGCTAGGGCATGGATGAGGTACACTGTGGGTATGGTTACCTTGGCAACAGGGATGAAGATGACAGTGAGCCAACTGAGAAAGAAGGCCAGGGCATGGATGAGGCACACTGTGGGCATGCCGAGTATAAGCCACATGTACGATTGCGGTCGTTTCTACAACAGAGTGAACAGACATCCTTGTGATCTTAATTCGTCAACTACTGCCAATCTATTCAAACCCGTCTAATGTACCGGTTCCCCAACTCTACAGTCCTAAGATTTATTAGCACAAAAAGTACAGCATCAACATCAACATTGACATACTATTACGCACAACATATTGTTATTGATACGATGCTCTACCTCTTGTATTCAGAGAATGTGATGACATTACAAATGCTTACTACACCACAAAAATAACATTCTCAGCAAGCAATTGTCATTTTATCAACAAAAATGTTACATCATAACCATTACAAATAACATGCTGATTTACATTTATCATATTTGCATTATATAGTGATAACTGATAACAGTAAACAAAATAATGCTATAAACCATTATCTGCTCACCCAGAATCCAGACCACTGCCTTAAGCACTCCGTCTCTGATGAGGGTTGACTGCTGGGGTGAAGTGGAGATGTCTCATCGGCACAAGAACTCGACAGATCATGTGACCTTGAGCCGCAATGGTCAGGCACCACACGCAACTCTGTTGGAGAGTTCTGTAAAACAGAGACACTTAATGTTGTTGTCAGGTGTGGTCACCTACTACCCATTACTTTACTGTTGCATTCCTATGGTGCAGGAACTCATCTTATTTTACTTTTCCATTGGCGTCTGTCCTGCGTAATTTCTTCAAGTTCAGCAACTATTATCCAGAATTCAGATGCAAGGAGTTTGGATTGCATATATTTTATTGACTCTGTGTGTTATATTCAGCAGCGTTACTCTTCTATGAACCAGTTCACATTCAGTAGTGCGACTCATGTGAACACGTTCACAATCAGTAGAGTGACTTTGTGTGTGTGTGTGTGTGTGTGTGTGTGTGTGTGTGTGTGTGTGTGAACATGTTCACATTCATAAATGTGACTGTGTGTGAACATGTTCACATACAGTGGTGTGACTTTGTGCATGACCATGTCCACATTTAGCAGTGTGACTGTGTGTGAAAATATCCACATACAGTAGTGTGACTTTATATGTTCACATTCAGTAACATGAATCTGTAGTGTTTATGTTGGAAGCAGCAGATCCATGTATATTACAAGGGTGAGCCTTTCAAAATGTCTTACAGTACAAGTATTACACTATATAACCCAACTAAATAGTAAGATAGGAATTAATTAGTAAAACAGGTTGACACACCTTGTGGATTGAATGCCTTGCATAATACAACAAAGTATAAATACAGAATAACTTCTCACCTTGTAAAGAAATTTGCCAAATGGCCAAATAAAGTAGCAAGCCAACTTCCAGCAAAACGCACCTGGAACAAATTAAACAAAACATTTCATGTTGAACAATAAAACATTTGTAGTACAAGATATACAGCTTATCAGCCAGTATTGTGTATGTGGATAGTTATACTCTATTGAAAATATCCCCAATTAATGCAAAATATACCAACTGTTCTCATGGCAAATTTTTTTTTTTCACCTGCATATACTACTAAATGCATAAGGTTTAACAGTGTTTTGTATGGACGTAGGTACACAACATGTAATAACAATGCATACATGTATCCATTCACATAATATGGCAGTCATTTAGGTAGTCAGATCCTTGCCAATTTTTATATCATGTGACTGTATTATGGTATGTTCATATATTACATACTCCATTCTATTGTGTGTAGAGTATGTTATATATGAACATAATCCAAAGATATATATTTATATGTATATGTATGTATATATATATATATATATATATATATATGTGTGTGACAAATGTTTATAAATTTTGTGTACAATATTCAATCCAAACCAATGACTTACTATATCGCCACCCAATGATTGTTACTGCCATGACAGTAGCAACAAGAAGATAAACTGCAGCGATCCACCAACCAAACAACAACACATACAGCAGGTTGCCTGTGGAGATGTTAGAGACATCTGAAAGAAACAGAAAACGTCTTATGCTTTAAAAATCACCAAAACTTGCAACATTTGTCTGAACCAAGCTATGCCATGGAGCATATTCTTGAGAATGGGAGATATTTTCTTTTTATGCATGTACTGTCATGTATTGTCATCCTGTTAATAATCTCTAACATCATTTGGCTCATCCAAGGACCTGTCTCCACGATATAAGAAACGTTTTATTCTTTCCCACTGCTGGGTTTTTCCCAATCCAGGCTAGTATGTCTGCTACTGTGCTTATCATGATGTTATGTTATTATTAATGAACACACTGGTAAGATAACTGTCCACCATACAGCATATATTTACAAAGGATGTGTTGAACATAACATTACCCTCGCTTGTGATGCGTTCCGAGTTGGCGTATAATTCTTTGACAATGTCTGACCTCCCCGACAAAGGCCGCTTGCTGATGTGGCTCTTCCATTTCCGAAATCCAAACTAGAAATGAAATTTACCACGTGAGTATATAACAATAGGCAGTACGACTACTGGCCACTTTCATGTTGAGTCTATTCCACGATAATTTGGGTATCTACAATAGCATAACGAAAGAAAGAAAGAAAGAGATGTGAATCTGCCCCCCATCGATCTCAGCCACCCACATGACCTTACCATGTGGTTGTTGACCATCCTCTGTACTTCCAATTCATTCTCTGGTTTAGTGATGACATCATACTGCAGCACGGTCGCAGTGTCAAAGTTTCCAGAACACGATGACAATCGTGGCTGTGGTGAAGTGCTGCCACTTTGCTGAGAATTCCCACGCCTTCGTCGGAGAGGCTGCGGATCATGAGCTCTGTCAGGAATACTGGATGCGTGGGCTCTCACCTCATCACCCATGGAGATATCTTCCAATCCTGGCGACACCGAGGAAATAATAAAATGTTTAAGAATATAAACCTTTTTGTACCGGAAGTTATGTGGAATGATGTAAGGTACTCATTTATTGAGATATAAACCCCAAAGGCAGACAAAGTCAGTGCAAGTAAAACCGTCGACACACACTGATACAGCCAGTAAACGACACTGATCACATTGATTGTCATCATTGTTATTCCCAGTCTCTTACCTACTGTCACAGAAAAGTCGATTTTGGACCGGCGTGGCGTACGCTCCCCTACCGAGTATGCCAAACTTCTGATCGCTTCGCCATCACAAGCCTTACGCGGCAAGACTTAATTTTGTTGGCCATTTTTAGTCTATGCGTCGACTCATTGATCGTCATGGCCTACGCTATCTACGTTGTTGACAATAAAACATTAAATTCCAGTTGCAATATCCGCACAAAAACAACGTGTTACCTATTTTACCGACATTGTCTTCAACTTCCACCACCAACGCATTACCATCCCCGTTACTTTCCGCCATTACTGATGTTTTGTGCGGCTTGTACGAAGTCATGTGACTCACCTTGAAGTCATGTGATTTAGTAATTTCCTCGAGTCTTTAGGGTTCAGCCTAGGCTTCAGCCTAGTTATATTTGTCATTGCCTTGGTGGCCATGTTAACGTTTTGCATAATTATAAGAAAACGTGACCATCAAACATTTAAACAGTTTTTACCAACCGCTGCTACAATCCCACTGACACACTACTGTCACTAGTCGAGTTTTATAAAAATTAGGCATTTCTAACTCTTGTAATGCCTGTATGGGTGATACCCGTCAATGTTTACCAACATTGGCACGAATTGCCAACATTGCAGTGGCACGAATAGCCAAAAAATCACAAATATCCTTCCGCCTACTAAAATCATCTAAAAATCCACCATTTCACTCGCAACAGCTTCCACCAGCAAACCTGGAAATGTCCCTAACACAGGCCAGGAAGTCCAACTGCGGCATGACCCCTTTAATCGTTGCTGGCTGGCTCCTGTAATTGTTGGCTTTGAATGTCAAAATAAATCCTAAATTAGTTAGGTTGTATACTCTAAATATTGTGGAGAAACATACGTTTTAGCATAAGTGTTTAATGTATGTTCTTGTGCATTTACTGTCTCAATTACATCAAATATATTATAAACAGTGTGGTCTTTAATTACGGGGTACGTCTTGTGCACGTATTTATACTATCTTGTCTTGAACCCGTGTTGTGGCATGTGCACTAACGTGTCGTGGCATGTGCACTTACGTGTTGTGGCATGTGCACTTACGTGTTGTGGCATGTGCACGTACGTGTTGTGGCATGTGCACTTACGTGTTGTGGCATATATGTGCACTTAAGTGTTGTGGCATGTGCACTTACGTGTTGTGGCATGTGCACTTACGTGTTGTGGCATGTGCACGTACGTGTTGTGGCGTGTGCACGTACGTGTTGTGGCATGTGCACTTACGTGTTGTGGCATGTGCACGTACGTGTTGTGGCATGTGCACATATACGTGTTGTGGCATGTGCACTTACGTGTTGTGGCATATATGTGCACTTACGTGTTGTGGCATGTGCACTTACGTGTTGTGGCATGTGCACTTACGTGTTGTGGCATAATCACTTACATGTTATGGCATGTACACTAACATCACTTACGTCTTGGGCATTTATGTCTTGTACACTTGCATATGTTTTATCATTCATTCTACCCCAAGCTATTTGTCTATAGTACACTAGCCCAGCAAAATCACAGGAATAATTTGTTTTCAATGTCAAAAAGCCAATGTGAAGCTTGCATTCACCACCCCCATTCACCTCTACTATCTCTAACAATTACGCTAAAGAAACTCTGGTGAGAGAAGGAGACGATCTTGAGTGGTGTTACATATACCAGGGAAAATGTGCTTATATTAAATCACACAACACAATGAGCATCCAGAACAAAGACCCCCTTTCCAAAATCATATTGAAAACCTATCACTGAATATGAAAGAACTTCGACCAACAATAAATAAATATTACACAGATTACCTCAGCACATGCGCATAGACACCCCTACAAACTGCTGCATTATCCCAACAACGGGCTGTATACACCTAGTCACCTACATGAGACTTGAATTAATTCTTAATAATTTGCCAATTTAAGTTTTAAATTAATTGTTGAATAATTAACTCAACTGTTAGATACAACCTTTACATCAAACCACATGTTTAGTTGTGACCTTTGTCATATGATAAATTGCCCCAACCTGAAATGTGATTTTTGTATAATAAACTAGGATTTGTGTCCTTTTGTTGCCATTCAGTTCAGTGTATAATCGAGTACCTGACAGTGGTGCAGTTATGTGAATAGCTTTTGTTCAATAATTGCAGCATGGTTGATTGCTTCCACTGAAGTTGAGCTGGAGTACATACGGACAGGTCTGCCAGGAGTGAAGTTGAGCTGGAGTACAAACGGACAGGTCTGCCAGGAGTGAAGTTGAGCTGGAGTACAAACGGACAGGTCTGCCAGGAGTGAAGTTGAGCTGGAATACAAACGGACAGGTCTGCCAGGAGTGAAGTTGAGCTGGAGTACAAACGGACAGGTCTGCCAGGAGTGAAGTTGAGCTGGAGTACAAATGGACAGGTCTGCCAGGAGTGAAGTTGAGCTGGAGTACAAATGGACAGGTCTGCCAGGAGTGAAATATAAAGCACACGAACATGTCTGTATAACAATGGTGCCGACATTAAAATGCAGCCATAGGCTCATAGCTACACCCAGAACAGGAAGATCAAACATAAGACACATTGTTCATATGAAAACATTTAATATTAAATAAGCAGTATATACTAACACCTTCTCTAACTAAACAGATGTCTACCTACAAAGATATCCTCTTATAAAATATTCATATCTTGATAATTTAAATATCATGTTAATTTATGTAACTGTTGCAAGACTTGATGGTAATATATGGAAACATCATGAATATATGCACTGCACTGTTTTTAATATCAAGGTATTAGTGTAACATGTAACCAGTTATTATTTATATATTTGCTTGAGTCTCAAGCTATGTCACAGCAGTGCTGGCAGCTGGGCATGCGTCGGGGAGCTATTTAAACACCAACATTACAAATACATACTCAGTGTATGGGATTTCTCCCCAATTGTTCCACTTTTACACATAAAAATTAGATATAGCAATTTTTTTCAATTAAACTCCACAAATTAGAAATTCAAACAGACTTATTATCAATGTTAAATCAAGCATTTACATAAATTTACATTGTGTCTTTAGTAAGACACAAACAGTTTCTGAGAAATGTTATGGCGGTGTTCAGCTTTGAAACAAGCACAGCATTAAAGTATTTCAACATAAATCAGGTGTATATCTACACATAATTACGTCAAGAGACAAACATCAATATTTAGAGGAACCAGTACAGGCAGTAATTAATCATTGACAGTTTCATAAAATACATATTAAGTTAGTTAACCACATATTTTTTATTATTGTTGCAATAACTAAAATTAAACTATCAGTAGCACAAATATGCCCCAGGCTTCAGTATACCAACCTAAACAGTGTAACATAAAACACACTATTTTAACAATAACAGTTGAATATGAAATATTGCAATAACAATTATATGCAAGCTACCGTCCATTCAAGCATACTGAAATGGCATGCAAAACATTTTATTAAATTAATCTTACAAAATCATTTGCAACATTTCTTTTACAGCAGTACAGTCCCAGCAAACATAGCCGTAACAATGGTTTTTACCCCTACATAATTGGCACCACATATTTATTTTAAATAATCCACGACAACAAGCAAATTGTTATCCTCAAGCCATTACTTCACAGCTTCTAGCTTCCTCTACTTCTAAGTCTAATCACTCAATGCTACCGATTGTTGTTATCATATTACACACAGCAAGACAAAAGTTGAAACCAGGGACACCAGTTCTTATAAACTCATCTGATATGACCTCCGTCAACAACCAGGCTTTGCTCATAATATAATCACTGTATAATATAATTCCTCATAATATAATTTTTGTAGACTTAAGTTAACCAAGTTCTGTTCCCCACGCTGCAAAACAAACTATTTTATGTCAGAGATTAGGTTATCCAAATTTGATGGTGTTAATGATTAAATCCGACAATAAGTCCATTTTAACAAAATGCACTCCCCCGACCACATGACTTAATAAAAGTAAACTGAAGACACTTTGGAGAATGGTCGACTTCTCGGATAGGTAGAAACATTATATTCAACAGTAATGTCACAATGAACTAGCACCGACACAAAACATTACAAGTAATGTCTTGTTGTTATTAGAAGTCTTGTGAACACGTTATATACCATATTTCTGCATCGCTTTGCGTAATTCCACATATAGCAGCCCATAATAATCAGGAAGTGAGAATCAGGTTCAATATTGTGACTTACTAGTTCAGCAAGATCCTTATAGTAACAGACACCCTCGCATGTAACTAATCTCAGATGAGGGTGATATAAACCCAGGCCACCCCAACTTTGCCCAACGTCCCAGTGTATTTCAAAGGAACACTTGTTGACTATGTTACACAGCTGAGTTCTAACTGATCTAAGTAGTGTGGCAATTGTAACAAGTGAGGTGCATATGAACTAACTAAATTTCAATGACATGAAAAATATGGCATCTGACATCCAAATTAAGCATGAAGGCACTCAGGTAGACTGTTTGGCTGTACACACATGGCCACTGTTCGACACTTGCAAATCTCAACATTTTTGTCACAATAAACCATCTTCATGCATGATCAAGTTTCACCCAAGACGAGGAAATGAAATAGGTAATGCACAACATACTAGATACTGGCATGGCTTGGCATAAAACTCAGATACTCACTAATGATGACAAACTCCCATAAAATCATTAATCAGCGATTGTTCTGAACTCTGCCGAGTTCTCGGCCACCCAACCTTCATGGCCGACACCCATAATAAAGATTTCATTGGTACAAAAATATTGTGTGTCATATACTTAAGTGTAAATACAACATACATGCTTGTACAACTACATACAAATGTATATGTGCAGGGCTATATTTTCAACTGCAATAAATTCTTGAGCTCAACCAACATATTGTTCTACATTGATGTTGCTGCCCCATCAAATTCATATATAAACACTAATGTTTTCAACCATTTAGTATATATACAAAACATTTACACAATATACTAAAACTTGCACATTGACATCTTAAATAACTAGTCAGTAATTGTTCTGCAGATAAACCACTTGGCAAACCACATAATTTCCGTGCCATTACCAACATTATCTTTGTCCAAAAAATATCTATAGTTGTTGCCACAAAACATTTATAGTTGTTGTCACAAAACACAATCAGATTTTTTTCCAGTTTCAAGTAACAAAGAAACAAATAAGAAAATGACTCACAACAGCATGTCTATCCACAACGATGATGGTTCACCTCTGGTTACGCAGCTAGTTTAATGATTACAACTACAAACAAAATGCAATAATTTCCCCATTTTCTCACTACCAGGTAACATTTCATAGACTGGAGCATTAACGAGCACCGCCTCTAACATTGCACCAGGCTGAAAGACTAATTTCAGTCTTTTCCAAACTAGATTGCTGATTTCATCTTTTCCAGGATTGGGAGGATCATGTCAAACCGTGGTCGTTTTGCAGGGTCCTCGTTCATGCATATACGCACGAGTCGAGACATCTGCGGTGAAATGCCGGGTGGGATGGTAACACGTAAGCCTTCCAGCGCCACCTATCAGCATGAAACACCAATCGTTAGAAACAACTAACAAAAATACCCATCCTTCAGATGGAATAACTTGGTAGTTCATACGTAACTGTCATGATAATATTTACAACCTTTCTGGATAAATAACATTATCACAGAAATATCCATTTATATCTTGGTATTTGGTGCTGCCAGTCAATATCTTCATGGCATCTTGAAATCACGATGTAATACTGGCAGTTATAATAATGTCTAGAGTGTTATGTAACTTGGGACCAGGGTTAAAAAATCATGACTTTTTTATTTAAATCAATTTTTTTTGGAATCTGGTATATAGACATTTATACAGATGTTTATATTTATAAACTCTTTCACACATGTTCTACTCAAGTCGATTTGGGTACTTGTCTATACAGAGGGTACATGATTTTTGCTTATATAAAGTTACATAATTATAATATAGTTTGATTTACAACAGCAACAAAACTGTCATTTTAAAATACATGTATAGTAATAAAATATTATTTTATATAGCGCCAGATCCAATTTTATATTGTTCATGGCACTCATTGGGATGAATCCACCCATTAGAAGATGTTCACAAGGCCTCACCCCTTGTAGTTGCATAATCTGTCTTGGAAAGGAAAGCATGCTGTGTGTCTGTGGCTGTAGCCCTGATAATTACTGTTTGCTGAGAGGGTGGATTAGCACCTGTCCAGGGCTCTGCCTACTCTAAGGGTCTCTAACCAGACTGCAAACTGGTACAGTATTAGTCTGTAGCCCAGACTGTCTCACTTCAGTCAACATACTGAATTGGTAACAACTAGCACAAGTTCTAAGTGGACTTTAACTCAGGGCTTCTGACTTGAAAAGATACTTCCTTTGGAAGACAAGTTTGTGTGGCTTCACTGCATTCAGAAAGGGAATAGCTCAAACATACACAAAACTTTGTTGATCTTGATGCTTGTAAACAATTATTTGTGTTCAATTCATATAAATCAGCGATAAAAAATCGGAAATAAAACATCATAAATCAATGATTTTTTGGTGTGATTTAAATCATGATTTAAATCAATGATTTGAATCAAATGATCTAAATCAAACAACTCTGCTTGGGACAATCATAGAAAAGACGCATGATGTAGTGAACAATCATACGTAATTGTTTGCATAGCATTACGGACAATTGTATGTAATCACTATAAATGGTAATTCGATTGTTTCAGAAAGGGTAAAAGTAGGGTGAATGGACATTTTTTTAATGAATAGATGAACCCCTGAAAGTTTGGCACCCGAGATACAAAATGTCCAGGAGGCGTAGCAGAACATACAAACATACGGTCAATTATAATACGTAATATTTTTATAATACAGCGAACTCTCACTATATATATAACTATTCCATATGTTTGATGTTCCTTATATTCAGGGAACGTAAAACATGGATTTCAAAGTTGTTCCTTCTAAGCAGATGTTCCTTACATGAGAGTCCTTATAACGAGAGGCTGCTGCAGCTAGTTCAATTGTTTCTTAAACATTTTTGAAATGTTCACTAAATTTAATATGGCCAGAAGCAGTTTGTATTTTAAGTAATCCTAATCTTAATATGGCTTGCTAGTTACAATTTACTTGATGTATTTCCAGTTGTTCTCATTTGATACTTTTCCGCCATTGCTGAACTAGTAGGTAACAACATTGAACCTGATTCTCATTCTATTGACGTAGCCAATCAAATCGAGTGTGACAAACCTTCATTCCCGTCTCCATGGGTGACATGTCAGCGAACGGCACCTCCCTGGTTGCAAGTTCCCATAACAAGACAGCGTAGCTCCACATGTCTGCAGCCCGAGTGTTGATGTCGTCAGGCGATCGCTGCATGGCTGTGCAACAATTCAATACAATTCTTAATTACACATACAATGATATATGAGACGTTTATTTGCAAAACACATTAAATTTCAAACAAATTTAGTTAAGAATGGTTTTGTGCTGCCATCAAGTTGATAGTAGTGGAGGCAGCAATTCGTTTCAATGCAATCCTGAATTGGGACCGCAGATTTTGGGGACAGGACAGTAGATTTTTCATGTTTGTTAAAATATTCATGTTGGTGCTAATGGGACCGTATAATTAAATTGAGGCAACGTAAGTGAAAGCTATAACAAATCGCTGGGTGAAGGTAAAATTTTTTTGTGGAAAAACAAATTAGCCGCCACACTATGGAGTAATGAAATACCGGATTTCCAAAAAATTATTTATCTCGAAACTCACAAAATGGAAATAAGGAGTTTTGCAAATAAATGCCTCATATATAGGTCCATATTGTCACCCACACAACAGTTAACAGGGTGATACAAAACATGTGAAACACAAAACACAGATTCAGCATGTTTACGCAAGGTCATTGTGTACATAAAGAGACTCGTTGTTCCTTATCCTGGATCTCCACCAGATGTCAGTACCAGTACAGCAAATATCAACATAGTTTCTTATTTATCTAAACGTGTGTCATAAATCTATATACAAGGTTGCGTTTGATTGCTTTTACAGCCTGGAACTAGTCTCTCAGCAAACATATATGGCGCACTATACTATTTGGGCAGTCTAAGTAATTGTCTAAACACGTTATTGCAAAAAAAGTGGATAAGTTCATTAAGAGGTTGAGTGAGACTGCATTTCTGCTTGGAACATGCTTCAGCATTTAACAGTGAAATCTGAAAGCAATGAATAATTACGATATGTGATGCGCCACACCGAAACCATCTCGCGAGATTTAGTTCGGGGCAGGAGCCTAAAATGCATGGTGTATCTTCGAATTGTCAAAAACTGGTTAACAATGGAATCGATCAGCAAAATTATCCATCTTTCCATACATCCATCCATTTATATAAGCTGAAAGATTGTTCAAACTAGTAATTAATATTTTACACTTTATTTTGAAGCCCCTGATTAGTCTGAAACATAGTAATTTTTACGCACTTCTGATCGACTGTCTTCACTCGCTTACAAGCGGGAAACCTCACGTTATACATGGCTGGAAAGCTTATGACGTCAACTACATGTGTGATTGGGAATCTCTTACTCTAGACCAATGGAACAGCTCCCATTTTACATAATGCGCAGTCGGCTTGTTTACACTTTCCTTTCTTCTTTGTATGCCATTTTCTTCCGCCGTTTTCATCTTCGATTTGTTAAAGATTTGCACTGTGGCATCGAAAGAAGCTTATTTGGCTACCGAGTTGGATCGTGCGAGGGGGTGCAATCTTGAAGACAGCAATTTAGCTGCCGTGATTGAAGATTACCTCAAAGGCCACATCGAGCCTGTGGAGGTCGCCTCAGCAGGGGCAGGGGAAAACCACATTGAGCTTGCACTGGTTGGCTCAGCGTCAGTGGGAGCAGACTTTCCAAATTAGGGGAACTGACATTGTGTAGTGTTATTATGTATGTAATGTGTAAATAATGTTTTATTTTCAGATGTTTCATGGGTTTATTTTAGGGGTTCAGCTACCAGTGCTCGCGGTAATCTCAGGGAATACCGAACCTGGTAGTAAATGAGGTGGCATTCAATAAATATTACGTTTTTCCACTTTATACTTCTGAATCTTCTTTATACACACCTACTGGAGGAATATAAAAAAATTCATTCCATTTGGAGCATTATAGGTGCATGGTTGCTTTGGAAGAAGCAATTTTTCAATACCATTTTTTTAAAGCTGATTTTCTCAAAACTGTTGTTCCACGAATGTATACACAAAAAGTGTAATATCTTGGCCCAGGAGTAAGATACACTGTTCATGTTGGTGTCATTTTAAAGCTGTGTATCTCCTCTATTTGAATCTGTAATAAAATGGTTTTGTCAAATTGTCAAGAAGAGCCTGGTTTTGGCATGTGACATCACATATCATGTTAGCCACATTAACAATGTTTAACATCTAACCAACAAACATATACACATACCCTCTGGGGCAAGCCAGGCAGGGTTGTAACTCTTGCCCTTCTCATGGAAGGAGAACTTGTAGTCAGCCATACTGATTCTTGCAGTCAGGTCTTCATCAATCTGCAATGGCAATGATTATAATACTAAATGTCTTATACAGTGCCCCATATAAAATAATTGTTCTGGGGCGCGGTACAATGGTGTATACACTATGAATAAAATCATACACATTAAAACTACTGATGTGCAAACATAATCAACACAACATAAATTTATACAGCATAAACACATTTAACTGATCATACATAATGTAACACACATGTAGGACTCAATGGCATGCTTGTTCAAATTCCAATCTGGAAACTGTCAGTTTGGATAGCTATGTTTTAAATGTTGTGAACTCATCAGTAAATGTCTGTACCTAGGAGCCACACCATTAACTAGCACTTTAAACTTACTCTTCTTTCAGACGTTGCCATTTGAATGATGTACAAAATTATACAAAACTGAGCCTTAACGAGTACATTCCTAATAAGTCGAAACAGACATCAAACTGTTTTGAATGTGAAGGTGGTGGGAACATGGTGGGAGCGTGGTGGGAGCAACATTTGTCACGTTCAGTCAGATTAACATCTGAACTGTATGACCCTGTGACTGTAGCACTGTATGAATCTACAGCAAGGATGAATGTTAAACGACAAACTGCAGCAAATGTGTACGTCTGCAATTAGAACAACACATTTGATGTCTTGGTAAATATCAGTATCACCACACCCGGCATGCACGCAAGTATAACAACAACGAAAAAGAGCCACCTAGAAACAAAGCAAGCTGGATTAGTGATGTGGTTAATCATAACATCCAAATTATACTCTGTCTATGCAAGACGTCAGCGATGAGGGATTTCTTTATTTAAAGGTGCTTAATCAATTCGATTTTTTTGCTAGCCTCATTTCAAATTTCAAAACCAAACCTACCTAGTATGTACTGTAACATGCTAGCTCATTTGTACAACTTTTGTATGTAGTTTTTGTGAAATCATCAGACAAACTATTAAATTAGTTAATGCTTATTCAAGCATTTACTAAAGTGAAAATCGAAATGCTGAAAAATCACGATTTTGTTCCTTGGTGAAATTTCGTAACTTTGTCATGTGATCGGCGAGAGTCACGCCCATGATCAGCATTGACCCACACAGTGTTAACCATTTTGGATATCCACTATTTTTATCCTTACCAGATCTAAAGACTAAAGTCAATTCTTTCGATGATTTGAACAAAAATAGGCATTATTTTATTAAATTGACTGCTGATTTTACATAAACTATTCACACACTACATATTTGGACACCAATGAACCGGATTTGCGAAAAGCTAATTCAGTTGAGGAAGCAGTTTTAACTTTAATAAACATCTAAAGCAATAATTCGATTTACCTTTATTTTGTAACAGAAATAATGTTATAGAAGTGACATCCATCTGAAGTACAGAACCAATGTGAAGTCTATGGTTTCACAGCCCTCCAGTTACTACTTCAAGGTGGACATATTTTAATTGTGGACAAACTTTAGAAGTATACCAGCCACAAGTTGTATATTTCCCACGAAGAAGTATAGGGGCCTGTACTATACACTGATGCAGGCTAGCACACATTACATTATCACAGTCCTATTGCAATAGCCTAGGATGCCACAAACTTTGGCATTTATTAATGTCAATTGTTGTTCATTAAAATAATATTTAAGATTTTAAATTGTATAATTCCCTTTTTCGTCAAATCAGAAAACCTCTATTCAGAGTCACATTTATTCCACAATCAAGAGGTTAGTAGGACATATGAAGCAAAGATTACAAGTGGCTGATATTAGACACATCACCAGTAACTACATGGCTATGTCACTGTCCCCTTCTACGTAAGGAATGCTGCAAGAATATATACACCGTTTTAAGAAGCACAGACCAGCTGGAACACTAGCGGACAAAATGACTGATTGCAAGTCTAAAAAAAAGTTATTGTATATTAAATTTGATGTCACAATTTGACTCTGACATATTCTAACAGTTCATTTTAACATATCAGATTTTTTAAAGCATTGTGGCAATAATTATACACATGTATTAACCAAAACAATGTTTTCAACTGTAATGTTCTTTGTAAAAATAAAAAAATTAATAAAAGATTATGCCACTGTGCAGGGTGGAAGACTATGCAACATAAATGTGCAGGCAGATCCAAAAACATGAAATGTTGATTTCTTCTCTTGGAACTTGCAGGTCCCTCCTCAATACAATTTTTTTGCTTGTCCAGTTTCAGATTCATTTCGCAAAAAATCTAACCACTTTAGTATTGACTACGACATGTTAGCTCGTTACCACAGATCTGTAATTTAGTTTCTGGTGAAATCATCGAACAAAAGGGGTTCGGCACCACTCTTTTATTAACCGAAAGCGTTACACATTACCTATTCACACACTCGTCATCGTCAGGTGCCATGTCTGGTGCAGACGAAGGCGTTCACGCACTACATATTTGAATAGCAACGAACACGATGGGCTAAATGAACTGAGGGTGGAGTTTTAATACAAACTACAACAACAACTGCTGTAAAGTTGTTGGTCCGAAGAGCATGCAGTGTTATGAAACAGTCGTCACCTGGTTGCTAAGCCACACCTGGCTGCTACGAGGCATTGGTCACACCTGGTTGCTAAGAAAGTATGAGTATCACTCTAACACCACAGCGGCCATTCCGTACGTCGCTGAAACGCCACAACCAACCATACCCCAGTGATAATGACACCCTCTTCGGTCTGTCTCTGATATTTGGGATCATCAACATTAATCTTGGCAAGGTCTTCATCAATCTGAAACGTATATCACCGACACGGAGCGCCATCGGTGAAACTGCACAAACTGTACCATGCCTGGCACAAAACAATGCTCGGCCGGCAGACAAAATACGTGATGTGACTACGCCATTTAATTGACAGCAAGGATCGTGGTTTAGTGCAGAAAAGCTGAGAATTGGCTAAGATATTGTAACGCAGACTGCAAGAAAATATTTTTAATTTGTTAATTTTGTCAACCATTTTAATCTAACGTGTAAGTATAGGAATCTATAAAGGTTTCTTATTGTACTATTCAATATTTTTATAATAACAGTATTACTACGAGAGTGACATTTTACCAAAACCATGGAAAGCGCTCAGGTGAAAATTTATCCTCGCAAAACTTTGTATACTGCACTTACAGAAACAAATGTCATAATTACATGCGACTATAATAATTTTGTTTAATGGAAATTCCTTGATTCATAGACATGTTTGAATATTTTGCATAATAATATCTCTAGCTGCTCTAGACTCTCACTCGAGAGAACAAGGGTTTGAATCCTCCCGCTGATGTCTTTTAGCTTTGGCAATTTTGTTCATTCCAAGTAACCTCAGTTCACTAAGCTGTAGAAATGAATACCTAGTGATATGTGAATGAATAGTCTTTGTGCAGTAACTGCAGTGCGACTGAATGCTTCCCAGAGAAGTTGAGTTGGTGTTCGAAGGAACGGTTCTGCCAGAGGGTGAAGTGTAAAGAGCTTTGAGGGGTACTACGGTCTCGATACCTCACTATATAACAACTTACCTTTGTCTTTTATTAAAAAACACAGTTCATACATTGACTGGAACAATATTATGGAGAGTGTGGATGAAGCTGACTCACCATGACATGCTTGCTGTTCAGATACATATTAGGTATCATTGGTTCAAGTGAATGAAGGAACTCCATGCCTCGAGCTATGTCCAGGGAAAAGCGCAATGCTTGGTTCTGGTCAACAACGATTCCTACAAGAAACACTTCTACTTGACATATCACGAACACTGAGAAAGTACATACAAAGACTTGCTGCCCTCATGTAAGAAGATACATCATTTCAGTTACGCGTACTACAGTCGACTGTCCCCATGTGATACACATGTTACCTGTGCATCTGTATATTCATATACAGAGTTATGTAAATACAGTACTAACATTCTAAAACATGTTAAAACACAGTACTAACATTCTAAAACATGTTAAAATGAGGTTGATATCAAGTCTGTGGCTAGTCGATGCACAACAGAACACAAGCAGCAGCATGTATGAACTGCAAGTAAAAACAACTAATTTTCACACAAACAATTTTCAGATGAGCAGCGCCTAAACCAATAACTACCGCCAAGTTTATGTTGGAATACAGATGAGCAGCACCTAAACCAATAACTACCGCCAAGTTTATGTTGGAATACAGATGAGCAGCGCCTAAACCAATAACTACCGCCAAGTTTATGTTGGAATACAGATGAGCAGCGCCTAAACCAATAACTACCGCCAAGTTTATGTTGGAATACAGATGAGCAGCACCTAAACCAATAACTACCGCCAAGTTTATGTTGGAATACAGATGAGCAGCACCTAAACCAATAACTACCGCCAAGTTTATGTTGGAATACAGATGAGCAGCGCCTAAACCAATAACTACCGCCAAGTTTATGTTGGAATACAGATGAGCAGCACCTAAACCAATAACTACCGCATAGTTAATTTGTACCGAAGCCAATGTGAAACTGTGTTGGTTAATGACAGCAACAATAATAGGAATTTATATAGCACTTGAATCCACTTGCTATTGGGTGCTTTACAAAAAATTGCATGCATTATTGATATATTTAGCTAAAAAGTAAACAGTGTATAACAAAAAAGCTGATTAAACCACAATCCTCAAAAAAATTAAGTGAAAACTTGACAATTATTAATATATCACAGGTCATTAAAACACAGGGAAAGGGACACTTTCATATCATTCATTTAAAAAGACGTCTTCAATTGTTTCTTAAATATGCAGCGTGTTGTGTTTTTCAGTGTTCTCTGTGAATGAGACAGACGTGACATGTGCTTGCGTGTACCTGTTTCCCCGTGCAGGACGTCGTAGAGGGAACCGAAGGGCATGAACTGGGAGATGACGACGAGGTTGGGAGGCTGGTTGCAGGCTCCAAGCACAGGCAGGATGTTGGGGTGGTTGAAGATCCTACAAGCAGACAGCACATGCCGTCGGTTTATAAAAAAGTCTTTTAATGAACACATACGCTCGTCAATATTTAGCCTTTTATCCCATTTAAAAAAGTTCAATAATCTACTTTTTGCAAATTATTTTCATACTTTTATTTATTATAGAAATCTAATGATTAAGTATTGGATTAGCTAATTGTACACTTTTACTGCACGACATGTTTGTATATTTATATTTTTTTATTTATTTTTTTATACGTGTACTTTTAGCCCTGGGAGTAACCACTGGGCCGAAATCAGCCTGCATGATCAGTGCTAAAAGCATTCCGGTGGCCGATTTTGGTATCACTCTGTAGGAAATTTTATTTTCCCATCACCAGTACCTCACACGGGATACAATGATATCGTTGGAAAGCTGAATCATTCTTCGTTCTGATTCATATTTATTCATGAGTAGTCGATGATAGCGAATGATCTAGCCTACAAAACGTGTCACATAGTTTGTGCCCATATTCGGCTGCTTTCAGAATAAATGTTTTTCCATCCATGGTCAACAGCGTCATATGCCGACTTTGTGTTTTGTATTCATCAATCTGTTGACAACTTTAACATCATATACCGACTTTGTGTTTTGTATTCATCAATCTGTTGACAACTCTAACATCATATACCGACTTAGAGATGGCTTTCGTTTTGATGTGTCTCTGAGGTCGGGTTCCAAGGATTTAGATGTGATTGAAGTGTTTGTATTGTTATTAATTAATATTAATAATGTTTATTTTCAGATGGATGAATACAACACATTAAAAAACTGGCCAATGTTTCTGTCAAGATTCTTCACCCATGGGTAATAAGTTACCCCTCAATCAATATCCTGGATACTCAAATGTTTATCAGACAGTTTTAGCCTGACACAATTGACTAACTCAAATTCTGGGCTACTATTACCAACTTAGGGTTTTCTCTGTGTATTGTAAATATTACCAGAAGAAATGATTTTAGATCTGTATTTTGTGAAACCACTATATTAGTTAGTGGATATCCTAATAGTATGCACAATACCAATATAAAAAACATATTGTGGTTTTATAATTTTTACCTGTGGTTGGAAGTTGTATACAGATATCTCAGTAGAAAGAAGCAGTCAGATTCATCATGCAAAGAATAATTAACATAACTTATCTTAAGGCCACACACGGCAAATAGGAATTTTTTTTATTTGTGCAAATCTTGCAATTTTTTCGACCAAAAGTATAGAATGGGTCTTACTGAGTAAAAAATATATTGAACTTTTGTCAGCCAGACCCCCGTTTCCATGGTAACAAACAAAATGTCCGCCATTTTGAGCAAATATTAGCAAATTTGGAAACACTGCCATTCTTTATTGAACACATATATGATTATAATTCTTGCAAATCCATGTTCAGTACATATTCTACTATACAATGACCAGAGCATTTCTTAAAATGTTGTGTTTTTATTTTTTTAATATTTTTTTGTAGTGTGAAAAAAAAAATACGTGTTTATCTTTCAAACTATTGATGATTTTTAAAATGTCTCTGGTCATTGCACAGAGTAAAGTATGCTGAATGCAACATTCAAAACCTTATTTGGATAGCATAATTACTCACGGAGATATCCTTTTTCCAAATGCAGAAAACACGTTTTTGAGAAAACGGCCGTCAAAGATTTGCTTACCGTCAATACTTCTGATACTTTCAAACTATGTGTCACATAGATATTTCCTTTGGCATGCTTATAGAAATTATTATACTGAATATAACAATGTAAACATAATGTTGTTGGCATAAGTACTTCCAGAGATATGCTTCCTGCAAATGAACCAAACAAAATGGCCGCCATTTTGGAATTTTTGTGTGTCATTATTAATATACAACAGAAGTTTTTTTATCAGTATTCTTACCAGTATGGTTGATGGGGCAGGAGGCCATCTGGCCTGTATAAGCTCCTTTATTAGCAGTTTTCTACAACTTCTGTTGATTTGAGTACTTGATTTTAGCAAATTTCTTTGGTAGGTATTTGATAGGGTTGTGTATTTACTCAAATAATGACTTGATGCACGACTTGAAGGTGTTGAAGAAGTTGAAGTGTCATGTATCTGATAACATCAATCAGGATTGATTCAACAAACAGAAAGCTGTTTTCAAATGTGTAACTTGTTCTCGGGTCACCCGTGGACAGGCTATAACGCCTATATACATAAAAAATATATTAACTAAATTTGTTAACCTCAGGAACAACTAAGAAACAACTAGACAGTAACAGAGTCCACAAGACAAACAAGGTTCCACAACATTCAGTCAAATCTGCCAGCCTTGTATGCTGGCCCTTCTTCCTCCTCGGCGCTTGACCTGTGCCACTGTTCTACTCCCAACTCCGCCGTCGGTCCCGGGAACCGTTGCCTGCGTCCGCGGTGTCGCTAACTTGTCGTCTGCAGTGACAATGCATGGCTGCATTTCTGCCGTATCCAGCTGTTTCGCCGCCGAAAATGTCCTATTTGCACGTGCATCCCGCAGTTGCTGCATTCTCCCTTTCTTTCTCTGCCCAAAAGCATCCTTTGTGGAAAACTTATTCGTTCTGACTCGATGATTACTTTCGTTAGACGCCATCGTTGTGTACACTCGGAAATAGCAACATCGTGCATTGTGGGAGATCACGCGTCATATATGCAAATGTCCGTGCCATGTATGGAAATATCCGGGTCAACGCGGGTCGCAAGTACAGCGGAGCGTCCCGACGGTGACGTAGCATGATGCCGAATACCAAATGAGATCGTCGGTAGAATACTGCTTGCATATATGACAATGTCCAGCGAATACGGGTCAAAGGGTGGGGATGCCGTCTAGACAGGCGGTTAGAGAACGGAAAGGGGAATCTATCCGTACCAAACAAGATGGCGTACGGTGAATTTACGGTAGTGTTGCTAAGGTCTAAACATTGCATATTTTCGAACTTTTGAGAATCAAAACTGGATTATTACTTGATAGGGGTACACTTTATTCACGAATAAAAGTGATTTAGAGGTATGTGATCGTTATAAAAATTTACTTAATTGATAATTAACATACAAAGCTATCGGAAAAAGGATGAAACACATTTTGAGCATATTTTTTCTAAATATGTAATTTTACCTGCCGTGTGTGGCCTTAAATCAGGACTATGAAAAATTAATAGTGTATGTATAACACATGCTCTAATGGTAGTTGCCAAGACTTATAAAAACCATACCTTAGTCGTGGGTATTCTTCTTTGAAGTCACGTGAATTCCTTGCTGTACATTCACTTAAGTTGAGTATTTTGGCAACAATATCATTGCTCTGCCAAATTCCTCTCCACAACTGTAGGGAAAATTAGAACAATAACTATGAAATTATATACATGTAAAAGTTTCAAACCACAATGTATAATCATTTATTACGATTGTCGATATACTAGAAGAAATTAAAACTCATGTTTATCAGCACATCCTGACTGGAACTAGAATGGCTGTTGGGGACGATGTCAAAACATCAATGTAAGACACTACACAAAATTGGAGGAGGGGGTTAGCAGCTATTTTGCTTAGTGTTAGGCAATGATGTATAAAAAAAAATATTATTTACTTCCTATCACAGTTTATAAGGGTGCTGACTTGGAGCACGTGTTGCATTACGATGGCTGAAGCGCCACATAGCGAATATGAAGTTGCACACTGGTACTTCAAAGTTTCATATGGCAAGGGGAAGGGAGTCTGAAGTTAAAATATGTAAATTGTGTGTAGTCGTACATCAATGTATTGAAAACATCTGTTAGTTGTTTCTGTGCGCAAACACGAGTATGACAGGATTATAAATGACAGTCATACTTGGCACCCCTAATGACACCTTGAGTAGCTAAGACAAGGGGACGTATCCCAGTGCTTACATCCCCTGAATGGGTTGACACAATCCTTCCTTGCAGGTTTAGCTGGCCAATGTCGATGCCAGAGTGCCGGGAGAGGGTCGCATCTCCTGCAGCACACAATCACATTAGGTTAGATGGTCTCAGGTCACACAAACAATACAAGATTTAACAAGATTTGCCTTCCAAACCAAAGGCCCAGATGGCAAGTGAACAAGGAAGCCATTGGCTTATCGAGAGTCCAACAATGTTCATCTACGTGTAACCGCCTTCTTGACAGATATGTGTTTTTAAATATATTCACGCTGCTAGCAGTTACACAATCCATAGACAATTTGTTCCATTCATTTATTGTCCTCTGTGAGAATGAGTACTTCCTGATATCCAATCTACACTGATCCTTTACTAATTTTACCTCATGTCCTCTAGTTCTACAATCTTTCTTGAGTGAAAAAAACATATTTCTATCAATATTTTCGTACCCATTCAATATCTTAAACACTTCAATGTAATCTCCTCTTAGCCTCCTTGTCTCTAGGGTTGTTAAACCACACTCTTTTAGGCGTTCCTCATAACTAAGGTCTCTCAGTTGTGGAATAATTTTAGTTGCTCTCCTCTGTATTCGTTCTTCCTTCTTACAACATGGTCTCCATGCTTGTATACAGTATTCTAAATGAGGTCTAACTATTGCTTTATACAGAGGTATAATTAGCTTCTTTTTTTTTATAAATGCACACGTGTCTGCATGAAGCATAGGGACACATATGTGCAGGGGACTTATTATTAATGACATGGAATTTGTGAGTAACTACTAGAGCCGTCAGAGTTCTGGGTCTGGTAGAACCATCACAGCACTAGTCATCAGTAATAAAGTCACACATTCTTGGTATTCTAAACTCAACTGTATTTAATGCCCATTGTCCACTGGTGTATGCTGACTACAGGCTGATGAGGCCGACTCAAATTCTTTAGGTTTTTGTCTTGAAGTAAAACTTGTTCAGTTACATAACAGTAGTAGCTATTGACCTATTTTAGCTCTACGTTGGTCTGTTTAACAATTTTTTTAGTTTTCCAGCCCTCCTTCAAGAGTAGACAACTCCCAGTCATCCATACTGGAACCCTGGCAGACTTGTAAAGACTGGAATCGTTACAGCACTAGTAACTAAATTCCCCTGACCATTGTCAGAACATTTCAAACCGGCCTAGCCATGTTACACATACACTGGCAAAATAGTGGCATTGAACTAACACATAAACACAGTAAAATGTAATATTCAACAACAATAATAACAATAACAACAACAAACTTACGACTGCGTGTTTTATATCCAAGCCAACTGCGGTCTCTGTAGGCCTGTTTCTTGAGGTCTTGGCCCAGGGCTGCAGCTCTCTCTGGTGAAGGAAACAACTACACTCGTTATCATGTAAACACAACACTGCACAAATGTTACTAGTTTCTGGCTAAATAGACCTAGTTAATCAAACACTTGTTAGGCATAACACAACATTAATTTTGTTTCTGAATAAGTACTGTGCCACATTTCTGAACAGACTACGTCTTCTGTTCTTACACCATTCTGAATATTGAATGAAAATTATTACATATTACCTTATACACTGCCGCACTATACACAACTCTATGCCATGGGGTGTCAACAGGAGGGTAACAATAAATTCCCCTGACATTTTTCTGTGCGAAGTTAGTTTCACCAGACCAAAATTATAAAATATAACAAAAACCTGTCTTCAACAACCACATGAAACCACTACAGCCATCCAATCCTTATTTCTAGGCACTGTGTCACATCTTATGCTGTTGTGATATCAACAAGCATACAGACTAGCTGACTTCTGTCACATAGCGAAGTCGTAAAGTTCCCCAACTTAAAATTCTTGTCTCTTTAACTTTGGTTTATTGGAAAGTAATTTCGTCCAAGACTTTCCCTGACCAACCCAAATCCAGATTAATGTAATATATATATAAACTGATTTAATTGGCAACTGATTACTGAAATGCAGTTGATAGCTTGGACCAGTTTGACTATTTTTAAAGTAAATAACCGCAGACTAAGAAATAGGCCTTGAAGCAACCTCTTTGTCACACCTTCAGTGCCAAGATCATCAACAACTGGACAGAACAGCCTCCTAGACCAGAGAGTAAATGCTGCAACACTAAACTATTTTGACACTGACTGATAAAGCTTGGGACTCTGATGGAAAATATATTGTGACATAAACAATTACAATGGATTAACTACGATGCACTAGACATCACCATGAGTATAAACTCCGAACACTACCAGCCTCCTGCATCATCTAACAGCACTCATTCTACAGTCGCGCCTCATTATTGCGTGCCCCATTATTATGCAGATTCGGATATAAGGCGGTCGGTCATGGACCCCGATTTTATGCTGGCAGGGGAAATGCCTGTTTTTCTGGGACGTGCATGTGCCTACGCTATGATCACCGCACTGATCTAATTCATAACTAGTGCTTGTTTTGTGTGATATACTCCTTGTATTTATCAAACCTACTTAGAATTGATTTGACAATTCTCAATAAACATTAGGTGAACAATGTCATTGGACGAGTGGCGACATGTTGTTTGTTTTGTGTTGCCCCCAGCATAACTCGCAGTCTCAGGCGCTTGCTTCGCTTCTGCGGTTAGTAAATTGCAATCAAGATTCACAAACACGCCTTGCATAAGCATCAGATAAACAGTCTTAGATGAAATTTAGTATGCAGTACCAAAATAACGCTGGGGTGAAACGGCATGCTTCCATTGCATCTAATCGTTTTTGAGATGCGAAACCAACATGCCAAATGCCTAACCCAAGGTGTTATCGGTGCACGAAAATACGAATTCATCATCCACATATGAAACGGTGAATCAATGTTAAATTGTGCATCATGAATTTATGCTACAGTCGAGATTGGTTGTAAGATGAAGTAAGACAATTAATAATTCTACATATTATTGTTGCCTATGTTTAATCAGTTTACATACTGCATGTGTCAAATCATACACATTTTCAGCTGCTCTGATCCAGGATATTATTTTCGATTTGCAGGCTTACTGGTTCAGTACATCGTCATCATAGCAAATCTATTCCATAACGGTATACACATGTATTTTATTCAGTTCAACATTCAACAGGGTATGACATTTAAAAATAATACACATTGACGTTGACTAGTTTAATAAGCTCTACGAACTACATATCAATGTATAGACTGCCAGCACAAAGTTCCAGTGGCTTCGACAGCGTTCTTGAACTTGGTGCAGCAGACGGAGATCGCTGTTGCTCCTGGTGGCAGATATGGGAACATCTAACGCGCCTCACTTACAACATGGTCCAAAACCGTGGACCCCAATCATCACATTATAACGAGGCTCGACTGTATATTCACTCTATCCCAATGTGGAAGTCGTTCACCCAGGAAGCAGTCATGGTACCAACGGCATAAGCCTTTCAGAAAGCTGCCCTCGAAGTTATCAAGTCATCGTAGAAGCCCTTTTTAACCCTGAACTGCACAATTTTATTGTACATACATATGCTATAGCTCACCCAACCTTGGAAGATGATGTTACAAATGCAAGATTGTAAATTATTACTTTTTAGCAGTATACACTTGAAGACTGCAGAATCTACAGGTTACAAGACTTACCATAGCCGCTAAAACTATACTACATACATGTTATCCCTAAATACATCTTTTAAGATATGTAATAGCATCAGAAAGCACCTCCCTTTAGTGCACTAGTTTCCTACTTCCAGTCATACCTTTCAGAATGGCAGCAAGGTGGGTGTTTGTCTTGTCTATCGCAGTCTCACCGTATCTGTTGCACAAACTCACTTGTGCGCCATTGTTGACCAGATCCTGTAGGTAGAAATGTGCTCAACAAACTGAACACTCAAACAAAATAAGCACACCACCTACATCTTTAAATAACTTTGTATTTGCTCATACAGAAAAAAGAAGAAAATTAAATTTACACATTGTGGGGACATCAGTGTTTATTTTCCTTAAAATATACTCCACCAGATAACATGGATAAATTCCAATTTTGATAACTTTATTTATATTTGATGTGTGCTTGCTTATGTGTATCTGGGTGATGTTAATGTAATGTCTGATGAAGTACAATATGTTTCTAGACAGGTGTGAGTGTTGTGGATGCAGCTTACAGAACACATTCAGGGCCGCACACATGGCCCGCAGAAGTAAATGGGTTGAGAACCACTACTTTAGAGACTTCAACCAAAACATCAATCTTCCAGCCTAAATATCTACTACTTACCTGCATTACAGAATACAGATTTTCTTTCTGATTAAAGTTAACTCACTTCAACATTTCAGCAACCGTCGGTTGCTTTCTTCATGAACTTCCTGAATAAGGCAACTGATAATATTGACATGAAATGTTGGAGTTAACTTTAATAGTGGTGCTCAAAAGAAAATCTGCATTATGTAATGTAGGCAAGTTGAGTTATTCTCACAACTTGACGAAAATTTTCATCAATACCTACAACACCATAACTGAATACCAAGATGCATGACTGATGAGAACAGACAAGGACGTTGTGTCAACTACAACATGTAGACCTGTGAACTTACCTCTGCCACTAGGTCATAACTCCAGAAGCAGGCATAGTGCAGTGGCGTATTTCCATGCTCGTTGATGGCGTTCACATTTGCCTTGTTTCGTAGAAGCTGCAACAAATAGCTGTATCAAGAGACATGTCACATGCCACAACATTGAAACTGTGAATCTTCCTTCATGCAACTTCACCTTCAGATACACTCATTCCCTAGACTTGATAGCAATGGATAAATCACAAACTACGATTGGTGTCTTTATCGATCTAAAAAAAGCTTTCGACACGGTTGACCACAACATATTGCTAAGTAAATTGCAATGCTATGGAGTAAGGGGTTTAGCTCTGGAATGGATAAAAAGTTATTTACCCAACCGTAGACAATATGTATGCTACAATAATAGTAACTCAGAATTCAAGAAAATCAAGTGTGGAGTCCCGCAAGGATCAATCCTTGGCCCATTACTATTTATCTTGTACATAAATGACATGTGTGATGTTTCCAAACTACTGCATATTATTCTATTTGCAGATGATACTAAATTTTTTTACTCGGCTAGTAGATTGATGATGTAACCAATGTAGTTAACAACGAACTAAAACAACTAGGCCTATGGTTCAGAGCAAACAAATAATCGCTCATTGTGAACAAAACAAAATTTGATAATGTTTAACAATAAAAAACAACAGATGTGCATATAGTTTTGAATGGAACAAACATTGAGCGGTAACACATACAAAATTCCTTGGAGTAACTATTGATGAAAACCTAACTTGGAGAGAACATATAAAAATGGTTGAAACAAAATTATTAAAAGGCATAGCAGTTTTGTATAAAACTATGCATATTCTTGATTGTCAAACGTTACAGTACTTACACATATTATATCAATCATTTGTTGAACGACATGTGTCATACTGCTGTGAGATATGGGGAAGTATGTATCAATCCAGACTCAAGAAACAATTTCTGTTACAGAAAAAAGCTATACGGATTATTTATAACCTTAATTACCATGATCATACATCTGTATTTTTCCGCAGCTCAAAAATACTTCATGATTTAGTTACATACAAGACTGTGATTATACTCTAAAGCAAATAATCACTCTTTAAATGGTCGGGTTCAAGTATTCTTTAAACCAACCAAAGCTATACACATGTATGGTACCAGACAAAGCAAACTGTTTTATGTTAAAAAAACAAACACCGCCCTCAGACTACTGTCACTCACTGTCAAAGGTATAAATGCGTGGAACAGTTTAGCAAATGAAATAACCCAGCTACCAAGTTTAACACAATTTAAAAAAACATTCAAGTTGTCATTACTTACAGCATATTTATAAACTTTTAATTGAAAGTTATGTCAATTAGTTTATTTATAATTAGCATAAGCACACTGTAATAAGTTTATAAGTGAATTGTGAATGCTATTTTGTGTTTAATTTTTTACTTGTATTTAGTTTGAGAAGGGCATAGCACCTCATAAGTCGTATGACTTCAGCTTTGTCCCTTCAGCAGCAGCAGCACACTAGTGCCCTGCGCGGGCCTATAATTTGAGCTCAAGCCCGGCCCGCAATTAGCAGTTAGAGTCCAGGCCCGGCCCAGGCCCGCAGCAATTTTTCAAGCCCGGCCCGGCCCAGGCCTGCAAACTAGAATTTAGGCCCAGGCCCGACCCAGACTGAATGTTTGGCCCAAGCACGGCCCGCAAGTTTCAGGCCCATACCCGCGGGCCAAAGACGGCCCGCTAAGTTTACAGAAGATAAAACTATAATCTTATAAGAAATACGAAACACAAATAAACTGTAAAACAGACTTATTGTTTTAATAAATAAAAAAATAATATATGAACATTGTATAATGTTTACTACTGAAATACTAATGTCAGTTGTTGTTTAGTAGTGTCTAGCTAGCTAACACCATACTATGCACCTGTATTATGTTGTTGTTGTTGAATAAACTTTCACTTCACTTCACATTAATATAGTATGACCTATAATCATGTTTTATTACTATAGTATGACATATAATCATGTTATATTAATATAGTATGTCCTATAATCATGTTATATTAATATAGTATGTCCTATAATCTATTCCAGCATTTTGACTGCCCAAATGTGTTTTAATGAACCACAAATTTTATTTTAATAATTTGACCGTTATCGGTTTCATTTGAATGGTTCGACTCAAATATAATTTACATTCAACCGCATGCTGAACAATAAAATCAATATTCTAGAGGGAGGAAGGGAGAGGGTCAGGGGGAGAGATGGAGAAAGACAGCCATTGGTCCAGTGAATATGGTCTATTTGTAGGGAGAGATATAGAGAAAGACAGCCCTGGGCCCAGTGAATATAGATCAATTTATAGGGAGAGAGATATGGAGAAAGAGAGCCCTTGGCCCAATTAATTTGGATTTGTAGGGTGAGAGATATTGAGAAAGGCAGCCCTTGGCCCAGTGAACCTGGTGTTTGGAAGGAGAGATATATGAAGAAAGACAGCCCTTGGCCCAGTGAATCTGGATTTGTAGAGAGATATATGGAGAAAGACAGCCCTTGGCCCAGTGAATCTGGATTTGTAGGGAGAGATATATGGAGAAAGACAGCCCTTGGCTCAGTGAATCTGGATCTGTTTAACCTTAGCTCTGATCAGCAGATAGATTATCTGCCCACATGGCTTGGATTTAGCTAGGTTACCGGCACTGGGGAGCACACAGTACAATTGATATAAATATATCACAGCCACTGCCTGCTGTACAAAGTTATCTGTGTTCACCCATCAGTGGTTAAGTACAGGACTCCAGCACCTTCCATCCAGTGACAGTGGATCACCTTCCATCCAGTGACAGTGGATCACCTTCCATCCAGTGACAGTGGATCACCTTCCATCCAGTGACAGTGGATCACCTTCCATCCAGTGACAGTGGATCACCTTCCATCCAGTGACAGTGGATCACCTTCCATCCAGTGACAGTAGATCACCTTCCATCCAGTGACAGTGGATCACCTTCCATCCAGTGACAGTGGACCGCCTTCCATCCAGTGACAGTAGATCAGGCCAAATGTGACTGCTTTTATAATGCTAAATTACCCACAGCACTACCAAACTGTGTAATATTATATATTCACACAGCAACCATTTACTTGGAAGAATAGCTTCGTGTACATGCATGCATGCATGCATGCATATAATACATGCATGCACAAACATCAGTGTGCTCAAAATATTTTGTGAGCTAGTGATAAATATTAATCTTACAAGTTTATTATATAACAAGTTCTAATAACAAATGTATTATATAAATATGTGGCATCAATTTGAGAGAGTGTAAGCAAAACAGGGTTAAATTACTTATAATAATGTATAGGTCTGCGAGAATTGATCTTAATTAATGGCACATAAAATCCACATAATCAAATGCCTATGCTTTGATGATAATCCTTTATGACAACAGTGTACCAGTGATTCACCAGGGGAAACTAGTATGAATATCCTAGTCTTGTGGGGAGTAAATCAATAATCCTGCCAAAAGCTGTCATATGATATAGGAAACTGATCTGCAGGCATTCTACGGCATATATGATGTTTGCCAACCAGTCAGCCTAGCTTTCCATCACTTATAGTACCACTGCCTGCAATTTCCTCCCTGAGATGGTCTTGAGGTAATGTCATACAGGCTGTAGCTCCCAGATGCCTTTGGTGTGGTGGTATTTATCATGACTGCATGGTCATTGCAGACAGGGATTAGCTGTATGGCAAACTGATGTCCTGAAATTAGCCAGCTTTACTAAGACTGTTGGTATGCATCAAGATTAGAAAATGCACATTATGCACAAAATTAGCACTAATCAATGTGTGTAAAGTGTTAATGTTAATGGCTTCTGTACAAGTCCAGAGTGAATCAACTGACTCATTCTGTTTCCCATCAGAAGCTTCAATCATGTGTAATGGTTTCTCAGAATGGAAACTGATCCCTTTGAAAGAACCATCCAGTGAAACTGTGTGCCACTTTGAAGACTAGGACTCTAGTTGGAGCTTGCTTACTCAGGCCTGAACAGTTGTACTGCAAGGATGGAGTACCAACAAGTCAAAGCACCCTGATATCCAGGGTGTGGTAACTACTAAGATGACTTGATGTTAAAATTTGTATTACCTTCCGTAGACCAGAAGTTATTCCCTGACAATTCACTGTAGGGGAAGGCAGTGTTAGTTGAGTCACTGGGTTAGTCGAACCACCCATGTTTCCCCAGAAACTACAGCAGTGACAGTTACATGGTACCACCCAGTGACAGTTACATGGTACCACCCAGTGACTGAACATGTTATTTGAACACGATTGACATACAGTTGTTGCCATTTGTCACAATGGTAAGAACTTGTGGCTTAAAAGTATGTTTTTTTGATGTTTTTTGAAACTTTTGGTGATTGTGATTAATATCTGCTGGTGTTTAAACTATCAATGCATGTGCCCGGACTTTATTTTCTGTGAACTTATAAATGGTTTAACATTGCACAGGGAAGAAAATTATTTACATCACTGTGTGCAGTAATGAGAAGTTAATAAAAACAGCTTACTTGTCCAAACAGGGCTAGTTGAGCCAAGGCCCAATGGAGGGTTAGTGAAGCAGTGGCTACAGAATGAAGACCAGTGTTATTTGCCCTAAAATACATCAAGGAATTAATTTTCCCAAATAAACTGGGAGATCGGATAGCTACAGCAGTTAGTTACACTGGTTGTCGATTGGTCTATAAGTATGTTAATTAAGTGTGTCAACTTATTAATTAAGCGTGTAGACTTGTCAGAGACGTGTTGTACCCACTGGGTGTTGACTAACTTGTTATGAAATTTTTGTACAAGGTACGTAAGTTATACAAATAAAGCATTTACCCCACTTACGCTACATTGTGGCTCAACTTACCCAACACCAAGTGTTAGTTGAGCCAGCTTACAAACCCTATTTGAATCAACTACAGTACATATAATTATCTATGCATACTAGGTACATTATCTTGGTAAATCATCCTCTAATAATCATAGTTTATGAGAGTAAAAACTATTTTGACATAGGAATATGATTGTGTCCTAGATATCAAAAAGAATGAAAAATAGCTCAACTAACACTGCATTCCCCTATTCATCAATTAACAGAATAATACATTTATGTTCTATATATTTGTATAAAATTGCAATGTTGTAATAGATGATGTGCTGCAGGGCTTAAAATTCGCCTGAAATTTTAGGGGCCAGCTGGCCCCTGAAGTTTAAAAATTAGGGGCCAACAATAAAATTTAGGGGCGAATTGGCCGAGATAGCAGGTTTCATCTACTAATTACCAGATACTAAGGTGTGTAGTTTGTGCGTAACACCAGCCTATCCTGTCTATAATATAACAGAGACTATGGCGATGAGGAAAACTAACAAGAGAAAGTCCAAGTTTGCAGAATTAACTGGGTGAAAAAAATGGTGGGAGTGAAAAAGTAAACAAGGGAAGAATGCAGGAGCTGGGGGGAAAAGAGAGTTTAAGGAGGAAGCTGGTGAGGAGTAGGTTAAAGTGGGTTGAACACATGGAGCGAATGGAAGGGGAACTGTTAAGGTTAACATAGAGAGTTGATATGCTCAGAGTGAAGGGTAGAAGAGGAGGTAGACTGCGACGGAGGTGGGAGGACTGTGGGAGGACAACAGCGAGGGATAGGGGAGTGGTAACAGGTGGTGGAGATGGCAGTGAAATGGGAACAGTGACAGAAGGAAAAAATTTACACTCAGTATCGATACCAACCTCACCCAGACTTAGGGGTAAAGAGGAAAGCAACAACGTACATAATGTATAATAAATATTATGTACATATCATGTGTGTGAACATGTGTGCGTGTGCATAATGTATTGACCTCCTTTATCGCTTTTATTTTTTATAATTCATCGATAACTTTAGAATTTAGAATGAGACAAATACAATAAAACATATTTTCCAGTTTAATAGCTGAATCATAACACATTATTAGCATCCATCCGACCATGTTTCTCTTCTGAAGTTCAGAATTATGTTTAATAGAAGTTCTAATCATACCGCTAGAAAATTACTTGCATAAACTAGCAGACATAATCAGGTAAAAATTAGAATTCAGAGGAAAAAAAAAAAGCCGGATTATCGCGATTGTGGCAACCTGTCCCCAATACTAGTTACCATGTCCATGGGCCATGGCTATTCCCACCGTTGGCGTTGGTAGTGCACCAGCAGTCGTGTCTAATTACATTCTCACAGCAAATGTAAAATGTACATTCACAAAGTCATGCAATATTTATCATACGTCATAAGTGTAGTGATGCCGGTTTGTAATCCAAACCACGGCACAAAAACATTTGACTTCCCCGTTATCGCCCATGTTCGGCACACAAACTCATTTCAAAGTAAGACCCATGCAGCACGTGTCACAAGCTAGATACTACAATACTTTTAATGTTTCGTGAAACAATTATTAATCACGGTGACGTGGTAATTATCTTACTTCAAACTGCGGCGAATACAAGTAGACCTAACAATGAAAATATGGCGAATGTCGGAATGAGACGAAAATGTAAGTGCCGTGCTTGTGGTACGCATTCTGAAATTCTGGCAATGACTTTTGACACAATATTTCAGAGGTCTAATCCAATTCGTGATTAGAGTTTATCATTGTATATCTAACGAAATGCAGGTGTGATAGGTATATAAAAAAGACGCTCATTTTGATGTGCACATAGAATGGCGACGCATAGTGGAACGAAACGAACTAGCGACAGGCACAGTCAAAACGAGGATGCCTCCGTCCACAGAGAACTGTTTTACGTCGCCTGCTAAATGTTTCCTTTGTCTTTGAATGATTTGCATAACCTACGCAAAGTTGCAACTTTGTAGGTCCACCAGTTTTTGAAGTAACACAACTTTCAAAATGTATTCGCCAGCTGGTACCCACTATTAAAAAAGCACTCGCCAGGACGATATTTGTGCGCCATTGGCGCAAATTTAAGCCTTGTGCTGAAGAACTGTGCAACACATACTCACCTTATCTTTATTAATTATGAAGTTATTGGATGCTAAAGTACTAGTTCAATTTTGTAGAAAGTCCATTTGATAATTTTGGTGGACTTCAAATGTTCTTATTTATAAAGCATTTAAAGGTCACGAAAATGGATTCACAAGATCTAACTGTATCATTAAACATATGATCAGAAATAGATTTAAAGGAAAACATTTGAATTAATTAAATTAAAAAAATTATTAATCACCAAATCATTCACACAACTTCCAGTTTTTGCATGCGAAAATGCACGGTACTTACATTGAGTACAATCTCCTGGTGTCCGTGGGCAGCAGCGAGGTGTAAGGGCGTATCGTCCCCCATGTTGGTGGCATTCACTCGCACCCCCCGACTCAATAACATATCCACGATGGACTTGTGTCCATCCTTGGCTGCCCAGTGCAGCAGGCTGAACCGGTGGTCATCCCTGTACAGCATGTCAATTTAAAATCTTAATTAAAAGGTAAAGGTACATTCTTTATACAACGCGGTATCGAGTGTTTACTATCCAGTCTGTAGGACTGCTCAAAGTGCTTTAAAGTATACACTTCCAAATCCAACTCGACTTCTCAGGGAAGTATTCAGCAATGCTGCAATTACTGCGCGAAGACTAATCGCACACATGCCCATCAATGTCTATAGCTAAGTACTAATTTATGCAGCTGAGTGAACCGAGACAATGTGTAATGAACAAGATTGTCCAAACTTTGAAACAGCAGAAACAGGATTCGAACCCGGGTTCTCTCGATGGAGAGTCCGCCATCCAATGTTTTAACCACTACTATTTAAATGTCTTGTTATTAGCATCTGTCTAGATATCAAAAGACAATGGAGCTGCACCTTAGGTGACAATCATTTTAAATTTGCAATTCTAACAAGTGCAGTGAGGTGGCTCATAAAACATTTGGTGATAAAACTTTTTACTGATGATACTTCATAAAAAAATGGCCTGACAGAGTGTTACTGGCAACACGTGTTTTATTCTTTACTGCATTATTAGGGAACAATTATGATGAATTCAAAGAATGTTGTTAGTGAGTATGAATGAATGTGATGAAAGTTGAAACTAGTTAGTGTTGTGTACCGTATGGCTCTATACAGTATACGGAACGTACCATATATTTTATATGGCATATGATATACAGTTTTTTCCTGGTGCATCTAAAAAAACATAATATTATATTGAAAGATTATGCTAAGACTTTCCTTGTATTAACCATAGTTAGAATTTAGCCTAAAATTAGTGGGGGCCAGTCGGACCCCCACTTTCCAGAATTTAGGGGTCTGCCACCAAAACTGGGGGCCCAAAGTTGTATTATATTGTTTTGCCGCCTCCTGTTTAAAAATGTGAACCCATCTGGCATAGATATATTATTATGCTCAAGAGTATTACTATTAGACATTTAAAATTATAACCTTAATAGAAAAAATTACAAAATTAAAAGCTACTTTGACCAATCTCATGGACATGAACAACCAGGGATGAGAATGGAATTGTTCAGTTTTCATTTCCAAATGACAATTAGATGTGAACTTCTGAAACCCTTGCGTTTTGAGAATGTTAAGGTCCTAATATGTTTTTTATCCTCAATGTTGGGCTAATTACAGTATTACAAGTCCCAAGAATACAACTGAGAAAACCATATCTGGCTTTGAGTAACAATAAGTTATTGATGTACGACTCTGGCAGAGGACAGTAATTGGACCCCGGTAGCTGAATGAATTCTAAATGCCAATTACAAACAAAGGGTAAGGTATAATTTGATTGTTGTAACATAACCTTCTTGCCCTTGCCTTCGACTCGGTACATTTCTTCCCATTTGTAGCACGCTCAACCAATGCTACACAATCACCTGTGCAGTTATTGTTATCTCCGCAGTGTTTTCATATAATCAGACAGCTTTTGAACAACCTTTTCCGTTTTTCCCAATAAAACAATAAAATAAATTGCTGCGTGAATAGCACATTCAGAAAATCGTCATGTACTCGGCTATTCGCTAAAAATATATTCGTCAGTCAGACAATCAAAATGTGTTTTGCATCATGTACGTTTCTTTCTTATTGTCAAGCGGCATTGGACGACCAAATTAACTGTTGACCAATCAAGTTTAAGTTATCTCAGCTCTCTTTTAAGTCTTAATGCGGCTCACATATGGGTTTGTTTAACTTACGAAATATAGAAAACTTTTGACTCAGATAACACCTATTAGTGGGACTCGTAAAATCAAGTACTGCAGTTGTGCTGTGCCTTCAAGACGCACTGATATCGTAGTTTTGACCAAATGCTATGGGCGAGTCGGACACCCAGATTCGGAACTAGTGGGGTCCGACAGTGAATCTAGGGGCGTGCAGGTCCACGGACCCCCACTAAATTCAAACCCTGTTAACACCTGCTTTACTGTTCGTATGCGCAGATGATGGCAGACAATATTATCGTAATTTAGATAAACTAAACAAATCGATAATTTTACCCAAGTTTCCATTGTTTTCACATTTCCTAGTCTATTCATTAAATTATATTATAGATGAAGCAGCATAGATGCTGGAAATAAAAAAAACAGTGAGATGTGTTTGCTTGAAAGTAATCTGGTTTCCGAATCAATCGGAGGTGTTCCGCACACTACATGCAGGAATCGCATTCATGTGGATGCCTTGTCTTGTCATTCAAATTTGGTGACTTATGTGTTTTTGCAAGCTTCAAGGTTTGGTCTGGATTGTCGATTGAAGATGTAACATACCATCTGGAATAAACTGAATAAAAATACTGGCTTCAAAACTGCATAAAGATACTGTTACACCACTAGTTAAAACTAACGCAACACCAAGTGATCTTTGATAACACAATGCGTTCCAACATTTAGTAAACAGTCTACAATTATGATTCAGATGACATATATCTCTGAACTTGAATCACGAGAGGAACATAAACTTGTGCATTATACTGTTTGTTTTTCATTTACGTCAATTGGCATTGCAACTGTCATGCATGTGTCTATATTTTAATCAATAACTTGTTGTTGGTTGGAATACTTGAAGTTTTGAACTGCCCATTTAATTAATTTTGACATTCAGCTTTCAAGTGTATATTACACTCTTAGTCGACTTAGTATATATGCACTTTGCTATCCGAATTGAATCCACTTAAAACACATACATTGATACATGGATGGGCTATGCCTATGATATGCTAGCCTATGCCATGGCTACCAACTTAACCAAGTGCGCTTTTGCTTTTGGGTTTCAAACGGCTGGGTCTGAAAGGGTTAATGGGCTTCTCTATCATCACAATGCACTACTGTCTGTAAGTGTGGTGTGGGCGTGGCATTTGACCGTACTAGTCAATGCTAGTAGAAGACTAGAAGGCACATTTCACAGACTGCCTATATGACAACCCAACAGTTAACATGCATGCCAATAAGATTAGGTGTCAAAGCGAATAACCCCAAAGAGCTTTACGGAAGGCCGACCCCCCGCGATGCACCAGATTAATCTGCTTACCCCTGATTCAGGTCATTCTCGGTGTTGTCCAGCCAGATTCGCACCTGGAAAGCATTCCCTTCTCGCACATAAGTAAAAATGTCATCCATGACGACGGGGCAATACTCTTTGCGCAACGATCACAATAAAATCGGATTGTTTCTAGAAACTCGTCCCAACATTGCACCTAATGAAGAACGGCCCCTGTTAGGAACGGTCGTTGCCTGCGGCTCCGACACTGACAGATGCACCAAACCGGCTATTCGATTACGAAATGTTTTCAGCTTTATTCCTCCGTGCTTGATACAATCCGAACAACGCTGCGTCGCGCTTCAGTCCGTTCAGGTCTACAGAGAGCAGCTGCGTTCAAAGGTCATCTACCTTCCTTCGCGGATATCCAAAACTTTCCAAAAATACTTGATTAACGTTCGCCGATGCGCCCGTCACCATTTTCTGAATTCCATCGCGGCTGCGCATGCGGAACTGGTATCGCCACCTACCAAGACACTGTAAAAGTTAGTATTTGTTGGCTGGATAATCGCTAGAGGGCGCCACACATCATTTTAATCACAATTGAGACCACACGAGGACGCCACAGTATACGAAACGTTTCATGTGATTTTATTTTGGCCTAATATCGCCCTCCGTCGAGCTATACCATCACGTTGCACAAGTTGGAGCTTGCCACAAACAACGGAGAAAACTAAGGGTTAATTCTGGTAAAATGCTATGTATTTGTGATGAAATTAGTTCATGTTCATCGTAAGTGCGCATATACAGGTCAGAATAGTTGTGGCTTGTATGGCTGTGCCAGCTGTGCCGTGGCCTATGCCTGTGCCTGTGGCTGTGTTGGACTAACTAGTCTTAATTTATTCATTACTAATTAAGTCTATCTAGGTCCTGGGCTGTGAACACTAGCACTGGAGTCTTGACAGCCTGGATGGCTGGAGTCGAGATGGAGTGGAGTAATTCCGCGAACAAGCAGTTGCTCTTTTGTTTATATTAATAATAATATATGTAATATATTAATACTTATTCCATCGCTTGGTCAGACATTGGCCTTGGGTGCAAAAGGGTAGGCCCCTACTTGCAATTTTTTTTACAAAATGTGTTTTTGTCAAATTATACTGAAAAAGTAACACCAAAAGCAAAAGATGTTTTACAGAGACTCAGATCACAGGTGATGCGGGTATTCACCTGTTCCGCGAATCTGCTATTCGGCTACCTACAGAGCCTGGCTCTACGAATCTGCCATTTGGCTACCTACAGAGCCTGGCTCTACGAATCTGCCATTCCGCTACCTACAGAGCCTGGCTCTACGAATCTGCCATTCGGCCACCTACAGAGCCTGGCTCTACGAATCTGCCATTCCGCTACCTACAGAGCCTGGCTATACGATTCGGCCACCTACAGAGCCTGGCTCTACGAATCTGCCATTCGGCTACCTACAGAGCCTGGCTCTACGAATCTGCCATTCGGTCACCTACAGAGCCTGGCTCTACGAATCTGCCATTCCGCTACCTACAGAGCCTGGCTATACAATTCGGCCACCTACAGAGCCTGGCTCTACGAATCTGCCATTCGGCCACCTACAGAGCCTGGCTCTACGAATCTGCCATTCCGCTACCTACAGAGCCTGGCTCTACGAATTTGCCATTCGGCCACCTACAGAGCATGGCTGTATGAATCTGCCATTCGGCTACCTACAGAGCCTGGCTCTACAAATCTGGGCTTTGTGAATAGCCAGTTCCCTATAAAATACATGTCTGGCATGTGCTCGGGCAATTTGAGATATAAATGAACAGAAACTATATTAACCAAATCTATGACTGCATATTTCTTTCCTGTATTTTTATTCAATCTCTATGATTGCAAAGAAATAAAATTATTATTATTATTATGTTGCATATTATGTGGATTTAAGGTTGAGGTGACGATCAAGGTGTAATCATTTGTTGACTTTATACTCTTATTCCTTTTCCAAGTCTGTCCAAGAACATCAGCTACTAAAGTGCCCTGTACTGGATGTTCCACAGGTGTCTGCAGGATGACGCTGTTTGATGCCGAAGGTTGGCAGACAGATACAAACACAGATTGCTTAAATGACAGTTTGTTTGGTCAACTTACATCAGCACATGTAAGTATTCAATGGAACAGAGTCCATATAATAACATTGAACTCCTCTCAAGTTATTCTCGCTTTATTAATTTCTTACTTTCTGTGTATTTTGCTGTGCCTTCTATTACTGCATTCTCCCCTCTAGTGTATTCTACTCGCCAAGTCGCTGCGTTATCATGCTGTCTTCTCTTACTGCATTCTCCCCTCTAGTGTATTCTACTCGCCAAGTCGCTGCGTTATCGTGCTGTCTTCTACTTTGTCAGTGTCTGTATCTATATCGACTAGTATCTTTTTCTTTGCAAATAAAATATCAGCACTATCTCAAAATTAACTATTTATTTTACTGATGTTTTAATTCTCAGGCCTCAGCATTACCTCATATATGCACCATACACAGAGATTTTGGAGTACACGTACTAGTACGAGTACATTGGTGGATGAGTACGAGTACATTACTAAAAGCTGAATATGAGTACATTCTCACGAGTACGAATAAAAGTACGAGTACATTTTTTAATGACATTTCTATTCCCAAACATACGGTTACCTTTTACGAACCCCTCCCTTTTACAACCGTACAGATATAGTATGACTCATAAATAAGTTTTTGCTTGGAGTCCCTTCTTAGCTGCAATTAACAATTCATAAACCACATGCTTTGATATAATAATACCCATTAAACCAATATCTTTGAAGTTAGTCTACCAGTGACTAAACATTACCCACTCCCCCCCCCCCAAACATGTACATCATTTAAAGGGGTGGAGGTGAGAAGATTTGTCCAAACTGGAACAAAGGGGACATGTGGCAATTTGAATAAAGTTTGTTTATCCTTGTTTTGAATAAAGACCACATGAGACCAATTTACCTGCTGATACATCAGTTCAGTTTGTCTTCTTTTGGTGCACAAAGGCAGTGTTATAATTTGTAATATGTTTATATTACAAGTTTGCAATTTATATTTTCTGCTCTTAGACTACTGGTTGTTGAGAGGGTTAGCACGTGCCAATATAACAGGCTCAAAATCCCCTTTGTACTTTTTAGTCAGAATGCTGGCATCTGATTATACTTTACTGGTGTATGGCTGCAGGCAGTCTGATGTCAGGTTTTTTAAGATTTAGCTCGGTCACGGGCAAACATTACCACGCATATATACACAACACAATATTTTTTATTTACTTTGAATTTCACACGGGCATGGAGGGTTTTCACATGGGCAATTTGCTGATGTGAAAACCTGAAGGCCTTAAACAAACCTGGTCAACTTACTTCTCCAGAGGACAACTCAGCTGGCAGTTCTTAGCAGTTAGCATTGTTAGCCAGTGCCCAGTTACATGGTCTCCTGACTGCATTAAAGGCATTCAATGGCTAACTGATGGGTTATGTGATGAAGGGCACTTTGTGGACATCCTGGTGGCTTAATTAAACAAACGGGGATTATGGCCTGAACTGGTAGCCTACAATTGTTTGCTTAACTGGGTGTCTTTGACTGGGAAAGATGCTGCCTGTTGCCTTTATTGGGTATCATGGTCATGGGAGAATGCCACCATGGGGGTGAAGGGATGGTAAGGGGGGTAACCCTGGTAAGGGGGGGACTCGGTGGTATCAGTCATATTAATTAGAAATAACAAAGTATTTAAAAAAAAATAGTTGAACATTCAAATACTTCATGAAAGTTTCATTTTGTTAACTATAAATAAATTAATTTTCACAGCATATATTGAGAAAGTACTGAGATGTACTCATAATGTACTCGTAAAATGTGAGTACATTGAACACGAGTATGAGTACATGACCCATAAGTTATACTTATAGAATACTAGTACTTCAAAAATGTACACGAGTACCGAGTACTTCCGCCCCAGGTCTGTATGGGGGTATATTTCAATAAATGTTATGTTGTATGTTGTAGAAGAAAGGTGAAAAAAAGGAATGGAGGACAACTACAAACTTGCAGCAGTACAAGAATAAAAATACCAAACAATCTGTGAAAAAAGGACCCAAGTCTAACAAAAAAGGACCCAAGCGTACTAAAATTGAAGAGAAACAAAGACCTAATTCTAAAAAGTCCAAGTCACATGATTCATCAAATTCTAGAAATCCCTTGACATGTGGCACAGCACGGACACAGACATGGCTGAAACTGGGAACAACGCAGGTATCAGCGGAACAATGTCATGAACAGGTGGAGCAGTCCACGAAAAGTCAATCAAAGAAAAAAGTGAACAAAAGAAACAAATACAGACATCTGGCCCTGAAGGCAGCCGAGGAGGATGTTGAAGTGACATCAAGAGAAATACATACTGAAAACAAAAGGAGTAGAGAACAAGAGAAAAGAAAAGGGAAACCAACTGGTATGGACGATGGGACAGTGCAAAAAGTAGCAAAACAGAAGTTATCTGGGGGTGCCACTTCCAATTCAGAAACTCCGAAGAAGAAAAGGAAACTGAAGAAAGGAACATCAGGTCATACCAAAGGTGGCGTGCTGGAGACAGTGAGTGGAGGTAACCCACCCAGACATAAGAGACATGTTACAGATGATGTTATGGGAGATGTAGAAGCAGAATCTGCTGATAATGCACCAGTCACTTTCATTGGGATAAGGAAGAGTCAAACAGAAGCGAAACGGAAGCGTAAAACTGACGACTTGAAGCATTCGGCGGAAATCGCCACATCGATAAAAAATGATCTTGACTCGACCAGTGCCAATTTGCCACCCACAGCCAGTTGTGTGAAAGGGAAAGCAGCTGCTAGGCCTGCATCTGCTGCTACAGCAGTAAAGAGAAGAAGCCAGTATCCATTCAGTATCGCCAGGCTAAAGGCTGTATTTCAGCACGAGGCAACAAACACGTCTAATGTCTCTCATGATGTGCCAGAGACAGAAGACGCCTCAAAGACACAAGAAAATGCAACTAAATGTAAGAGTGATGGAAATGTGCCAGCTCAAAGTTCATCACCACAGACACTACGAGAAAGAATGCAGGTATGTGAAAAACGTTGCATCGGCTGATATATGGTGAAAGACTGATTGACAGAAACTTATTTTATTCAATTATAAATTGCTAATGTTAGAATGGAAAGTAATATAAATTTTATAACGCCTCATATCTTAGAATGTGTTTGGTTGGCAATGAGCAGTATAATGCTAGACATATTTATTTCTCATCACAATGTACTCTATCTTACGCCAGTCAGCAGGGAGTTTAGGCAATCACCGTGGTTAATACTATAATCACCAACTTGCTTTGTGAGACAGTCATGTCAATATGACTTCAGGTTATGCAACTGTAATTGGTCCATCTCGTATGTACAGAAATAGAACACTATGTATCTATATGGAGTTGTTATGATAGTTTTCCTTGGGCAGAATTGCCGTGGTAGATCTTTTGAGAGATTCAGGAGAAAAAACGTTTGTTTCAGCAAAAGTTAAACTCTGCGCGATTCCGCTACATCAACGAGCAGCTGTACAGGCGAACCGGAGAGGAAGCACACAGACTGTTCACAGAGGACCCAGAAACGTTTCAAGTCTACCATGAAGGCTACCAATCACAGATTGCGAAGTGGCCAGTAAACCCCGTCAACAAGGTCATCGAGTACATCTCTTCCAGGTTGAGTATACTTAGCGAACATCTTTTATTGGGTTATTTTAATTTTTTCGACCCCTTGCGTGGTGTATTGATAAACTACCTTTGCTAATGGTGGCTCAATATAAGTGAGCAACTGCCCTCAGAATTATCTGATCATTTACTTAACTTGTATTTTGTTTAACTAATCTGCTTAACATATTATTTGTTATATGTTTGTCTAATATATTGACATAATTTAGATGTTTCTTTGAGTTGTTTACAACTGTGTATCATTATGTAAGTCGATATGTATCATATCATGACACAAATATCACAATGTGTATCAAAACTATCATGGCTTAGTGTATTGTTACAATCCTGTATCTAATTGTTCATGAACCACTTACAAATGAAAGGAAGCTCATAAGAACATGTTGTTGTTTTGTTGTGATAACCACTTGCCGTGTTCCTAATGCTGTCGAGTCACCACTATCGTTGCAGGCCAGCGTCACTGGTGGTAGCTGACTTGGGGTGCGGTGACGCAAAGGTGTCAAGAGCTGTCCCAAACCGCATCCACTCATTCGATCTGGTTGCTGTCAATGACAGTGTGACAGCATGTGACATCACACAGGTCGGTGATAGGTTTGACACAGTCAGCCCATTTTTGCTCTTCTGCTTAGATACTCAACATCCAACATCCATCCAACATCCCATCTTCCTTCTATCTTCACTGCATATTCTCATAACCAGTTGGTCTCTCGGCTTTTTGTTTGTTCTAAATGCAGTGGACTCTAGTTAACAGAAACACTTCAGGTCATGTCGTTCTGATTCTACTAAGTGGTTGATTCTGTTATCCATGAATTTGTTAAGCAGTCCTGTAATATCACTACTACATTTTTAACAGAGACCAAGAACTGTTAAATCGCCCAGACATTCCTAACTTATCATGTTGCGTAATTGTACATCCTTTTAACCCATCACATTAGGCAATATTTGCAATCATATGTGTATTACTGCCTTTTATACATCATAAAACACTGTTTTACTGATTCTCTCTTAGTTTACCATGCAAGCTCATTTGTTCTTGTTCATCTATTCTTAGGCATGTCACAACCAAGTTGTTAAGAATGTCACACTCTGAATATATCTGGTTTCTAACATGCTGACCACAACTCAGTTCCACCGTAACAAGTCATCTACCATTATGCTGTACGCCTGTATCAGAACATTTTAATTTTAGTTACTGTGTAATGATTAAAAATAAATCTGATTTTAATTACATAATTCTATTTGTAATTTTGATTTCATTATGTTCAACATATAGTAACGTTTGTTGGTCTGACAAGATACCAAACAATTATACAAAATCTGTAATCGTAGCAGTGTACATGGATCAGTCAGTTACAGTGATCGCACATTGCAATTAGGGTAACTTTTTGTACTATTGGCAAAGTTTTTATTTTATTTTACTGACATTATATTTATTTACAAACAGTTATGGTTTCATTCATAGTGAAGTGGGATAAAAGGCACATTTTTATACAGTGCGGTGTCCAGGACTGTTCAAAGCACTCTACACTTCACCCTGGCATACCTGTTCATTCCAACACCAACTCAACTTCTCTGGGAATTATTCAGCCATGCTGCAATTACTGTGCGAAGACTTCCTTCACATATCCACCATTTAAAGCCAGGTACTCTTCTACACTGCTCAGTGAAGTGAGGTAACATGAGGTAAACAAAATTGTCCACTTTGAAACGGCAGCAAGAGGATTGAAAACTGGATTCTCTTGATTGAGAGTGTTGGTTGTTCCAACCACTATGCCACAGGCCACAGCACCCCACAAATGTGTTGATATGTTATGAATTTGAAATGTTTAATTCACCCATATTGATATATAATATTGTCACAGTTAGCAACACAGTCTCATTAATAACAATTTATAAGTTTAAATTTGTATATCTTAAGTAAAATAAACATTGCACTGGTCAATTTATTGTAATTGCAAAAACCCTTAATACATTCACCTGCTAAGTGCGGTTTTAAAAAGAAACATACCAATGGGTCGGGAGACTGCTACAAAGACCAAATTTAATCGCTACCATAGCAGCTATGTTTTTTTGACTTGAGGTTTTAATTTCTGCCCCACAGGTTCCACTTGAGGACAACAGTGTTGACATAGCAGTCTTCTGTCTGTCACTCATGGGCACGGACTTTGTACAGTTCTTGTGTGAAGCAAACAGGATCCTCCGACTAGGGTAAGAGGGGCAATTGTCAAGGCTAGGGTTAGCTAATTGCCTTTGGTGTTTTTTCATTCTTGATATGTATGTACCGGTGAGATGCACATTTCAGTTTATATCTGTGTGTGTAATGGAACTGGTGAACATCTCAAACTGAAGCTACCTTCCACAAAAAAATCTCAAGACATATTTTTTATTGTATTTTCACCAGGGTTGTTTGATTTAAATCATTTGATTTAAATCATTGATTTAAATCATGTTTTAAATCGCTCCAAAAAATTTAACATAAATAATTGGTTACAAGCATCGAGATCAACAAAGTTTTATGTGTTTTTTAATACAAAAGCACAAAGTGCGCACACTTGTGTAGCTGTATTGACACCAGATAGCCTGATAGTAAAATACTTTATGACATTGTGTATACCAGATTTCAAAAAAATCCAATAAATAAAAAAATCCAATGAATAAAAAAATCAAATTTAAATTTAAAAAATAATTTTTTTTTTAAATCATGATTTTTATCAACCCTGATTTTCACCCTAAATCTTTGATGGTCCCTTGCTCTGGTACGAAGCTCAAAGAGAGACATTGCGATAATTGACTGGAAGGTGTGGACTCTTACTTCAGATCACGTCCTATGTAGTTATCACTGTTGATGTTACAGAGGCAAACTGCTCGTGGCTGAGGTGGTGAGTCGGTTTGACAAGATTGGTGCCTTTGTGCGCAAGTTGACAAAGCTCGGCTTCAGTCTGCAGGACAAGGTATAGTTCTGAAGTATAGCTGTCATAGACAATTTTAGATTAAATAGGCATATTGATTCCGATTAATCTATAGAATCTACATGATTCTGTAATCAGTAAGAATGTTTAAAACCACTAAATTTGGCATCTTGGCAAATATTGTAATGCAAATTGGGCCAAGCCTTGGTACTTTTGTAATATGTTCAGCATATTTATTGATGTACTCTAATAAGTACCTTGATAAATGCAAGTACTTTATGGATAGCTATGACTGACTACCTGTACTGTATGAATAGGTATGCTGGATCAAAGATGTTATGTTTTTGTTACATGTTGGCTTCCTTATCCATGCAATGATTCAACTTTGTATACAATGTATATACACTTATAAAAACGTTTTCAAATGACTTACAATTAGTATACTTTACTGTACACTCAGGGTCATCTATTTCTATGCCATCGAAAATTATAATAAATAAATACATTGAAAGTAAATTCTGATTAATTTTCTCGAGTACTTTTTGTATGCATTGGTTATTATATTATGCTTCTGCTCATAACTGTAATCCTGGACGACGTGGCCATTCTGGTCCTGCTGGCCTATGTCAACATACAACAAGCCGTCTGTATAATAATAAAGATATATCATTCTTATCAAGCGCAATATCCTTAAAAAGCTCAGAGTGCCTTACATAATTAATTAATTATAAAATTGTAGGTAATGTTTAAAATAAACGTCTATAAATAAACAAGATCAAGACAATAAACATGTATAACCCCTATATATAAATAGTTAATAAATTTATGTGGAATAAAACAAGTGGATGAAAAAATATATATAAATTAGGATAAAAACAACATAAAGTACTTATGTAGTAATTAGAACATTATTGAAATGGATGATAACATATCTAATATATAAACCAGAATAATACAGAAGATGGCTTTGTCTACTTCGAGTAGTTCTAGTGTGGCATCACCTTGGAATTTCTTAAATTGTAATGCACGTGGGAAGAAGTGACATTAACAACCCAAGGAAGCTCCAGTTCTATACAAGATCTGCTAATATCAGTCAGCCTACTGGAATGGTTAAGCTAAGATAAGGGTTTCACTAATGGAGGATTTTAACTTTTGAGTGCTGTACAAGCCTGTAATGTGTGGTAGAGATTCCTTGAATTGTCTCTCGGGTCAGTACAAGAAATGTAGCAAAATTATGTGCAGCTTTTCTGTTTATTAAAATTTGTAACGTGACTATTTATGGGCACTAAAGATGATGAGTTATTCAGAATGTTTTGTTTCACTGGTTCCCAGTTGTATTTATAAGAGAAACTGCTCTTTTAATAATGAAGTATCTTCCTATAGAGCTTAGTTTCAAAAATAGTGCTCATCTATATTGCATTGCTTACACAGAGCATTAATTAAGTTACATTCATGACCTTTGTGAAGTGTAATTAGCAGGGTTGTTTGATTTAAATCATTTGATTGAAATCATTGATTTAAATCATGATTTAAATCACTCACAAAAAAATCATTTATTTATGATTTTTTTACTTCCAGTTTTTTTAATCGCTGATTTATATGAAATTAACACAAATAATTTTTTACAAGCATCGAGATCAACAAAGTTTTGTATGTTTTTTAATACAAAACACAAAGTGCGCACACTTGTGTAGCTGTATTGTCACCAGATAGCCTGATAGTCGAATATTTTAAGACATTGTGTATATTTGAGCTATTCCCTATCTGAATGCAGTGAAGCCACACAAACTTTTCTTCCAGAGGAAGTATCTTTTCAAGTCAGAAGCCCTGAGTTAAAGTCCGCTTAGAGCTTGTGCTAGTTGTTGCCAATTCAGCATGTTGTCTAATACTGTACCAGTTTGTATTCTGGTTAGAGACCCTTAGAGTACACAGAGCCCTGGACTGGTGCTAATCCACCCTCTCAACAAACAATAATTAGCACTGCTACAGCCACATATCCACAGCATGCTTTACTTTCCAAGACAGATTATGCAACTATAGGGGGTGAGGCCTTGTGGACATTGTCTAATGTCTTTATAATTTATAAGCAAAAATCATGTACCTTCTGTTAAGACAAGAACCCAAATCGATTTAAATAGAACATGTTTGAAAGAGTTTACAAATTTAAACATCTATATAAATGTCTATATTATTATAACAGATTAAAAAAAATTAAATAAATAAAAAAATCTGATTAAAATTTTTAAAAATCCTATTAAATTTTTTTTAAATCATTATTTTTTCAACCCTGGTAATTAGTGAGAAAACTCAACACATAATAAAAAAGAACAAATGTAATTGTTGTTAAAAAAATTAAATTGAAAAAATATTTCAAACGCATATATGGGAAACTAACTATTTAATAATATCATGATAGATGTTTAATTGATGTTCTAATGGTTAATGGTTATGGTTAGGTTAGAATAAGAGAACGATTCTGCTGTTAGTGGCTGTGATAATTTGGTATTTTTCTCTGAGTTTGGTCATCCATTATATGTATGCTTGTACTGACTTTGTGCTCTTCTGTTTAATTTAGGACACGTCCAACACAATGTTTGTTTGGTTTGAGTTCATGAAAATTGGAAAACCGGACCTGGAGAAGCTGCCCAAAATTGTGCTGATGCCATGTGTCTACAAGAAGAGATGACAATGGAACGCACGAAGGCGTTGAAGACATTGTAAGCAGTGCGATACGTCACTGAAACCATGTACAAGTTATATCTGCTTAATTACAAGATATAGTAACTGATACCCTGTCTTCTGTGTTGTTTCCATGCAACTCTGTGTCTGCCAGACACATTAGGTGGGAAACATGGATATAACAGCTCCAAAGAATATTTGATTCTGCCAGCTAATTCAACGAAGTTACACTCCCTACTGGGTCATGCAGAGATAGCACACACTTCCTATTTTGACAAAGAATTACTAAAATGTCACTCTTCTACTATTTATATAGCCTGATATTTAAGAAACGTTGACCTCAACATCGCCTGCTTTGGAAGTCACTCACTGGGCATCAACCAGATATGACCAATTTATCAAAAGTGTGCTTGGTGGTCACATAGCCTCAACGTTGATGAGATTCACTAGCTTGAACCTGCCGATCTTCCAACCAATATGAACGATGTTATCATTTAAGTTCCTTGATGTTACTTGTGTAACATGTTCATGACTTTGTAAAACGATGTTGTAACAATGACTGGACACCATCATTGTAGTTTTTTAGGCCATATACTGATAAAATGGTTTATGATGTAGTTGCCATGGTGAAGGTGGGTGGAGACGTGTTTAAAGTCAGATCACTAATCACAAGTAGAACAGGAGCAAGTTTCACTAATAAACACCATATATGTGTAGCAATCTCTTTTGGAAGTGTTGACTCTGAAAAGAACCGTCTTCTGGCCGAGCTCTTCTTGGTTTCCTTGATGCAATCTGATTTTGAGTCAAATTCCGTTTTCTTGTATGATTTCTTTCTCTGTTGACCCTTTTGCTCTTTTTGATGACAGTACTTCTGCTGCAATGTTTTCATCTTAGCATGCATGCGTTGCAGCTTTCCTTTATGACACCTGCTAGTCTTGTACAGTTGACATTTCCAAAACACCACAAGTTGAAATTGAACTTTATGGCAGATAACATCCAGTGGCAGTTACTGGAAGTACGCGAAGAAGAATATGCAGCATACACTAAATAAATATATAAGACTATCATATGCAACAAAGCCAAACACTGGATTTAAAGATGTCATATATTCAGATGTGTGAAATGCGATAGCGGACAGCGTGTCGTTGGGGGCCAGAAGTGAGCATTTATGGGTAATTACTGGCAAATTTGCATAAATCCAACATGGTGGAAAACAAGACTAGCATGCCCTATGAAATATTTGCAACGGCAATGGGGCAACGTATACCATAATACCAAAAATATTAATCTATCAATAAATCTCTCGCAAGTTTCTTCAGATTTTAGTGAGACTGACATATTATACATACACATACACACATAATATTATGTATAATTATATATATATATATATCAGAAACCCCAACCAATAATCAATATACGACTTGTCATACTGTACATGTGCGTACCGACTTTGTGCAGGCCTGGCAATGCCAGTGGCAGTGCCAGTGGCAGTGTCGTGGCAGTGCCAGGGCAGTGCCAGTGGCGCCACAGCACAGGCACAGCTAAAAGTAAACAACTTTTCTAATAATTTGTTTGCACTCAATCGATAAAAGTAACTTAGTGATTTATAATATCGATTCCTTCCGCAAAAGTTTCTTAATATTTTTGTGAAAAGGGCAATGGCAATTGACCTTTACTTTAGGCTATGGCTATGCCTGTAGCAATGGACGCTATGGCTATGGCCTATGGCTATGCTATGGCTATGCCTATGCCTATGGCTATGTCATGACTGTACAAAACCTAGACAATCACTCAGTTGAGGTAAGGCTGGATACACTCACCTTTTTGTCAGTTTCAGTTTTAATCGAAGTCCGCCAAATTGCAGCCACATTTTCAGTTGTGCATCTGAGTTATATTCTTGGCTAATTATAAGGACCTGATAACAAATATGCAGACGCAGCTTGTGGGTGCACTATACGTTTTGGCGCGCTATTGCATTTACCTGATTCTTTGCAGTGCGACAACATTTTGTAACGATGGCTATTATTGGCATGTCGAAACATCAGGGCCATAGATAGCCGAGGCTACCATTGGAGAAATTTAATTAGGCCGAGATTAAAGACGCAGTAACAAGATAATAATTTTTCATTGGTTATTAATTACCAATGCCACCATCTATTGGATAATGAAAAAAGTAAAGCGCGTTATTGGTGAACAGTAGATGTGCTAGAGAACAATGGGAACGCACAGCGATGCAACTAATGACTGCAAGAACCAACAAAGATGGTTCAATGTATGTATGGCAGATCCAGCATTAATATACCTATGCATGAGCAAGTATAAGTAGAAAAGCGCATTGGAAGTTGCGGCCCCAAGAAACGTCGTCGATGTTGACGTTGTACGCTTGGCTTGTGCCAATTTTTTTATTTTATGCAAACACTGACCAGTGACAGTGTCACATACTCCGTGTATCCGTATCACCAGTCTACTGACAATAAAGTTGCAATGCATTTAATTTCATTGGTTCTAGAAGTGTTAATAAATGCCGAACTTTATATCACATGCAGGTCTACATATGTACGTAAAATTTCCCTCAACTTAATTACACCGCGGTCACAGACAAAGTCTTCAAAGAGCTGCCGAGACCGAGTTGTAATGAAAAAGTCATGGCTGTATCCGAACTCTGAAAAGTGGTGTCCACTATCCCAACACATGTCCGTCCACGGGGGAGGGTGTCGCACGATTTTTCGAATGAATTATGTTTAATTAACATTTTTCAGAATCATCCAAGAAATCTCCGGCTGATTGTGAACGTTCGAATCCCCCCCAAAAAAAACCCCACAGTACGTAAACACGCCCAGTGATGGAGCAGATCTACCTTGTGTTACATTTTAAAGTAGGTTTTTTAATTGAATATGATTATTAGGCGTTAAAATAAGGCAGCCAGACGATATACATAAGCATCTTTTTTGGAATGGAAATCTTCAAAATGGCCAGCGGAGGCATTTATAAGGAAACATAATTATTATGTTGTGTATATTTCTTTAACTATTCCATATAATAATTGTCCGCGTTAAAATCGGAAAATTACCAACATTACTTTTCCAACTTCCGCCTTCAATGTCATGATCACACGAAGGTCTACATTTCTGTGAATTTCCTGTAACATTTTAATACCAACACGTCACATTTTGACGGGTATAGTGTGTGTGGGCGGGGGGGGGGTTCGGAAGGTTCGAACGTACCCCTGTTTTAATATATTTTTAACTGCATTTTTTTCAGAAATCATCCTGCGACTTCCCAACTGATTGTGTGCGCGTGTCGTGCTTATTAACTTAACATTGCACAGAATAATTCTAAAACAATTCCTGAATACCCTTTCTTATTTAAAGCAAGGCTGACCGGCCTGGGCTATGACTATGTATGTGACTGACAAGCGTCAGTGTTGGTAAGTTTTGTTATAATATTTTATAAGAAAATAATGATGCTGTAAAAACGGTCGGAACGGTACTAATTATGTCAAGTTTAGTTCTGATTATACTTACTGATTGGGGCAAAATTCTAAACAGTTAATACAATAATATACCATTTTTTTAAATCTGTAGAAACGTTTGCACAAATAATCGATATTCAACACCAGTAACAGTTATTTAATCGCGTAAGTGCAAACAATTTGTTTTACTAAAATATTTACGATTATCGAACGACAAAAACACATTTCGCGTAAACACGTTACTGCATAAAATCAGTACCCATGTACGGCTAGCCTACTGACAGTTATTGTTTATCAGTAACTTCCTGGAGTGATTATAGCAAATAGCATACCTTTTATTTGTCGAGGTTAAGTCTCAATTTTAATGAGTATGGTGTTCATTTTAGACATTTGCAAATAGCAGTTGTTACGTGCCATACTTGCAACACCAATAACATGCAAAGGTGACAGGACCGTCGAGACCGGTTCCCCGGTGGCCAGACGAGACCGGCTCCTCTGTAGCTGGAACATCAAGAGCAGCTCACCGATGACTGGTCCATCGAGAGCGCCAACAGTAGCTGGTCGGTCGAGTGCAGCTCCCGGGGGCTGGCCTGTCGTGAGTAACTCCCTGGTAGCTGGTCCACCGAGCGACTCCTCGTTGGCTGGACCGTCGTGAGTAGCTCCCCGGTGCCTGGACCGTCGAGAACGACTACCCGTTGCGAGTAGCTCCCCGGTGGCTAGACCGTCGAAAAAGACTCTCGAAGGTCCTGCCACCGGGAGTCTTTTTCGACGGTCTAGTCACCGGTTCAGCGGTGGCAGGACCGTTGAGAGCTACTCCCTTGTGGCCGGATCGTTGAGTCCGGCTCCCCGGTAACAGGACCGCGGGGTCGGATCTCCGGTGGTCGGACAGAGGACCAGATCTATTACATATATTATTAAATTTATTTAACTTGTTATAATGTAATATAATTGACTATTTACTCACAGCCAACTGCCATTAAGAGTATACTCGTTACCGTTGTATATGTAAGACATGTCGATCTTTCGTATAGAGCTCACAAAATTGTGTAAGGTCGTTGTTGTGCTGCGTCGGTCACTTGATTGGGTAAACTGTGTGTTAATGGCGGATGACGTTTTACGCTACAAACGTCACGTGATTACGCGCTTTGGTAACTTAGCAACACGATTACGTCATTTGCTATTGAAGCCCTGTGGCGCAAAGTGTTATGTAATCGATTGCACTACAACACTTATGCCGCGTTTATCCAATGGTGAAAGCCTAGTCTTTTTATTGTGTCTCCCAAGACTGACTTGATCACAATACTGGCTTTTAATTTAGATTTTGGAGCTTACAGTCCGTCTGTGTGAATGTATCTTCGAAGATCGTCTGGAATATATTGTCACATATATATATATATATATATATATATATATATATATATATATATATATATATATATAAGTAGTTAGCAGAGGTTTTTGGGACCTCTTATCTTGGGCATCAAAAGATCAAAGGAAAAGGCCTCTAATATCGCCCACCGCTAATGAGTGCGCGCAGCCAATCAGAAAGCAGCACTAGACCTTTGAGCGCCCCCTGGCGGCGGCGGCGGCTGAGCGTGGCGCGCATGCGCGTGCCGCGCCCCTAGCGACCGGAGGAGGAACGAACAGTGACCGGTGGTCATCTATGATGGACATAGGAACAAAGAAAATACACGTAATATCACCCACCACCACCACCACCACCCACCCACCCACCCACCCACCCACGACAACACGTGACCGTGACCTCGACGGAGTGACCAGTCCGAGTGGTTAGCTAATGACAACTGGACGTCCGAACGACTGGAGTTAACTGTAAGCCGAAGCGTTTATCCAGCTGTGAGCCATAGTGCGAGATCAAAGGACGCTAATCTGTACAATGTAGCAAGTGAGCTGAGTTAATAAGCGATAAACAGCAACTAAGTTGCAGTGACGACATTGATGTGGGACCGCTGTATGTTATAGCCTGTTATATGTAGTGGACATAATACGTGATAAAATTAAAACCGATAAAGATAAGACGAATGTGTAAAAGTGAATAAATAGTCGACATGCATGGCTACAATATAACCGCTGGACGAGGGAAATCGGACCGTTCGTTAAATAAAATGTAGCAGGACGAAAATGGACATAAAATATAATAAAATATAATATAATGTGCCAACACGCAGTTGGAACAAGAACGCAATACAAGACGTGAATATGAGGTGATGCAAATTTAATAAAACGAAAAAGAACAAGTACAAATATAAAAGCTAGTAGTAGTAGTAGTAGTAGTAGTAGTAGTAGTAGTAGTAGTAGTAGTAGTAGTAGTAGTAGTAGTTATAAAAAAGTCAAGGGCATTGTTGAACAGTGTTGAAAGCCGACAGCAACGACCTCCGGACGGCTCGAGCGGTCAATTTGCGAGCCAACGCAATTCGTAGCGATACAGAGCGACGACGCCGGAAGAGTGATGGGAGATGGACGGGGCCGAGGTGAACGTGACTGAAAACGGATGCGGTCGATGGGGCGTGGATGAGCATCAACTCATGCATGACCTGCTCCCATTTGGTCATATGAGCCCGGAAGGCCATCACCTCGACCTCGTGGGCTTCGGTGGCGGTGTCTATGGCGGCTATTTCGTCGTCCCACTCTCCGGCGTCGTCGAAGTCCTCGTCGGCAGCGTGAGCGTCGGTGACGGCTGCGTCGATGGCGATCAAGTCGTCATCCCACGACTCTGGGGAGGCGGTCGAGGTGCGATATCCATCGCCGTACATAAACGCAATGTCACTCATTACGTGGCGCCAACGACTGGCATGAAGACCGAAGGCCGACAGGAGACCGGCATCGTAGAGCGCCTCTCGGAACAGGACGGTCGCCTGGCAGCTTCGGCGGAGGGGGGCGTCCTCCATCAATTCGATGAGGACGCAGGCCCAGTTGAAACATGGAACGCTGTAATAAGTAAAGGACACAATAAGAGTCACAATATGCAAAGGCATAAGTTAAAACAGGTATGAGCTATGGAGAGCTATGAAAGTAACAAAATAGAAATAAATAAATAAATAAATAAAAGAAATACTCACACAATAGCCTGTAAGAGAGGTACCGCCTGCAGGAGTTCGGCGACGACGACGAACTCCATGCAATCGCGCAAGCCGAATACAGACATTATGCGTGTGTGTGCTAATAACGATGTCGACGGCAATGGTGGTTGGTATGACGACACGACGAACCCAGACGTCTTATATAGAGCATGCTAGAACCTGCGTCAGCCTAGGAACAATACCACACTAATGAGAAAACAGATAAGAGGCCGGCAGAAAAGAGATAAGCGGCCGGCAACTGTCAGCTTACCAACACCTGGCATCCATCACGCAAGGAAAAAGCAGGGGGTTACGTACTCTACAGTGCTAGAACACCGCGTAGTTAAGACAGTAACTGTACATGTTAACGTCATAAAGTCACCATGAACCAACCTATAAGGTTTAAAGGAGGTAAACAGTTCCTGTCCAATTTCTACGCCTGCAGGATACACGCCTGTAATAGAGAATTCACCAGTATCGAAAGCGCGTATCAATGGCGGAAGTGCATGCATCATGACGACATGCAGACGGCGCAAAGGATGCTGGCCACGCGCACGGGTCTACAGGCGAAACAGCTCAGCAAGTGCATACGAGAAAAGGAAATGTTACGCGCAGAATGGAAGAGACAACGATATGGAATAATGTATGGATTAGTGACCGTTAAATATTGCGATCCAACCCTACGTAAACGACTGTTGGACACTGGGCATTCCCAGTTGCAGGAATGGGTCAAGAGTCGGGAAGGATACTGGGGTGCACTGACATACAGTGGTCAAGCCGGTCAGAACATGCTAGGACATATAACCATGCTAGTACGCGAGGCCATACGATTACATCAGACTCCAGAGTACAGCCAGATGGCAGACATACAGCGGCCGCATCACGCGATCGACCAAGGGTCGGACGCAGATACCAGACATGCAGCATCAGCATCGGCGTCACGCGCTCGACCAAGGGGCGACGATAAGAAAGCGCGCCACAGTCGGGGAGAGGACTATATAAGCCCGACTCGGAGTGATCGAGGCATACAACCGCTCTCCGCTTCACAGACGACTTCGAAACCTTTCACGATCAGCACCAGCAGAGACATAGAAATGGCCGCCAACACCGTCACCAAGACAACCAGCGACCAGGACGCCGAGATGATGACCACTCTGAGCCAACTCGAGAAGCAGGTAGGTAACGGTACCTATATAATAAGACGACCGTTAACCATAGTACAAGTCGCCGTTCAAGAGAAATATATCGTTTATCCATCATGTCAGCAGTGCAACAAACGGGTCATTCCCGAAAACAACGGGTATGTGTGTCCCATTCATCGATGGCAGCGGGGTGTAGTGTATCGGTTCGCCATGCGTGTCCTCCTACAAGACGCCATCGGCAGCGAAGTGTGGGGAACCATATTTAACGACAAGGCTGTCCAGTTGCTAGGATACACGGGGAACGATTACATAAACATGACGTCAGATGCCGAGCGGTATGCAGCACTGGACATGCTGCGGGGGGCCCGAGTCATGGTGACCATTCGTAAACGTATGGCAGGACCGTACGTAAATTACACGGTGGCCAACATGGAAGTAGTCACAGTGTGAACCATTCCGTTGACAGGCTGGCTCGATCGTCGCTGCGGCAGCCACTGCAGTGGCAACCGGAAGCGGCGATGACATCATCGACGGAGATGGACGCGCTAAGGTAATGCAATGGTTACAGTCTAACAGCACGGAAATACTGTTCTCCTCCTCGGTGGACAGCGGTTCGCCGCCACCACTGATTGTAATATCAGATGACGACCAGGGGGAGAACAGTGCGTCGTCGGCGTCACATTATAGCATTAGCAGTAGCGCTGATATGGAGGCTACTGTTAGCGGTCTAGATAGGTTACGTGATAGATCCGAAGCCATGACCAATGAAAACATATTCTATAAGGCGCTAGAGGCCGCCAGTGTGCGATATGCCAGTGACGAGGTTGAACGCATAATGAATCTAAACGATGATAAGGATCGTTACGTGCCATCGACCAGCATGGTCATGCACGTCTTGCGGTGGCTATCTATAGATGTCATCGCAACGTGCGGGACCATGAAATGGCGTAACCGAGTGACCGAATTGGTCAGAAAGAGTATGTACGAAACATACGACAATAACGATATGCAGGGCGACGCGGAATAATATAACCCACGTAATGTAACCTATGCGTTCTGTTCAATAGATGGGACTGGAGCAACTCCAGAACGCGTATAAACGCGACCTGGCGGCACTGTACGACGACAGCGAGGATGGGGTGTCACGAGCGGCGAAGAGGCTGAAGACATCCTCTATGACAACCTCGTTCTACCCACCATCACCCCTGACCAATCCCGAATCGTATCCGGACAACCAAGAGGGGTTGCTACCACCGTTGACCATCCCATCGGAGTCTGATGAGTCCGAGGAAGACGCGTGGAGTATAAAAACCCCTCCCCATTACTACAGTGAGGATGAGGATGCGATTGCATCATCCCCCGAGCCTGTGAAAGTCGACGATGCGGACTTCCAATTTAGTCCAGCGTCGCCACCACTCGTCCAGCGCAAGCAGGACGACGACGACGACGCCGACGACGACGATGACGCATCCCTGACGACCCTGTATGTCTTCCCGGATAAAACCGTCGTATTGACCCGCGACGGTGAACAGGTGGACATCCCCGATCAACATACCATCACCCACACAGAGCCGGAGCCGGAGCCGCAGCCGTCGACGTCGACGGCGCATGCCCACGAAGAGGACGACGCCACCGACGACGACGAAGAAGACGCGGACAAGACGGGCAAGGTGTGTTTCCACACAATGCAAATGCACCTCGCACGTCTTATAACTAAACTGTGGCGGAGAACCGCCCCTGCCACGGTGGAAGAGGTGACGGTCGACGTGTGTCGGGCACTGGCCAGCACGGTACTCTCCGCCGAATATCAGGAGCACACAATGCAATACGTGCGATGTGCCATCCGTAAACCGCGGGCAATAACGCGACCGCTTAGGTAGAAGGTGTTGTTGTTGTTGTTGGTGTTTAAATAGGTGGTAATTAGTAGTAAACGTAATAATTGTATTATTATTAGTAATAGTAACATTGGTGTTATGTAGAGTGAAGAGTATGATGACGAGGCACCCGTCCTCCCAGCCAGCATTCGGGAGCGATCTCGAGTATTGGTCTCCGCATATATGACGTCGTCAACAGAGTATTATTATTAGTAGTAGCAGTAGTAAACATAACCTAGTTAGAAGTAGTTGGTGTATGACGTAATATGGAGTGATATATTGGTATCCTTTAATTTGTTCTGTAGGATGACGTACCTGTGTCACCGATTGAACTGCGTAGACGGGCATGCCGACAATTAGTGGTGATGATACTTGAATACATTATATCAACATATGATGAACAGTAGATCTATGAATTAATGAGCGACATTGCTGACCACATTATTGAAATTAGTAAAGATAATAGAAAACATCATATCAGTATACGAATACAGTAGACGCATTTCTTGTTATGTAGGAGGAGAGGGAGGAAGAGGTGGAGGAAGCACCCGTGCTAGCAAGGGATGAGAGAAGACGCACAATACATATTTTAATACAGGGAATTGTTGATTTCATGCTTGACACCTCCGCATTTCAATAAGCACCGTTTGCAACGGGATAATAGTAGGTAGTGTCTCTCTCTCTCTCGCTCTCTCTCGCCTGTATTGTATGTATGTATTCGCGCACATATTGTATTTGCAAGACATATAGTAATACATATATATATATATATAAATATACATACTAACCTATATATTACATCATTGTACGGAACCTCTGTCGCGGTGTAAAAACCCACAAGTTAATAATCATTGTACTAGCCACTGGCGTGTCGATAAACGACCGTAAGCTAGGGGTCACTGGCGAGGATGGAACATTCCCACAAACCCACAAGTAATCAACATCATCATCATCATAGTAATTATATAGGTCTAACCGTGTATATGTATATGTATATTATGTATATCGCTATGTCTTTATATACGCAATAAAACGTCTTACAATGAACGAAACGTGTTGTTAGTGGTGTTGTCATGAGTTGAAATATAACCCGTAGCCATGGATAGTGGGACACACACACAGTTGCCAATACCACCATAGGTGATACACCCTTCACCAATAACCTCCACCATCACCACCATCACCACCACCACCACCACCACCACACGTACTATATAGCTGTACTAACAACCGCACTCTCTCAGTTGTAGACACGTAGAGCAGAGCAGAGCAACATGAAAAGACACCAATGTCGTCACTGCGGACAGGTGCTCGACACCTATGCAGCACTCAAACGCCACCTAGCGAGTCATGCGACACCGGCAGTGATCGAACATACGTATTCGGTGGCGCCACCACTAGATGTGCCACGGGAGGTGCCACGGGAGGAGCCACCTAGCGAACAGGCAAAGCGAACTAAGTATTCCTGTAAATGTGATGCAACGTTCGACATATGGGACGATCTGCAAGACCATGTGAGGTCCGTATGTCGTCTTAGCAGTAACCGTAGCCGTAGCCGTAGCAGTAATAGAAAACAGACCACAGTGTACACATGTGCGAAATGTGGAAAGACGTACAATAGACGCAATCACCTGACCAGACACGTACGAAATGCGTGTACCGCCGACGCCGACGACACGACGCCACCATCACCTAAGACATCAATCAGGGAAGACACCACACCCAACCATCCACTCGTTACCGATGCCGACCCTATAGACCCACCTGCCCGACTCCCCTTCGCCGACAACCTGTCGCCGGAACTGTTAGATGTCGTACGAGCGCACTGGTCGACCATACGGACACGTGTAACGAGAGGTCCTCTCCAGTGCAGGTACGATTACAGATTAACGACGCTGGACACGACCGTTCTAGAGCCGTCGTTGAGGAACGTGTTCCAGGAACAGACCAACGCGTTCAAGATTAACCTCAGTTACGGGTTCGTTCTGAGGAACAAGAACACGGGTCAATACAAGTACTACCATCCCTCGTGCAACTGCTGTGGACGCTACCTGGACGAGCCCAGTCTCGTCACCAACAGCAAGGACTTTGATAAGTTCCTCGAACGCATCCGCGAAACCGACGTCTTGCAATGGGCCATCAATCAAAGACCGGATTCGGCGTGGGTGTGCGAACTCGTGACCAATGTCACATATTTCGTCAATCGCATCATCGATCACCCGATAGGATGTGTAGGAATGACCGACCTTCCCATGTACATCAAGAGGAACAAAGCCGTCATCGCATTGGAAAAGGAGCCCGTCCATGCCAAGAGGTACAATGACAACCTGTGTCTCTTTCGATGTCTGGCCCTGCATCGCGGATGTGAACGACGTCGATTGGAACCGGCTGTGGAGACGCTGTACGCGACGTACGCCCAAGACGGCGTACCCATGGCAGCATTTGCCGGGGTCACGATGGACGACCTCTATCGTGTCGAGACCACGTTCGAAACAAACGTGTGCGTGTACAGTCTCGTAAAACCGGATGGCGATGAGGCAGAGGAGGAGGACGGTGGAAAGGCGACCGCAGAACTCGTTCGTCGTTCGGTATGTAAGTACCCGGACACACTCTACCTCAATCTGCACGGGACGCATTATTCCTACATCCAGGATAGACGCAAGTACTGTCACTCGTACAGATGTCGGAAGTGCGGTGACTCGTTGTGGAAAGACGCATGGCATCTACGCAACCACGAGAGCACGTGTACGGGGGGTGTGCGCCGAGTCTATCCTGGTGGCGTGTACCATTCGACTCCGTCGGTGTTCGAACGTCTGGCAGACGAGAACATCCGAGTGGCCGAAGCGTTGCAGTACTATCCGTACCGAGCCACCTTCGACTTCGAGTGTTGGTTCGACACCGAACACCTTCCGGCGGACAGTGCCCGGGTTCACTGGGTTGCGCGTCACGTCCCGTTGAGCGTCAGCGTGGCATCCAACGTACCCGGACACGAACAGGTGACATGCATCGTCACGGACGGAGACGTCAACAAGTTGGTGAGCACCATGATGACTGTCCTGCAAACGATGAGTGAGGCCGCGTACGACAAGATCAAAGGCTCGTACGATCATGTGCTGGAACAACTCGCAGAAGAGATGTCGAAATGGGACGCACGGGAGGAGGCTGCACGGGACGCAGCTGCACGGGAGGCCGGCGAGAAGAAAGGGCGAGCGGCAACCAATCCGTACAAAACGCTGATGGGACAAATGTATGGATGGATGCGTCAGTTACCCGTCGTCGGGTTCAATTCGGGGAAGTATGATCTCAATGCCATCAAACAGTTCCTCATACCGTACTTCCTGACGACTTCAAAGACCGACGTGGAACAGGACGAGGCCGCGGACGAGAGGGAGCAGGAGGGCAACGGGAAAGTCGAGACCGACGGCATCGGGTCAATGTTCGTAATCAAACGCAACAACACTTTCATGTGTCTTTCGACGGATCAGTTGAAATTCGTAGACATGATCAACTACATAGCCCCCGGGTTCAGCTACGACAAGTATCTGAAAGCGTACGGATGCGAGGTGACGAAAGGTCATTTCCCGTACGAGTACATGGACAGACTGGAGAGACTCGACGACACCACACTTCCACCGAAAGAGGCCTTCTTCAGTCGACTGAAGAACGAAGGGATTTCAGACGAGGATTACGCCAGTTGTCAGGAGGCCTGGCGCGTCAATGGCATGACGACGTTGCGCGACTTTCTCGTCTGGTACAACAACAGGGACGTGGTTCCCTTTCTACAGGCCATCGACAGACAGTTCGCGTTCTATCGACAACGGGGAATAGACATGTTCAAGCAAGGTATCAGCGTACCCGGTCTGACCCTGCTGTACCTGTTCAACGACCTGCCAGAGAAGACCTACTTTACCATCTTCAACGAGAAGAACAAAGACCTGCACGACCTCGTCAAAGCGAACATTGTAGGCGGGCCTTCGATCATCTTTCATCGCTATCACGAGACAGGGGTCACCACGCTACGTCGGAACGAGTACGGAGAGGCGGCTCGTCCCTGTCGAGCGATCGTCGGATACGATGCGAATGCACTGTACCTGTGGTCGCTCATGCAGGACATGCCTATGGGATGGTACACGCGACGACGAGCGGAGAAGGACTTCCGCCCCGAATCGGCGCAGCTGTACGGACAGATGGCCGGAGAATGGTTGACGTGGGAATCCGAACGCACGGGACGGTCCATACGGCATCAGATCAACGGACGAGAGAAGCGCATAGGCAAACATCGGGTGGACGGATGGTGCAGCGAGACGAAGACGGCTTATCAGTTCCAAGGTTGCTTCTTTCACGGTTGCTCGTGCAACCGAGAGGAGGTGAACGCCGTCAACGGGAAACCCATGGCGCAACTGCTCGCCGAGACCCGAAAGACCACCGCCTACCTACGACACTTTGTCACGGTCGTCGAGTTGTGGGAATGCGAGTGGAAGGAGATGAGACGAACACCGGCCGTACGCAAGTGTGTGGATGCAGCATTTCCCCGACGTCGACACGTGCAATGGACGATGACGTCACAACAGATCCTGAACGGAGTGCGTGCCGGAACCGTGTTCGGCATGATCGAGTGCGACGTGCGCGTACCGGAAGCGTTGCGCGCGCACTTTGCCGAGATGCAGCCCGTGTTCAAGAACATCGGTATGCAACGGGAGGATATCGGTCCGTTCATGCGCCGATACGCCGAAGAGCACGACATAATGAAGACTCCGCGTCGCATGCTCGTGGGTAGTTATTGCGGCGACAAGATACTGCTCGCAACGCCACTGCTGCGATGGTATCTGGACCACGGTCTCGAGGTGCTGCACGTGTACCAGGTCGTCGAATACGATCCCGTTCCGTGTTTCCGGCGGTTCGGCGATGCAGTGTCCAAGGCCCGACGCGAGGGCGACGTTCACCGAGACAGGACCATCATCGCGGACACCATGAAGTTGCTGGGGAACTCGGGCTACGGAAAGACCATCACCAACGTCGACCGACATCGTGACGTCAGCTACTGCACGGAGAAGGCGGCATCGCTCCTCGTCAACGATAAACGATTCCGTCAACTCGACATGGTCGTCGACGACGCGTACGAGATAGAACTGAACAAGAAGACCGTCAAGTACACCCTACCCGTACACGTGGGATTCTTCGTTCTGCAGTACGCCAAGCTGCGCATGTTGCAGTTCTATTACGATTTCATCGTCAGGTACGTGGAGCGCCCTCTGTTCGAGTACTGCGAGATGGATACGGATTCCGCCTATTTGGCCTTGGCCGGCGAGTCCGTCGACGGCCTCGTGACCCCGACACTGCGAGCCCATTATTTCCGCCATCGGTCGGAATGGCTGCCGTCCGAATGTTGCGACGACCATCGGAACGACTACGTGCGCTGTCGTCTCGCCAATAGACCGTGGGTCGGCGACGAGGCGTGCTGCAAGGCGCGCAGAGCATTCGACAAGAGGACGCCGGGTCTGTTCAAGGTCGAGTGGTCCGGTGCGGGGTTCGTGGGGTTGTGTAGCAAGACGTACTACTGTTTCGGCGCCACCGACAAGTACAGCACCAAAGGTCTCAGCAAACGGCACAACACCATAGACAAGGACGCGTTCCTGGAGGTGCTCACCAACCGTCGGAGCGGAGGCGGTTCGAACCGGGGTTTCCGGGTGCATAACTCCACCGTCATGACGTACGTGCAGAATCGGGATGCACTCACCTTCTTTTACGCCAAACGCGTGGTGCACGAGGACGGGGTGACCACGGGTCCGGTGGACGTATAGTAGAAAAGACGATGCACGCTGCATTCGTTGCACACGCATTCATGGATGCGCGATGGAAACACCCCTTCACGTGCATCGTCGCCGGACCGACGGGGTGCGGCAAGAGTACTTTCGTGACGCGTATGTTGCGTCACGCCGCTGCGATGATCGATCCACCGCCCCAGCAGATCACGTGGTGTTACGGAGAATGGCAAGAGGCTTACGCAACGACGGAATTGGGTCACGTGCGATTCGAGGAAGGGTTACCGACGGCGGCCATGTTCGATCCGACAACGAGGAACCTCATCGTCATAGACGATCTCATGGCAGAAACGGACGAACGGGTCACGGCCCTGTTCACTAAAAAAAGTCACCACAGGAACACGTCCGTGCTGTATCTCGTACAGAACCTGTTCCCTAAAAACAAAGAGAGTCGCACCATCAGTCTGAATTCACAGTACATGGTGGTGTTCAAGAATCCACGTGACGCATCGCAGATGTCGACCTTGGCGCGGCAGATGTATCCGGGACGCGGCAAGTTCGTGCAAGAGGCGTTTAAAGACGCCACGGCGGTACCGTACGGTTATCTATTGGTCGATCTCAAACAGGACACGCCCGAGGACATGCGTCTGCGTACGGCCATCTTTCCAGACGACGGTGTTCAGTACGTGTACCTGCCGAAGGTATAAAACGACCGAGTGTGTGGATAGTCTCTTCATTCGCATCATGTCCGCCAGGGTGAAGAGACACATCGTGTGCATACAGGCTCTGGCCAGAGTCAAGAACAACAAAATTAAAAAGGCCATCATCGCCAACGCCGACTCCGATCTGCTGTGTGCACTAGCCGAGTGTGCATACAACATACTAACAAAGAACATTCCATTGTCCCCTTTACAGAGGCAACGATTGAATAAATACAGGACGAGGTTACGCGCGTTGGCTAATAGACGAACGCCAGCTGCCAGGAGAAGACGTCTACTGCTGCAACCACAGGTTGGCGAGGGACAGAGCGGCGGTTTCCTATCGGCCTTCCTAGCACCGTTGGCCAGTTCGGTCTTGCTACCCTTGCTCCGAGAGGTGCTGAACAAAAGGAGGTAGATACATGGAGCACGCACGCAAGATGGCCTTGGTGGACCCGCGACTGTTGGACACGCTTCGGTCACCCCCACCCGCGACCGACACCTTAGACAAGAAGGTGCAAGCCCTCGATGACGAGATGAAGACCATCCTGGATAGAACGGACCTAGACGACTGGACCAAGGTGACCCTGTATAATCAGGTGTTGCAGCGTTACAACGTCTTGGCCGATAAACGCATCAAGGAACCGCTACGCGTGGTCACGGTGAACGAGTCGGAGGTGGCGTCGGAGTCGGGGTCGGCGGGTACAGCACCAGCTCCTATTAGCGGACTGGAGGCCACCGTCTTGGCCACCGTTCCCAAGACCATGCAGGCCAAAGCCAGCCGTTTGATGGAGCATCTCAAGAGAGATATCACGTGGACCGCTCGCGGTGAACTGATACACGAGGGCGTGCCGGTTGTCGGAAGTAACGTGGTGGATCTCGTTAATGATCTGTTGCGTAAGAGACAGACCGCTCCGACGGGTTGGCTGCCATTCGCACGACAACTCCGTGCCATCAACCTACCCATGACGTTGGTCGGTAACGTCGCCAGAAGAGCCTACATACGTCCGGAGCCGTCGATCTCTCCCTCTCGTCGGTCACGTACTCCTCTGCGTGCTGCTGCTACAGGTAGTGCACGAAGATCGCTCAGTTGGACACCCCTCGGCCGTAAGAGCCGTCGAATGGAACATACCATGCCCACCCCACCCCCCGAAAGACGCAAGGCTTTGACGTCATTGGCTGGTTGGGACGATCTATAGGATGGTACGCTGCGTGTCCGTCGCACAGTGTTCGTCATGTCGCCCGATCCACAGGACCTCGTGTACCGTTCCATCGTCGGTGCGATATTTATCAGTGGACTTTACATGATGGCTCACGGTATACTCCAAAGTTTTATGCAACAGGCGTTATTCGAACCTCCATCGCTCGACGAATGGACCATTCCTCGTCCACCCACCCAACCTCCCCCCGCATCACGCAAGGCTTCGCCGTCGTCGTCGTCATTGGTTGGATGGAAGAACGTATAAGGTGGTACGACGCGTCACCGTAGCAGTCATGCTCATAGATCCACAGGACACGTACCGATCCATCGTCGCTGCGCTATTGTTCGAAGGATTTACCGTGCTGGGAGACGTTGCAGCCGACATTCTTCTACAACAGCTGTTATTCCGACTATGGTTACTCCACTAGATCGTTGTTGTTCCACCGCTGTCATTGTGGGTGCCATAGTGTGCGTCCTAATACACGTCGGCGTGCTCCTCGTCATTCGTCAGCAGTGGGAATCCGAAGTCAACGTCACCGCCTCCGTCAACACATCGACCCTCCACCTCTTTTGATGGCTCAGAGGGGAGAAGAACGCTCCATGAGCGAGGTCTACTTCGATCCCACGAAGGTAGGCAGTTATGGTGGCGTCGCTGGCTTGCGACGCGTCACGCGTCTGCCACAGAAGACCGTCAAGGCATGGTTGTCGGCACAGGACACCTACACCTTACACAAACCAGCGAGACGTCATTTCAAGAGACGACAAGTCATCGTGGGTGGTATGCATCAGCAGTGGCAGGCCGATCTCGTGGACATGTCGAAGGTCAAACGCTTCAACAACGGTATGGCCTTTCTCCTCACGGTGATCGACGTCTTCTCGAAAGTGGCCTGGTGTGTTCCCATGAAGAACAAGTCCGCGGCATCGTTGGTAAAAGCGCTGCAATCCACGATCGTCGACGGTTCGTGGCCACAGACGTTGCAGACGGATGACGGCAGAGAATTTCGGAACAAATCCGTTCAGTCTATATTGCGGGCTTACGACATCCATCACTTCTCCACGCACAACGCGGAGACGAAGGCAGCCGTCGTGGAACGGTTCAACCGAACGTTGAAGACGCGCATGTGGCGCTACTTCACGAAACGCCAGACGTGGCGGTACGTCGACGTCCTTCCGGCCTTGATGCGATCGTATAACAACACCCGCCACCGCATGATCGGTATGGCTCCGTCACAGGTGAATGCACAGAACCAAGAAGAGGTGTGGCAACGTCTGTACGGTCACGACGGTAAGGGCGTGCCCAAGTTGCACGTGTCGGATCGCGTGCGTGTCAGCAAGTACAAACGCACGTTCGAAAAGGGCTACGAGACGAACTGGAGCGAAGAGTTGTTCACGGTACACGAGGTTCACCCCTCCGACCCACCCGTGTATCTTTTGCGGGACGATCTCGGCGAAGTGCTGGAGGGTACCTTCTACGAACTGGAGCTGCAGAAGGTGACGGTACCCTTTGATAAAGTGTACCGTGTTGAAGCGGTACTGAAACGCCGTACGGTTGGTAAACGTAAGGAAGCTTTGGTGAAATGGTTCGGCCATGGCCCCTACTTCAACAGCTGGATCGATGCCAAGGGACTCGTCAACTATAAAGCCTAGCCTCGTACACAACGACACTGCATTCGAGGAATGACACACGACGCGACACCATCACCACCACCGCCCTGCCTCACCACCATAGACGAGGAGGAGACGGAGGATTGTACTGACGCTGCACCGAACGAGCCAGACAGCACTCCCTGGCATATTTTCGGTACCGCGTGTCCCAAAGAGGAGATCGTGTTTCTGTGTCAGGTCGTCGTCCTGTACACGGTCATTCTGATCAGCATTTACAACCTGACGACAGGTCGCGGCGATTCTAATCTGTGGACGGCTCTGTTGAGTAGTTCGTTGGGTTACCTACTGCCCAATCCCACGTTGAGACGCAATGGCGACTGATTTCTACATGACGCTGCCTAGCAACGCTTCCATGAAGATGCACCCCGACAACACCTTGACCCATTACGTCACGGCCTTGCCCCAACGCATCGATCTTACCGGCGAGTGGGAGTGTGGGTTGGCCGAGGTCCAGTATCCGCACACCTGGTACAACGTCACGGATACCGACGTCTGGTTCTTCCTCAACACGATCGATGCTACGGACTCGTCCATACGTTCGAAGTTGCCGTGTGGGTATTACGACGATCCGTTTACGTTGCTGTATCACGTCAACAAGGGACTGTCCAATATGCGGACGTATGAGACACAGGCTCAGCTCAGTTATAGTACCGTCACTCAGAAAATGACGTTACACATGACGGCGAACACCGTGTTCACCATACCGTACCACAGCGCGATGGCGACCTTGTTGGGATTCCGCGGACCCGTAGCCAGCCCGGCGGAGTTGGAGTCGGGTAAGTCGTCTCCCGTCCTCCCCATCGACACCCGCCATCCCGACTCGTCGTATCCCTTCCACATCGAGGCCGACGATGTGGTGAACCTGACGCAGGGGTTCCACGCCCTCTACATCTACACGAACGTCGTGGAGTCGCGTAATGTGGGCGACACTCTCGCACCTCTGTTGCGCGCCGTTTCGATCAGCGGACGTAACGGCGACACGGTGTCCGATCGTTTCACCAACGTGCACTACGTACCGCTGTTGCGCTCGAACTTCGACTCGATAGAGGTGGATATAAGGAACGACATGGGTCGATGCGTGCCATTCGAATACGGTAGAGTGACGGTGACGCTTCATTTTCGTCGACGCAAGCCCGGACTGTTCTGATGAATTACAACGACTATTACGCGCGCCAGGCTGGCGGTGCGCTGCCCTACTTCGCCGGTGCGCAATACCAGCGAGGTCACGGACTGGGCAGTCTGTTCGGCAGTCTGTTGCGCAGCGCCATGCCGCTCATCAAGAGAGGTGCCGTGGCGTTGGGCAGGGGAGCGTTGAAGACCGGCGTTCGCATAGCCGGCGACGTCTTAGCGGGTCAGAACATAAAAACGGCTGCCAAAAGACGCGTCACCGACGCCATCGGCAGTATTCGAGCCCCTCCTGGTAAACGTATAAAACGAACGGCCGCAAAGGCGACATTCACTGCAGTCAAGCGCCGCCGCAAGAAACGGACGTCCCCGAAACGCACTGCCGACATATTCGACACCGACGACAAAGATGGCGTTCGTGCATAGACAGTCGTGCGAGGGAGTCAAGACCGAGCTGGATCTCTTTACCGTACCCCCCACTCAGACCTGCATCGTCGAGAGTCACGTGGTGGAACATCAACCCACGGCCTCTCTGGACTCTGGAGGACCGATAGAATTCTTCATCCCCGGATCGGGAGACGATTACATGGATCTCGCCAACACGATGCTACACTTGCAGGTGAAGGTGACGCGAGCCAACGGTAACGCTATCGACGCGGGCGAACCCGTGGGACCGGTGAACAACTGGTTGCATGCGCTGTTCAGCAATGTCGACCTCTCCCTGAACAACACGCAAGTGACCTCTTCGTCCTTCAACGCGTACCCGTATCGAGCCTTCATAGAGACGCTGTTGAGTTACGGATCCGACGCCAAGTCGACGCAGATGACGAATCAGCTGTGGTACAAGGACAAGGCCAGTCGCATGCACGCCAAAGAGCTAGCCGCCGGACCCGATCCTAACCCCGGGTTCGTGACTCGTCGAGAGTACATATCCAACAGTCGCGTGGTCGACATGATAGGTCGTCTCCACGTGGATATGTTTCTGCAGGATAAATTCCTGATCAACGGCGTCGACGTCAAGTTACGCCTGGTGCGCAGTAAGCCCGAGTTTGCGCTGATGGCTGCTGGAGCGAACGAGTACTTGATAAACGTCGTCAACGCGTCCTTGTTCGTCAAGAAGGCCACCGTCGCTCCGGCCGTGCAGAAGGCTCACATCTTGGCTCTCGCTCGGACCACGGTCAAGTATGCGTTACGACCCGTCGAAACCAAGGTGTACTCCATTCCCACGGGTGCTCTGTCGCACACGCACGAGAACCTGTTCCTCGGCTCCCTGCCGAAACGCCTCGTACTGTGCTGCATCGACAACGACGCCTACAACGGCACGTACGCCACAAACCCGTTTCACGCCAAGAACAACGACATCAGCTTCGTCGCCGTGTACGTCGACGGTCGTCAGATACCCGCCAAACCCTTCCAGCCCAACTTCGCAGACAACCTCTTCGCCAGGAGCTACGCGAGCATGTTCACCGCGACCGGCAAGGTGTGGCAGGACGAGGGGAACTGTCTGACACGCGAAGAGTACCGAGACGGCTACACCTACTTCTGTTTCGACCTGACCCCCGACCAGTGCGACGGTCCCTGCTTTAATATGGTACAAAAGGGCAACCTGCGCTTAGAATTTCATTTCCGTGCAGCGCTTCAGACCACCGTGAACGTCGTCGCCTACGCCGAATTCGAGTCCGTGCTGGAAATCGACAAGAACCGCAACGTCATCTACGACTACTGAGATGGACACCCTGCAGATCGCCCGTCTACTGGCGATGGATCCGAAGACCGCATCCGTCTTTGGTGGCGTCGTACCCCGAGATGGACTGCCTGCAACAATTGACGCTCTGCCGATCGCCTTCGTGTGCAACACCGACGACGCCGACGAACCGGGCGAACACTGGATAGCGCTGTACCTGTCCTCCGACGGGCGCGGCGAATACTTCTGTTCGTACGGTCTGCCGCCTCGTCACGCGGCGTTCCGCACCTTCTTGAACAAACACTGTTCCGAGTGGACTCATAACAGCACGAGACTCCAGAGTCCTCTGTCTAACGTTTGCGGACAATATTGCGTCACTTATATCATGCTTCGTTGTAACGGCGCTCCTATGAGAACTTTCGTCAACGCTTTCCACACCGATCTGGTCGCTAACGATTGTCGCGTGTTCGATTGGATAAGGCTGCTAAAAAAGGGTATACCGTACTATAACGTGTCATACTGAGCCTCTGGCGCGGTGGTCGCTCCACCCGTAAGCTCGCCCTCGAACCTCTGGCGCGGTGGAGACACCCGTAAGTTCGCGACCTCTGGCGCGATGGTCACCATTCGCAAGTCGCCTCCACTTCATCATCATCATACCCGGCTCGTTGTATCCAATCGCATACGATCGCCTCGTTTGTACTGCTGCTGCCGCTTTGTTGTATTTAATAAAATACGTGTGCACCGTACGATTGCGTTCGTCTCCTTACTGGGTCAACGACCCTTCGACACATACACGTAACTAGGTCACTGTTCGTTCCTCCTCCGGTCGCTAGGGGCGCGGCACGCGCATGCGCGCCACGCTCAGCCGCCGCCGCCGCCGCCAGGGGGCGCTCAAAGGTCTAGTGCTGCTTTCTGATTGGCTGCGCGCACTCATTAGCGGTGGGCGATATTAGAGGCCTTTTCCTTTGATCTTTTGATGCCCAAGATAAGAGGTCCCAAAAACCTCTGCTAACTACTTATATATATATATATATACATATATATATACATACATATATATATATATATATATATATATATATATATATATATATATATATATATATATATATATATATATATATATATATATATATATATATATATATATATATATATATATATATATATATATTGTATGACTAATGGTCTGGGGCACTATGTGATTTTGCGTTTTGTATCATACCAGATAAAAAGTATTTCTTCCTGTAGAAAAATTACTCCTGTAGCGTAGCAGAAATACATCAGTGGCATTTGTATCACTCTGTCTTGGTAACCATCTTGAAAAAATAGCAATATATATAATATATATATATATGACATATATATATAAATATATATATATATATATATATATATATATATATATATATATATATATATATATATATATATATATATATATATATATATATATATATATGACATATATATATGACATATATATATATATATGACATATATATATATATATATGACATATATATGTATATATATATATATTGCTATTTTTTTCAAGATGGTTACCAAGACAGAGTGATACAAATGCCACTGATGGATTTCTGCTACGATATATATATATATATATATATATATATATGACAATATAATAATATTATATAAATATATATATATAATATTATTATATTGTCATATACATGCACATGGTCAGCATACACGTTAATCTGGATAATTTAGGAATCATACATAGGTTCGCTGCAATAACTATTTTGTCTTACAAAATAAACAATAGAGATCACGAAAGAAGTGAACTGTAATGTGCACCGTTATGTTAGATGCCTCAACTCGCAGATGGTTAGTCCGGATTGGATCCGGAACCTTCATTCCGTGGCATACAACAACAACAAAGTCAAAATGGCGATGTCCATGCTCGTTAGATGTCAGAAGGTTATTGAGCAGCTAGAACGCCGATTACTGCAGGTTCTGGGCGTTCACGGATCTAACGGTAATGCAGAATGAATCTTCCAAATATTTAGGTCCATAATGTAAACAATGTTATTGGGAAGTTTTGAAGTTAACAGTTGTTCAACGCAGTGCTCGGGGCCTGGTGCGGGTCTGGTGCCGGTGGAGGTTTTTCTGGTCACGCTGCTTGTTTCCTCATCTTCAGAAGCTAGCCCACATGAAGGCGCAACATATTGTTCATATTTCATGCACGTGTAAAAAGGTAATATGAACTAGACAGGCCTGAATTATTTACGCCACTAACGTAACTCTTATTTACGCGTTCCATTAGCGCCTTTGTAGTGAGCGTATCCTGTTATCGCCCACTACGGATGCTATTCGCCGCATTATTTGGACTGATTGTGAAGACACACGCACGCACGCACGCACACACACACACACACACACACACATAATTAATTAACACCAAAATATTTTTGCATGGTGACTATGCCTATTAGGCTATGGTGAAATAATTCTCGTAGAAATATATACTAATTGGTGTTCCATATAGAGAGCTAAACGTTTTTTGTGAAGAAAACAATGCCATTGCATAAATGTAACACAATTTATTATATATTTATGAGATTTTGTAGTTTCCTATATGTACAGTACACTGCAAGTTCAGTACAGCAATATTTATACTTCATTCACTACTTCATAAAATAATGTTGACTTTACGTCGTGCAATTCAACATGATGATGTAATGTTTACAGGCGTGGGTCCAATTACACCAAATTATGTCAGTTACATTTCTTTTTTAATTACAATTACACTCATAATTTTTCAAATCAATTACAATTACACCATTTCAATTACATTATGTGGAACCAAATATATTCAGCATTTGTTAATTAATTGCTGAATTTCAATATTTTGTACAGAATTTATAACCAAATATATGGGTAATGTTTGTAAAAAAAAAATTTATTGTGACTTTGAATTATACTAAATAAAAAGACAGTTGTTTAAAACATATTTTTGTTATATAAAATATATGCATGTTAGCAGGCCTGTACATTAGAAACAATAACATCATCCAGCCAGTCGATCATTTATCAGACTTTTGAGTGCATTCTAAACAATGTCCTTGTTGGTTCTCATGAAACATCAGGTGTTCAAATCTTTTGTCTGACAGAGAGCACCTTTCTGGATGAATGATCTTGCCATCGATGGAAAAGATGCGCTCTACAGGTGCAGATGATAGTCCTTGAATGAAGTTTCCATGTATTTCATTTCATAGAATGACTCCCGAGTGAATCCATTAACACTACATTTAAAATAAAGAGAACAATATCCTTTCCTTTGTACAGTATCCAGACATAATCCTACAGGACATATTTTTTACATACAAAATCAATATCACACAATATGAAAAGTTAACAAAATCCCACAGGACAAAATACAACAATGTGAAAATTGGACAAAATTCGACAAGGCCATGATACAATATTTATTTGTAGTTCTTCTCTAAGCATCCTTTCTAGTTTTGCAGACATTTATCAGTGTACATTTCTTACATTTTTCTTCAGAAAATACTAATAATAGGGTATGATGTGTTTACTTTGAGGTTGTAGCTCCTGCTCTTAGCTAACATTCTTAGTTGGTCTGCCCTTTGCTTTGTGTGAGTTGGGAATGGGGAGAGAGGCCATATAAACGGTCTCCAGTCAACCACAACACAAGGGGTGTAATTGGCTTGCTAACTCTGCAATGTTTCACTGAGCTGACATTTTCTGAAGCAATATCAAGCTACAGGTCTTTCCATGTTGTTTGAATACCAGTTTAGCCATTGTCTGATAATATATGTACATTATTTATTGCTTCCTGACTGTTACCAACTTACTGAAAAGTCTAATCCATAAACTTTATGATGCCATTATTATCAAACAACAAACTGGAGTTTTTGACACGTCAGATTTACAGTTTGGGTTTAAAGATGGCTTATCTACAACAATGTGTACTTTTATGGTAAAAGAAACTATTTCATATTATGTAAATAATGGTAGCACTGTACATGTTTTATTACTTGATGCTTCTAAAGCATTCAGTAGAGTAAATTATTGTATGTTTAAAAAATTAATTGATAAGGGTATGTGCCCATTAGTTGTAAGACTTTTACTTCACATGTACACACACCAGAAATTACAAATTAGATGGAATGACATAATATCAAACCAATTCAGTGTGAAGAATGGAGTTCGCCAAGGAGGTGTTATGTCTCCACTTCTATTTGGAGTATACATGGATGGGCTGTTGGATAAATTAAAAGACCTTGGTATTGGCTGTTATATTGGGCAACATTTCTGTGGAGCTGCAGGATATGCAGATGACATTATATTACTATGTCCTACTAATTCTAGGTTGCGAAAAATTATTGAGGTGTGTGAGAAACTACATGATGTGTTGTTTAATGGGTCAAAAAGCAAATTATTGGTGTACAACAAGAAGGATGCTGATCCGCATTGTGAAATAAATGGTACAGATGTTTCTACATGTGAGAAAACTATACATCTCGGAAATGTACTTAGCACAACTGATAAGTATGAAATGGTGTTTGATGGTATCAACTATCAAGACATTTAACTGTAATGTAAATAGATTTATGTCTGAGTTTGGTTCACTTCAAACTTGTCAAAAACAAATTGTTTCATCAGTATTGTTGTTCATCGTACGGATCTCAACTATGGCCATTGTGGCATGACAGTGTTAACAAGATGTGCATACAGTGGCGTAATGCATTGCGTAAGGTATGGAAGCTACCATATGCTTCCCACAGAGATTTAGTACCATTATTTGCTGAATGTGTACCTTTAGTCTTTAGGTTTATAAAGTTTTACAGAACAGTAGCCTTGTCAGATAACATGGTTGTTAATTATATTGCAAATACAATGACATTTGCTTATATGTCAACTATGGGCCAGAATGTAAGACACATTATGTCCAAATACAGCATGACCCACCATGAACTGTTGTATATGCCTATGAGTGCTATTAAGCATAAATGTAATGAAATGTGGAATATCAATGTCAATGCTACATACTATGACAATGCAAACATGATTTGTGAATTGGTTGAAATGAAAGATTGTAACAATAACGATGTCTTAAATAAGGAAGAATGTAATGCTGTGATTTCATATCTCGGCACAATATAATTTGTTTTCTAGCTGCTATTTCTAATTTACAATTTGTTTAATATGTAAATGTTTGTGGATCTTGAGTCCGAATAAAGATGATAATAATAATAAAGCTACCCACCACTAGTACCACAGACCAGTACCCACCAGACAGTGAATGCTGTAACTTAAATATAAATATACCAATGTGGTATGTTGCCTTCCTTTCTCAAACAAAGGGAATTATCAGGCAGTCTGAGACAGGTGTCCTTAATTAACCAATCTTGGCGGGTTATAAGTAGATGAACATTGTTGGACTCTCGATAAGCCAATGGCTTCCTTGTCCACTTGCCATCTGGGCCTTTGGTTTGGATGGCAAATCTTGTTAAATCTCTGTCAATAAAGCTGGTCCACTGAGAAACACATTTGGAGGAAACCTGATTGGTCTAGTGTGGCAATATTTCAAAACCGTAATCAAATACAATTACACAATTTTGCTGTAATCAATTACAATTACATAATTGGACCCAGCCCTGAATGTTTATAATTTTTTTTACAGTATTTCACTGTTGAATCTGACATTTCTTGTGTTGAATGGATGACTGCTGCAAGATTGTACCTTATTCCTTCTAGGAGCCAAGTGCATGACAGTTGTTCACAGTACACTGTATGCTGAGTGTAGCAATATTCACGATTAACTGTCTCATATAAAAAACAGTCCTATATCATATATATGCAATTTACATCTCAACCAATAAAGTATGTATTAAAAAATAATATGTTATGTTAATATAATGTTACTAGTATATATATGTATATATATATATATATAATGCATATTGAATTGATTTTGATTAAACAATATATATATATAAATTTGGACACATTTTGTAAAGGAAAGGCTTAATTTTAATTAAAAAAATAATGTCTGCACTGTTTGCAGTATCTGCTATAGCGGTGTGTGTTTTGCCGAAGAATCATTGATTCAATGTTGACAGTGGATTTTCTTATTATTTCTAGGGCTATGGGCTCCAGCACTTGCTTGCGGCACTGAACCACACCAGAGTGTCTCTGAGCCCAGGAACATTGTTGATGACATCTTTGGCGATGGTTTCTTCTGGGCTGTTCCAAAATCGCGACGATCGCTCGAGAGGAGACACATTCGACGCAATGGGGTGACAAAAATGAGGCACTGGGCAACACCAAGAAAGAACATCAAGGAATGTCTCGAATGTGGCCACTGGCATTTAGCGCACACAGTTTGCGGTACGTTGCATGCATGAAAGGCCTGGCCTTGTTAGAATTTTTTATGCAAAATAGTAAACTAGATTAGCTGTTAGGTTTGTGTATTTTATAGTGTCATGTGATAACATCTTTGTTTTCTGTAGTACCAGACAAGGGATAATTAACTTGCAAAAATAATCTGCTAACATGCATTTAGCTCATTGTTTCTTAAATATATTTAAATTAACTACACATTTTCTAAATACAAAACATATAAATAGCAATTAAATGACAACAAATTACAATAATTATATTTATTACATGGGTAATTGTTACTGGTAACACACTGTCTACTGTGATATATGCTGTTCTGCATGGCGTGATATCCAGTGCAATCAATCCCAGTATCACACTTATAAATAGACGTACGCACACCAAACAATTAATTCAAGTGGTAGTTATGAAGCCAAATTATAAATGCCTCACAAGCTCGCTCAGTACAACATTCTGAAGCAACTTGTGCGTAAAACCCAGTACCATTCAGTAAGTGTATATAATTAAATTTATGGGTTAGTGAAATGTAGGATATACCTAATATTCATTGGTCATTGGTACATGATGTCTTCTTACCATAAGTATTGTCAGGATATATCTACACAGTTGTTGGAAACCTTTAACTAATTATTGTAAATATTGAGAATATACGTTTCAGCTAAATCTGCTTTGATGGAGCTATGTATTGTATCACAGTCTATGAATAACTGTAAATTCAGAGTAAACTCCATTACATAACACTTACTTGGCTCAAGGATGTACGGATGTACACATCATCATTCATCGACATTTCTTTCAGTCAAACACATTATTGTTTATTCTGTTCTATTTATTATTCTAGATGATTAATTATATTGTGGCATTTAAATTTTTCACCAAGGTTGAGACTTCAGAAAAAGTGTTGACCAGTCAAGTGTAATTTGTTTGGCCATCAGCAGAGTGCTGCTGTGCCCAGAGGTAACAAATAACTATCCTAAATTATTCATAGTATCCCTCTGGGAATGTTTTGTAATGTTATACTTTTTTACTATCATATGGATGTATGTATATATTACAAAATATTCCCACAGGGATACTGTGAGTACAGTATGTACATGCATGCATGCATTCATACATACATACATACATACATACATACATACATACATACAGTAAAAAAGTATAACATTGCAAAACATAATAAATAGAATATAATAAACAATGTGTTTAACTGAAAGAAATATCAATGAATGATGATGTGTGCATCCCTATATATATATATATATATATATTTGATTTCTCTGTGTGCAGCATGATTATAGGAATCCAGGATACAATTTGGGTCACATCAGGCATGTACGTCCATAACACAAAATTAAATCTTTTTTGATTGTATTATTAATAATTGCTTAATGAAAAAAAAATTGGCAAAGTACATTTTAGTCCAGAGTATGCACAAATATTTAACTTTATTTTATTCATCGTTGTTTGTGGTTTATTTTCGTTATGGATGTACACATTAATGTACGTTCATAATACTGTACGTCCATAACACAATTCTCAACAGTGCAAAGCTGATAGGGCTATCACATTTTGTCAAATATTTCAACAACACTGGATACATACCACATACGACTCACCATGTGGCTCTGAAGTAATTGTTTTCACTTAATGCTAGTTCTCTCACAAGGGAAAATTAGTAGGCCCAGCATTGGAATTTTACATCGACTGGGCCATCAGTATTGACATGTCAAGAAGCGCATGCATATGAAATACAACATCCTAGCAAAGGAATTTTTTTCACTCTTGTTCTTTTACATCTCAGCCAAACAGTTCTCCTGTTTATCTGTTTATTATGCTGCATAAGCCTGGATGCACTGACTTTTTTTGAGAAACCCAAGAAATATTTGTCTTTGAAAATAGTAAGAACAGACTGAACATTATTGGTAGAACACCAGAAGAGATTCAAAGTGCATTTTGTTCATTAGACAACATAGCATATTAAGAACACTAACAATAGATTGGTATTATGGAGTTTTTAAATTGTTTTCAAGCTGACATGTGTATCTTTCTGTATAAGAACATCTGTTGGTTTACCAAGTTCTGTCAGAGTATTGCTAAGACACTACTTTTGCACATAACGGTTATTAAAAAATGCATGGATGTTATAGAATATAAAATACTGTGTCATAATGATATCTTGGGTCTGTTTCTTTATTAGCTATGCTGTATGAACCTTGATGAAAGGGGCTTCCTGAGAAGCCCAACAGATTTTCACTTTAAAAAGAAAGAACAGACCAGACATCAGGCTTTCAGTGGAACTGCTAAAAAATATGATTTTGTTCATAAAACATTAAATAAAAGTATACGAATATTCTGATTCTTCATAATATATGCATTTTAAAGTTTTATTTCAAGCAGTAATGTTTTGAAGTTGATATAATGTAATTTGTGCGTTTTAAATAGTGAAATGTGAAGTGTACATCCATAGCATTCCGAGATAACAGGAAAATGTTTGTTCGTAACAACACATGATACTAGCAGGAAATTAAAGCATTTCTGTTTTATTTGGAAGCTTATAGTCAAGGGTACAAACACATTTTTTTTATATATTCATACTTCACAGAGTTTTTGAAGCAACATTAAAAAATTATTTTCTCTGAGTACGTCCATAATGGGGCTATTTTGAGAACATTTCCCCCAAATGAGTAAAGCTGAAGGGTTATCATTTGGCATGTTATTGTTAATAGTACTAGCTAGGTTACACACTGTGCCCATTTCAAAATCCACCTATTCCAATTGTGCTATATTGCACGTCTTGACAAAGTGTCCAAAATTGTCTGAAATGTATGTCCATAACACCGGAACTACCCACATATATATATAATATATACATATATATATATATATAATAGTGCATGCCAACGAATGTGATTAGTGTGATGTTTAATTGTATTTAAAGCATCTTTTAAATACTTGAACTGTCTACATAGTGGCAGTGCTGAGTGGGGGTTTTAGCTTAATTAAGTTAATTCCTATGAATTTCAGAACAACTGGTGGATTTTCATTGTGAAACAGCTGTCCCCATGAAAAGTATATTTTGTCAACAGTAATTCGATGAACGCTGCTATATAACCTTATTTTACCTACCGTCGCAATGCTTAGAAATAAATATGCCAGATGACTCGAAGGAATATATCAATAATGAGTCACAGAACAAGGTAAATGTATACAAAGGTTGTGGAAGCCATGACATCTTTGTATGGAGTTAACCATAACATGATTACACCAAGTAGAAAGGGCAAGGAAAGAAGTCATAATTAAAAGGTTGTTTCAATATAAGAATCAATAATTAAATTGTAAAATATGGTTCCAATAAGTCCCTTCCAGGATGAAACAAACCAATGAACCAATCAGAAGGCTAATGCGGCTGTTAATAATAATAGAGAGGATGCTTTTACAGCAAAAAAAATTACATTTGCATTTCTTTTGGCATGCCGCCCTGTTAATTTAAAACAATTGTGTTGTTGAGTATGCATAGTATTGCATACACAGCAAGATGTCCAGAGAAACTTTGAATCAATGAATCATGGCAAGCAAGATAAATCATTTTAGTATTAGTAGGCAATTTATGGTATATATTTATATTACAGCTCTACACTGTCACAAATGGTCCACTGATCAAGACCAAAGTTACTTTACACGAGTAGCTGATTCCTTATTATTCTTTATAAAAACTTACTCCCAAGTTTAATTCTTTGTAACATCTTTTAACATAGGAAACTGCTACGACAAAGTGAGGAAAGAGACAGACGAGATGCGGGCGGCCATGAACAAGGACGACCGTGACTACAATGCCCCTCATACAGAGGTCGTCTATGTCTACAAAGGCGAAGAAGAGAGAGACAGGGAAATGCTCAAAGGAAAATACGTTGTTGAGGTGGACAAGCCGCGACCAGAGTGGTTCTCAAAGTTTCTTCTCACAAAAGCACTCAGGCGACAGTAGTCTTCACGGGAATCATTGTTATCAGAAAACTGTTGTTTCCAAGGAAAAAACTGACATCCTTTGATAACTGTGCTTATCTTTTGATACAATAAATATACACGTCCACCTCCTTCATCAGGCCAGGCCAGTGTTGGTCAAACAAAATCAGCTAACACTAGACACCATCAAACTGTTTATTTTATAAACGACCACTCCAGTTTGTTTTTTTGATGAGTTATATCTTACACCTGTTATACTGTATATATAATTTTTTCCTAATTTTCATATAAAACATTGTCTGGCTGATAGTTGAAATAATAAACCTGACATATTTGTTATGCCTACATATAATGTGTGTTTTATTAAAAATCGTCATGTACCTACCTAGATGTAAACGGTCTGTCTAAACGTAAACGATCTTGTAGTCATAGTTAGATCTTGAAAGAACCATTCAATAGCCACACACGCCATAGTCTAGTTCCCTACCGGTAGAACGGACAAAAAGCCCGCGGTGGTAAGGTTCCACTAGTTCTCTGCACGTGCACCAAGCCCCAAAATTGATGAAGGCATTGTCTATTGTAAACTTGGTGATGAGTGGCTAATCGCATCGGCTTTTGTCGTGTATACGTATTCAAACATGACGTATAACGGTATTTCAGATGTATGACGAGGCACACGAAATACCTTTTTTGTTTTACGGGAATAGAAAGGGGTATTTCCCTAATGTCAAACGTAGGCTACACTGGCCACTGATGGCGCTTCATTTGTCAAGAAATTGACGAGCAAAAATAGTGAAGGGGACAGTGTTATCCAGCATACATTCCTTTATGCGTCCACCGTCACGTAAATTCGTGTATGCATTAACGCCAAATCACTCACTGGTACTTAATAGTCTTCACGGGAATCATTATTACCAGACAACTGTTGTTTCCGTTAGCTAATTTGTATACATGTTTTTGCTAAGTCATTTCCTGTTAAAAAACTAATTTATAAACATAATTTCATGTGATCAATATTACATACTCTGCCCACCTCCCAGTTTGCACGTGGAGGCAGAGTTAGTGGCGCATCTAGGATCTCGCAAAGGTGGAGCCGGGGGGGGGGGGGGCAAGTGTACCCACCCATTGGTTTACCATACTACCATTTAGCAGCGCAATAGTTGCGTACGAAAAAATTAAGCCAAAGAGCGGCCATGACCCAATCCCCCCGAAATACACCACTGTCTGGAGAGGCTACAGTGCGTACCAAATGGAATAGAGTTTCGGAGAGGTATCGCGGAATGGAAGAACGAGTTAATGTGTACGTTGACCCCGGAGTATTGTATATGGAGCTTCCACTGCTGACCGCTGGTAGTTCTGTATCTTGGATGGAGTGTCTCTGTTGGAAGTGTAATGGTGACAAGATTGTTCGTGACTTCGCAATCATACAAACCTTGTCGACTTTCCTTCTGGTTTATAATTTCTGCAGCTCAAGTCTGACAACTCGATGTCAAACTTGAGGTTCTGCTGGTGTGGGTCCCAAACTAGAGAGGCATACTCCAACACTGGGCGGGCCAGGCCCTTGTAGCAGAGTGAGTACGCCGTGGCTGGACATCATTTGAGGTTTCTGTAAAAGAAGCCGCTGGCGTTTTTCGCGTTTGCAATAGCTGCCTTGACATGTTTGCCCCAGCGTTCACTGAATTCGACACATTAAACTCACCAACCCATATACCGGACGTTGTTGTATATTTTAATTAAATAAGAACTGGACATTAAATAGTTGACATTTAGACAGCAGTCTTTCAGTATTACGTTACGTATGGTCGAAAGCTACGTCGCGGTTATTCTTCCGACTTTATGAACTCGTTGACGTGGGACATTATGCTACGTTCCAATGCGCTCGTACTTGCTGTGTTCACGAATTCACGACATGTAAATAGAGTTCAAACATAAAGATCTGATAAGAACGTCGCAATTCAGACATCAGTTTCGATCCATGAAAGTCGGCCTTCCGAGGGGAGAAGGCACCACATGATGATAAAATAGAGTTAACGACCCCCGGTCAAGTCGTAGCAACCAGTCGGGAGCTTAAAGGTTGAAAGGGAGCCCGAGATGGCGACTCGTAAATATGAATCTGTATCACTCCGTGCGTGGGAGTAATTAGCCTGATACATTCACAACCGCCGTTTGTATATAATTCCTGCTGCGCCGCTTCATGGAACTGCTTCTACGAGGTTATTCTGCTGTTACGGAGTCACGAACAGTCTTGTAATAACCGCACGAGGTCACCTTTCTTGCGTTGGTTTACAACCACCATGAAAACATCAATACCAGGGAAGGTTGTGTTTTGGAGAAGATCTATGGTGTCCAATAACTTGGCTCCGGCATTACACACAAATATATCAAGACCAGGAAGGCAATATCTTAGAGAGCATTCGACCAGCTCGGCCAATATGAAAGTCTGTTCCCACGCAAAACATTAAGCAACCATCATTCATTTCAACCGTAGAGTCTGTGTTCCTCTACGGGTGCGAATCATGGACAATGACTAAAGCAAAACATCTACATGGATGTTACACAAGACTGCTGGGAACCGCTTTCAACATTCACTGGCAGCAACATTAAACTACCATACATCTCTACAGCGGAATGGGTAAAGTTACAAACAAAATACGGGGAAAGGAGGCTGATATTTCCTGGGCACTGCTACAAACGAAATAATGAAACGGCATCGTGGACCATCATGTGGACCATCATCGTGGACCATCACCGTGGACCATCATGTGGCAACCAGCACATGGAATAGCAAGTCACGACAGATCAGCATTTACATCCATTGATTGTCTCACAGAAGATGAGGGACTGGATCCGGTGGAGTTAGAAATGGCAAAGGTTGATTGAAGTGTCTGGAGGCAATAATTATAGGTTGAAGCTAGCCAGTAAGTGGGTGGGCGGGTGGGTCCAGTACCAGCACTCACGAGCATTTTACTGTTTTTTAACAATGTCTGTTGCAACAAAATATATGGATGTTGGACTTGAGAAACGTCAATAATAATTATACGCACGTTGTCGTGTGTCAAACTTCAAAACAAAATACTATCCACTTATTGCATAGGAGACCGGGAGGGGCTAGTTGAAATGCTGTTTTAGTTTAAACGTTGGATACTACACTGACATAAATGAATATAAATTTAAGAGCTCCCTCTGGCGAACAACGACTTTATCACACATCGTCCATGTTGAAAAAAGTATTGCTTGTGTAAAACGTGCACGGAGACAACGATATGTAGGTTTAAAATTGTTACATGTTTCGTATTCTGTGTAAATGAATAGACATGTGAATGTATGATTAATAACTGGAAGTGTTGCACTATACTGAACCCAGGTTAACAGTGTACGGTAACTGTCTTCCGGCGTACATGCATGGTAACCGATATGGAAAAGCAGAACACAATTTGATTTGATATTTTGATCTGCCTTGACCCTGCCCCTGGCGGTGATAAAAACCGGGGCTAGCGAACTACCCGCCGGTGGCGCCACTTACCACTTCACAACTGGCGCTGCCACAACTTACGTTTCATGTGCAGATTCTACATTCTTTATTTCATTTGGTAAATTATTGTTAGGAAATCTCTCGAAATTTCAGTTGCATAAAGTTGTTGATTGTGTTGGTATTTAATACGTGTCTATTAGCACAATAATGTTAGTCTTTGTTTGTTAATTTATTCAGTGCCAATGACGTAACAAGTCGTAAATAACAACGTCATTGAAGTGGCCTAGCCAACCATTCCTATGTCACTCCATACCTGTTCGTTTTGAATGTATAATCAAGTTGTGCCTGTGGCAGTGGTGATGTGCTGGGTACATAGACATAAATAGAACACCCGTTATAAGGGGTGATTAATGATGTAACTCTATGGCTGGGTAACGAAACTGTCGGGGAGTGTGCGGTGACCCCAAATACATAAATAGAACATCCGTTAGTAAAGGGGGGATGATTAATGATGTAACTCTGTGGCTAACACACGTGTACCCTATGGCTATGGCTATGCTACAAGTGGGCACTCGGTGCTTGTACCTTGTGATAAGCGTTTTTTGTTGTTGTTGAGGCACATTTCATATTGATAACGTTGACGTATAGATCGACACAACTGGAGAACTTCAATGACATTTATAATACAAGTGTTTCAACTAACCACGCCACCTGTTTCAGGTTGCCCCGTATACGGGGTCAGTTGAAACAGCTAGGCGCCTATAGTATCTTCGAATGTGACAAAGATATGTACGCTAACGCCTGCATCTAAATTGTTGTGATAAATAAAAACGGTAAAAACGAATTTCAAAATAGTTATGTTTTTATGTTTTGCAAAAAGTACCGGTAATTATTCAATTAAAATCGAAGCACCAGGTGTATACTACATTAAATTAAGATGAATATTTTAACACGGTTATTTTGTTAGCATGTCTTTTTATGTTAAGCATTTGTGTAGACTATTCTCAGTATAATTATTCTCTTAGCAATTTTATGGCATGTAAAGCGCCTGAGAGCAATCTCGATTGATCGGGCGTTATATAAGTACTTTTATTATTATTATGTAAACAGTATGCCTATACCTGAGCACTTCTGCAAATAAACTAATAATTTCCAAACAAATTGTGTCTGTAACGCCCTAATGATGTGAAAAGGGGATAAGCGCCCAAAAATGCACGCATGGTGGTCATAGGACTTGTCCCACATTCTCATGTTGGCTGATGAAATTCGTAAAATCTAGAAAAAGGTATAGTCTCCTGTTATCTTGGAATTCCCGCGATTGGTTTTCCGCGCGCCGAAACAATCGTCTCCACGTCAATGCATAACTACAGCAAGTACGTTTGAAGGAACGGATTAATTAATGGGTGGCGCCATCTGGGTATTGCATAGTCTCCTATTATCTTTGAATTCCCGCGATTGCTTTGCCGCGCGCCGAAACAATCGTCTCCGCGTCAATGCGTGCTCGATCGCGCTCGAAGTTGTTCAAACGTCAGTTCGACCGATTTTTTTTCTAATGCTAGCGTTGTGATTTTCACCAGGAAGCATTATTATTGCTAAGATTTTGTTTGCTGACACGATAGTTCGTTTCGTCTATGTGGGCTTCTTCTGTCCCTCGCCATTATTTGGCCGGTGCTGACGGAAGGCACAAATTAAGGAAGGCGTTGACCCCTTTCGTGAAATGTTCTCTCTCCCTGATTGTAATAATTTTCCTCTGCGAGTTCATTCCAGAGGCGGGAGGCAGTAAGTATGAATGTCCACTTATGGCCAGCAATGTTTGAGGATGGAATGCCGCACGACTATAGGAGTAGGTAATGTGCTACTGAGTTGGTGCATGCTGTAGAGTTCTCCATGGTATATCCGGTAGAACAAGGTGAGTGCACCAACTTGTCTTCTTTGTGCTCGTGGTTGGCTGGCATTCCTGCTCAGAGAAGCCTCTGGCATAGCTATTATTTTGATCGCTCGCCTCTGAATGCATGGCACCAAGTATGTCTAGCTATGTTTCAGAGGATGAAAAATATTCCATCTTGGATCTCGCCATGCTCTTGTGGATCATACCCCGCTGGTTCGAGTTCAAATATGGTGAAACACTTTTCAGGAGGTGTGCGTATACACACACGCACGCACGCACGCGCGCGCGTGCGTGCGGTGTGGTGTGTGTGCGTGTGTATGATCGGGCACGCGTGGTGTGGTGTGGTGTGGTGTGGTGTGGTGTGTGTGCGTGTGTATGATCGGGCACGCGTTTTCGTGGATGCACGATTGTACTGAAACATGACACCCCACAATGATGCAACTCAGCATATCACCACTGTCACAACTTGATTATAAATTTAAAATAAACAGTTGCGGAGTGGCATAAAGGATTGGTAGGCTGGGCAGCGTCATTAATTGTTGTTTCCGACTAGTTACGCCATTGCGCAACAGTGCACTTGACTAACATAATTTCAAACAAAAACGAACGTTACTGTGCTTATGGACATATTTTCTAATACAAACACAATCCACAATTGTATGCACTTGAAATTGAGAGATTTCTTGAAAACAATATGGGAGAATGTGCACATCAAATGTAATTATGTTGTGTCAGTGGTGAAATGGTGAGTGATGCCATGCACGTTACACTTGCGTGACGTTTGTTCGTGTAGCTTACACATGATTGTCCCGGCCGAGTTACTCATATCTGAATTTGTTCTTGCTCGATTAAATCTCTGGATGCCACCTTAAGTGTTCCAGATCATGTTCCAGTGAATTTTGTTCCATTGATAGGTCGAAGGTCTTCGTGGCTGACGTATCGCCAGCTTCCTAAATGCAAACTTTTTGTAGCTTTGTCCTTCTACTTGCGATTCTTTATCTTTTTACTTTGGTCCTCACTGTGTATCCTAATTGACGTCAAATAATAAAAAGACAAGGTACATGTCAAACGGTTAGAATTGCGCATGCGTGTGTTAAACAGAGAAAAGAGGCAACGAAACGACATTTGAATGAATGAATAACTTTATTTTGGCTACACATACATTTTAAGATACTTACAATATGATTTGAGTCACAGATTATACAAATAGCGAAGCAACCAAGGAGATCCTCTAGAAACCCCGCGGGGCTTATGACGAGGACCACCCAGAAATAAATCAACATAATTATTTTGTTTCCTTAGGCTTAAGCCAAAAAACATATACTAAGCAACATTATTGCAAGTGAAATACAATATAATGTAAAAAAATAAAAAATTGCTTAAATATGTACATACAAATTGTATTTTATGAACAAATACTACACTAATAACCTAACTAATTATTGCACATGAATATATTACAATGTGAACATGAACACATTAAGTAATGCAGGAACCATGAATACATTAAATACTACACGAACATCAATTCATGGTTTTTTCTGCCATGTTAAAATAACGGTAGATGTAGAGTATATGTTATACAAATACAAATTGAGTTTCAAAAATGTTGCTTAAATGTCAACATATAATTTGTAATTTGAATTATATGAACAAATAATACACTAACTACACAATTGTCAAGTATTCATTAAGTGTGAGCATGAATACATTAAGTAATACATGATCCTGACTACATTAAATATTACATAAGCATGAAACACATGGTCTTCTCCACCATGTGAAAATAAATGTAGATATAGAGTACATTTTGTACAAATACAAAGTTTCTTATTTGCAGTGTTTACTGTAAAGTCATTGATATTTAGAGAGTAACAGTTTTTTCAGTTTATTTTTAAATTGGTTAATGGACACAAGCTGTTTTAATTTACTAGGTAATGCATTCCAGAATACTGGTCCTGAATAGTTTACTGAACATTTCCTGCTGTTTGTTCTTATGTTTTGGATATAATGGCTATTTTGGTTTCTTAGATTATGTTTGTGGATATTTTGTATTCTCGTAAGCATTGATGACATAGAATCTGGGAGTTTGTTATTTGCTGCTTTATACATAAAAATACCTAGTTGAAGTTTATATAGATAATCCAATTTTAATAGTTTCAACTTTGATAATAGAGGATCAATGTGTGCGATGTAATGAGAATTTGTGATTATCCTAATAGCTTTCTTCTGTAGTATTCTTAGTTTGTTTAAGTTTGTACAATATGAATTTTCCCACAATAGTGCAATATTGTAAATGTGATAAGATCAATGAACAATAAATTTCTAACAGCAAGACGGCGCAACCTTTACGTCGATCCTTATAGGCAGGCTCGTCCGTCACACTCTTGATAATAATGTGACGCTTTTACATGGTTATTGTCAGGTAACTTTATTTATATACATGCATACAGACACGAAAGACGTGTTTACTGCTCTGTTTATGGCGTTTTTGCATATACAACAGCAACAAAAAAATTGTATGGCGATTCACTTTGCCTAGGCTAGTCGACCCTGAGTAACGAGGCAGTCGCCAAGGCGCTGTTCGAAGCAGTGTCGCGGCCCCCGCCGCCGTGTCTGTAAAAGCGCCTGTGACCTGGATCGATCAATATAACCGCGCTGGAAGTATACGTGGAAGAGCCCTGATTTAGCACCAGTCCGACGACGCCTGCTGAGATAGGACACCGTGTCACATTCTCAGCGACATCGCCTCGTCACCACACGAGTAATCAAAGACGACCTCAGCTGTAGACATGGCTGAATGTGCGGCCGTTGAAGACTGGGATCTGCCCGACATACCACTAGACGAGCCCGACGTCGACCTGCAGACGAAAGCCGAGGAACTGGGCATTAAATATTTCCTCGTGTCGTACGCGCCACTCAATACGTCCGATCGGATCTCGGTGATTCCCCGGCGCGCCATCCGGGACGTTCAGCGCCACGGATGCGGCGTCGCCTCCGCGATGTTCTTCAACACGGACGGAGCAGATCCGGAAATGTATGTCGTGCCAGATCCGAGGACGCTCATCCAGTTGCCATGGAGACCCGAATACGCTTGGCTTTCGAGGTAGGTATCAGCTCGTGTGCGGGTATGCGCGTGTGTAAATATCGGCATGCTCTCTGTTTACTATGTATTTGTTGGTTCACAGCATCTGGTGAAACTTGACAGATGAAAACGCCAACTAAGGTCGGATGCTGTCGGTGTTTGTTGGTCTTATCACTTCACGACAAGATAATCATGCACCTTTGGCATCAACATACGGGGCGACGTTATTTTATGAATGACGCTGACGCACGAACGTCTTTAGTGCTCTTGCCTTTGCACACTTAATAATGGGCGTATGCTGCGCTTAAACAAGTACATCTTAGCTAGTAGGGGCGTAACAATACTATATGTAGTTATTGTCGATAGTACACTGAACTATTGACATCATAACGATAGTTGGCAAAACATATATCAACAGGGCTACATTATTGTGTCACTATCATATAGGAAAAAAACATGTTTTTTCAACAATATTTCATAATTTTATTTCTTTACTAGAGCTGCAACGTTCATGGATTCAGCATCCAGCAATTAAGATTTGGAACTGATTCTTAACAATTCCCTATTCCATGACACGACCGCAATATATACTATCGCAATAGTTATGAAACTATCGCAGTAGTATTGCAATAGTAACACAACTATCGCAATAGTAAAACTATTCGTGATAGTCACTCCTACGAGCCAGTACATAAATATACTGCGTTCATTCCTCTAATTTCACGACCGGTGTCACGGGCCAGATGTAAGGCGGTGAACAAACTATGCAACGATTTTGACACATTGATGTCACATTTAGCACGGCTGTACACTAGTTCTCCAAGTAATATTACATGATGCATGGCTATGTCTGATTTACAATACACGATTCCCGGTCGTTCTAACCAGTATACTGTACTATACACACCCAACAACTTCAGCTGCTACCACCACAACTAACAAGGAATTTAAATAAGGGAAAAAATAAGTTTCTGGCAAAAACACAAAAACACACGCCTTTCAACAAGGGATTATGGAAATGTGCGAATTATATCGGCATCTACTGATCAAATATATAGAAAGCCCCAAATTCCACATTTTCCATCCAGTACCTTCTTTACACGAACCCTATCACAAAGTCTGATATGTGTCATACTTTCACTGTGAACTTTGACCGGTCTCCCCATCGCAATTGAAATCGAAACACCAGGAGTCTACTAAGTTGAATTTAACAAGATTTAACAAGATTGCCATCCAAGCCAAAGGCCCAGACGGCAAGTGGACAAGGACGTCATTGGCTTATCGAGAGTCAAGCAATGCGTCATCCATGTGTAACCCGGCCTCCTGAGCTATGTGTCAACACACCGGGTGACCTTATTTTATGAAGGACGCTGACGCAAGAACGTCTCTAGTGCTCTTGCCTTTGCACGCTTAATGATGGGCGTATGCTGCGCTGAAACATGTACATCTTAGATAGTATGGGCATAACAATACATCGAACTATCGGTAGTTATTGTTGATAGTACACTGAACTATTGACATTATAACGATAGTTAAGAAAACATAGCAGCAGGGCTACGTATTCGAGTCACCGTCATATAGGAATAAACATGCTTTTTCAACAACATTTTATTTATTTAGTGACCTGGCAATGTTAATAACATCAGCATAAATCGTCGATTAGAACTGCGCCATTCACGGATTCAGCATCCAACAATTAAGGTTTGGAAAGATTCTTGACAATTCCCTATTCCATGACACGACCGCAATACTATCGCAGTAGTTATGAAACTATCTCAGTAGTATTGCAATAGTAACACAACTTTCACAGTACCATCACAGTAGTAAAACAATCCCTGATAGTCATTCCTACGAGCCAGTACGTATATATATTCCTCTAATTTCACTACCGGTGTCACGGGCCAGAAGTAAGACCGTACTCAGGCGGTGAAAAAACTATGCTAAAATTTTGACACATTGAGGTTAAATTTGGCAAAGCTGTGCACTAGTTCTCCATCTAACGTTACCTAATGGCCATGCCTCACTTACATTAGAGTAGCTGTACACGATACCTGGTCGTTCTAACTACTATACGGTACTAGACACGCCCTACAGGCTCGTTGCCAGCTGCGGGACCATATTTTCTTAACAGACTCCAGGGGTGCCACATGTTTATACGGGGATCATATTTTCCCAGACTCCAATTGATGAAAAGCAGTAAACATGAAAAGTGCCAGGTCAAAAGTGATGAAAAGTAGTCAAAATTATGAGAAGCGCAGTCACATGTCGAGGTAAAAATTTACGAGAAGTAAAAATTTACGAAAAGCATGTCGCATGTCGAAGTGTAAATTGATGTCAGAAAAGCGCAGTCGAATGTCGAGATCGAGTGTGATCATACCCATACATTATTCAAGTCTTTGTGCAGGGTAAGCGGGAGATTGATGGGCACATAATGCTACCTGACTGGTGGTTAGAGTAAGGAATCACAAGAGCAAATGGGTGGAGCTGATGTTGTATTGCAGCAGTAACAAGGTGAATGACACTAGTAATCACATTGTAATTAATCAACGAAGACTAAAACTGCCCAAAGTTAGATAAAAGCCATGAGCTGTGAATGAGCAGATCATTGTGCAAGTTTAGATCGGTATCAATTAAAGAAAGTAGCAATACAAAATGCTGGTTTCAAGTCTTCGTCTGCCCCATGCTTTGTACGTTTGTTGTGAATGTGTAGACGCCATATAGCATGCCACTACAATGATGAGAGTAATTGGCTTGCTGACTTTGTACGTTTGTTGTGAATGTGTGGACGCCATATAGCATGCCACTACAATGATGAGAGTAATTGGCTTGCTGACTTTGTACGTTTGTTGTGAATGTGTGGACGCCATATAGCATGCCACTACAATGATGAGAGTAATTGGCTTGCTGACTTTGTACGTTTGTTGTGAATGTGTAGACGCCATATAGCATGCCACTACAATGATGAGAGTAATTGGCTTGCTGACTTTGTACGTTTGTTGTGAATGTGTAGACGCCATATAGCATGCCACTACAATGATGAGAGTAATTGGCTTGCTGACTTTGTACGTTTGTTGTGAATGTGTGGACGCCATATAGCATGCCACTACAATGAAGAGAGTAATTGGCTTGCTGACTTTGTACGTTTGTTGTGAATGTGTAGACGCCATATAGCATGCCACTACAATGATGAGAGTAATTGGCTTGCTGACTTTGTACGTTTGTTGTGAATGTGTAGACGCCATATAGCATGCCACTACAATGATGAGAGTAATTGGCTTGCTGACTTTGTACGTTTGTTGTGAATGTGTAGACGCCATATAGCATGCCACTACAATGATGAGAGTAATTGGCTTGCTGACTTTGTACGTTTGTTGTGAATGTGTGGACGCCATATAGCATGCCACTACAATGATGAGAGTAATTGGCTTGCTGACTTTGTACGTTTGTTGTGAATGTGTGGACGCCATATAGCATGCCACTACAATGATGAGAGTAATTGGCTTGCTGACTTTGTACGTTTGTTGTGAATGTGTGGACGCCATATAGCATGCCACTACAATGATGAGAGTAATTGGCTTGCTGACTTTGTACGTTTGTTGTGAATGTGTGGACGCCATATAGCATGCCACTACAATGAAGAGAGTAATTGGCTTGCTGACTTTGTACGTTTGTTGTGAATGTGTAGACGCCATATAGCATGCCACTACAATGATGAGAGTAATTGGCTTGCTGACTTTGTACGTTTGTTGTGAATGTGTGGACGCCATATAGCATGCCACTACAATGATGAGAGTAATTGGCTTGCTGACTTTGTACGTTTGTTGTGAATGTGTGGACGCCATATAGCATGCCACTACAATGATGAGAGTAATTGGCTTGCTGACTTTGTACGTTTGTTGTGAATGTGTAGACGCCATATAGCATGCCACTACAATGATTAGAGTAATTGGCTTGCTGACTTTGTACGTTTGTTGTGAATGTGTGGACGCCATATAGCATGCCACTACAATGATGAGAGTAATTGGCTTGCTGACTTTGTACGTTTGTTGTGAATGTGTAGACGCCATATAGCATGCCACTACAATGATGAGAGTAATTGGCTTGCTGACTTTGTACGTTTGTTGTGAATGTGTGGACGCCATATAGCATGCCACTACAATGATGAGAGTAATTGGCTTGCTGACTCTGCATTGTTTCAGTAAGCAGATATTTTCTCAAACTATAACATTTTCTGCTTACAAGTCTTCATGTTGTTTGAATAATAGCTTAGCGACTGTCTGTACATTGTCTTCTGCTCTCTGGCTGTTACCAACTGACCACACGTAAGGTAACCTGGTAGGACATTCATAGTTGGAATAAGATTCTCAAAAGCGTGAACCCCCCCAATAATATGAAGATAAAATTATTTTCATAAATGTGAACCCCCCTATTTAAAATAAATGTGAACCCCTTTCTTATAAGTATGAAACTCCCCCTCTAAAGCATGAACCCTCAATAATATGAAGATAATATTATTTTCATAAATGTGAACCCTTTCTCAAAAGCATGAAACCCCCTCTCTGAAGCGTGAACCCTCCCCCTCTTAAAAAGCATGAACCCACCAATAATGTGAAAATAATATTATTTTCATATTATTATGGAAATAATATATCCATTAATATGAGCTCCTTTTTATGTGAACCCCCTTATCTTGAACCCCCATGGAGGGTTTCAAGATATGGGGGCTTACATAAAAAAGGGGTTCATATTAATGGAAAAGGGGTTCACAAAAGGGGGGTTCGTGTGAAACCCCCCCCCCCGTTACGGGCCTGCAACTTGAGTTGCTACCACCACAACTAACAAGGAATTTAAAAGAAGGAAAAGAAAGTTTCGGGCTAATAGAAAATACCCCAAATTAGCTAATGAAACATATTTGTGTTGATTGATAATAAAAACTTTCACTGTGAATTTTCACCAATGTGTGCATCGCGGACGAAGTCGCAGTTAGTCGTAGGCGAAAGCAGATGTCGGTACCACTTAAGGCAAATTCTTGGGAAGATTAATTGATATGACAACCATCGCAGATTGACAGCTTAGTGGTAGGAGTAGTGGCATCCAGAATGATCACACATCACATGCATCGTTTGTTTTAAATGATCACACATCACATGCATCGTTTGTTTTAAATGATCACACATCACATGCATCGTTTGTTTTAAATGCAGACAAGGGGGAGGGAAACAAGGTTTCAAGTAAATCATGAGATATGCAAAATGCCTTGTTTGTACCGTTTCCAAATATAAATCAGTTACCGTAATTAGTCAGTGTTTTAGTTATTTACGACTGTATTTTATGTTGATATATTTCGAGGCTCCAAATATAATGTATTCTGTAAACCTGTTTTGTAATGACTGACAGTGAGTGACGCATTGTGGTGTTGTAAGTCGTTGTGACTGCATGACGTCGGTATTCGATCCCTTGTCAGAGGTGGCAGGCCTCGAACGTTTCTTGTCATATAAGACGCAACATAATTAGTTCGTGGCGGTTACAATAGCGGTGGCTGCGGTTACGATGGTTGTGGCTGCAGTTGCGATGGCGGTGGCTGCGGTTACGATGGTTGTGGCTGCAGTTGCGATGGCGGTGGCTGCGGTTACGATGGTTGTGGCTGCAGTTGCGATGGCGGTGGCTGCGGTTACGATGGTTGTGGTTGCAGTTGCGATGGCGGTAGCTGCGGTTACAAAGGCGGTGGCGGTGGCTGCTGTTACTATGGGGGTAGCTGCGGTTACGGTGGCGGTGGCTGCGGTTACGATGGTTTTGGTTGCAGTTGCGATGGCGGTAGCTGCGGTTACAAAGGCGGTGGTGGTGGCTGCTGTTACAATGGGGGTAGCTGCGGTTACGGTGGCGGTGGCTGCGGTTACTACGACATTGCCTTTCCGTACTAAGCCTTCTTCTTTTGTGTAGCTATAGCTTCAGTTAGGCCGCTGGCGGCGCCTTGCAATCTGTCTCGCCACTTCGGCTCCACTGAAGTTTGGCTGTTCTCAATCCATACCATATTTCTTCTAGGCCTACCTCGGTTTTTACCTGGGTGGTCTCTTTCTATGCTGCTAAGTGCCCGATTCTCTTATCTTTTTTCCAATGGCTAGCTTTCTCCTCTTAATGAAACATCAGACATTCGTCTTCCTTATCCCCTATGTTAACTCTAACCCAAGTGTTAGTCTTTCTCTGTGTCCAGCTTATCCTGAGCATTCTTTTTTACTTCTGATGTGCATATAAATAAAACATATGACATATGACATATAGCAATATGAATGACATATGATATGGTTAGGTCAGACGTCAGCACAATGGAACGAATAAGTGGAGCGTGATTGAGATGGACGGATTTACCAGCATCCATGCAATATATCACCGTTGATATTCCTCGAATATGTGCTAGCTGAATACAATTAACGGTTGGCTCAGTCGGTTACACGGACGCTTCCGTAAGCATTATTATTAATGGATTGCGAGACTCGTTGGGAAATGCCTCCATCTAAATTCATGGAAAATTAGCTGGAGGCATAGCAGTGAATTGACGTAAACCGAAACAAGCTCTGTTTGGCCGTTTTACGTGTCCAGCGGCTGGCAGAAGGCGTCGTTTATCCAGGGACATGTAATACAATCAGCCGGGTCAAGTATTACAGGAATCAGTAAAATATTCTGCAAGTTCGCGCACTTTCTACGCAACGTATTTACACGATCATGTTGACGAACCATCTGCTTAAACCTCTTTTATTGTATTGCACGTATTCTATCCAGGACTGTTGCGGTTTGCCCGTCTAAATGTGTGACCATGTACGTCACATACCTAGACAGGCAAACTGCAGCAACGGTCGTCGATTGGATAATATCTGCATCACGACAGATTTAGTCAGCGTTTTCTTCTCGCAACGTGTATTCATGGTCAGATAAACGTAAATATTTCACTAGAATCAACCTTTCTAACAACTTTTTTGCACTGCACCGATTAAATAACTGTTACATATTTAAAATATGGAAGTATTGCGCAAAGGATTCTCGTGATTTTGTGTGTGAAAACCGCATATTATATAAAATGTATCTACTGGTGAAAGGACCAGTGTAGTAGATGGTGTGTTGACGGGTTGATCCGGTGTTGACATTAGTAGCTGTCGCCACATGATGAAGTGCTCTGATTTCACCATATCTTTATTGATCGAATATCAGTATGGGTAAATGTCAGTTTTCTGACCGCCCGGTCATTTCCCCTGCCAATTATCCTAGTCTTTTTCCTAGTGCATTTAACGATTGTGTTCATTATTCAGTGCACATTGCTGTGTAAAATAAGCGCATGAGTTTTTGATATACAAACATTTTCATTTTATGATATATGTGTATCGACGTTTTAAAACCACGGATTCTTGTTGGACTATTCGTACTGAAATTTTTTATCAAAGGATGACCTGCCGTTATCGGTAAAGTTTACCGCCCAAATGTGGTTTTTTTTAATAGGGGACACTGTGGTTAGTTGTTACAATTTTCAGTTAAAGTCACTTTTTGTTAAAAGTATGGTAGATGCATTAATTATGTCAACGCATACCTTAAATGTATTATTCGTGTTAATAGAATGTAACATACAATTGATATTCCGCATTGTAATTAGATAGATATGTGAAGTTTTCCAGGCGCGGTCGACTATAAAAACTAGCCCCGTTACACTTATACATCTCATGCACAGTGTGCATAACAATTTAGGTGTTCACGGCTTCATATATTAAGTTTTTCATTTTTAGTTACCAACCTGGTCTCATTCCTCGGATTCTTACATAGCAATCAATTCTACTTGATTGATATATGTAATACGACTTCTACTTGATCTGTGTGCATGAACATCCACATTTCAATGTATCCTGCAATACCTATTAATTGCTCAAATAGGGCTGTGCCATAAAAATTACAAGATTCAACAAGATTAACATACAAGACAAAACACCCAGATGGCAAGTGGACAAGGAAGCAATTGATTTATCGGGAGTACAAAATATTTCATATATTTGTAACCCGCCCTTCTGAGATATTTGTTAATTTTGTTTGACGCTGCTTGCATTTACAGTGCTGGTTATAAACCAGTACGCTAGGCTTCGAAAGTGAAATAAATCGCTCAGACATCGTAGTTAAATAAGTTGTGTTCTTTCAGTCATTGTCAGCACACAGTTCGCTGGCTGAGCCATCGATACAATCCGCCAGAGCGTTGTTACAATTTGTGGTCGCCACATGTTGAACTTGCCCCAATACAATTGTAACAACTTGCCCCAAAAACAATTTATGCAGTTGAACGCACGTGGACGATAATAAATCATGAATTTCAGTTTAACTTCTACTTGGCATAACCCCTTATACTATATAGTAGACATGTTTCAAGTTTAATTCTCGAAACATAAAAAGTGGCTGCGTGAGATAATATGTGGACATACCAAAAACAGTTTTAGGTTGGTAAAAAGTCATTTCTGTCCACACCTCGTTAATTTCGTCTTGTTAACTCCCTATTTTTGGTATGTCTGCTGGTGAGCTTCCAACCAACTACTGTCGATGGTATCTCCATATGTGTGCAATGTTTTCGTAAAACGACTCTGTAACAACTTGCCCCTGTATACAACTAGCCCCGGTCTCCCCTACATTTTGAATGTTTTCTGTTGTTTCGACACGAATATCATGTTTGCATTGCGTGCAAAAGTTAACACCCATAAACAGATAACAGTCAAATTATATTTAAAATTGTTGTTCATTAAAATACATTTGGATAGTCAAAAGGTTAGAATCGATATTGTTTATACTTGGGTTATTGCTTAGTCGCAAAGGGCCGCTTTTATTAGAACCTGTACTGAGAACGTATTCCATGCAAAAGTCCGGTGATCTCGTATGCCAAACCTAGCTAATCGCAAATTAGTAGTTCCGATATCTGCGATATTTTTCCATCTTTCTTTTTGTGACACGCGCCGAAGCGATGTGATGCAATTGGGATTTTGTTTAATGCTGCCAGCGCGGAAATGAGTGTGTCTCATTAAATGCCCGCAATCCGCTATCGATCGAACATCATTACCGCCACAGCACAGCCCTGTGATTGGGAACACTATTACAGGTCACACGCTGCTTGCTGGAAATGTCACAGCAAGGTGTCTCGCCATGTGATGCTCATGTTACACGTATGCAAATTGATTGTCAACGAATTTGTCGTGGGAATATTTTACCTGCACCCCGTCGACTGCTCAGTGTTTGGCCCGTCCTCGGAGTTTAGAAAAGGGGACTTCGGGAAATATTTAGATTTTCTAAGTTTTTCATTCTATTCAATCTTTAGTTCGTAAAGATTATTTTTTATTGGTATAAGTACACCTTCCACTGACCATCTCATATTTCTATAGCCTATTTCTGTCAGGTTATATTATTATAACATCTATATGTGGCCTTCATTGAAAATGTACACAATCGTGAAGCCCCTCGGGAGGTTTTGTCCATGTTTGGGTCTCATCGCCGTTTTGTAACTTATCCATGATAAAATGACCACACCCGTTCTCTACAACGGGACTGAAACGGAGCCTTTGACCATTCGAATAGAGATCATGCATGGATGAGTCGTAGATTAAAAAGATTAAACAAAATCGCCACCCAAGAAAGCCACTGACTTGTCGAAAATCCAATAATGATATGTTTCACGTGTATATAATTGCGTAAGAATTAGTGGAATGAAACACCTTTCTTTGTTTGTGCGGTAAACTGATTCACTGGTTGACTGAGATCTGCCACTGTCTAGGAAATATGTGTACGCGATGTGGTTTGGCCACGCCTGACTGGTCTTACCACTTCCTACTTCCTTGGCTAAAAATGTAGAAGATGTATATGCGCAGTGGAAACGAGGAAGACTACAAAAAGTGTATATCGAACTGAATAATTCTACATATACCGAAATATATATATATATATTAATGTGAAGTGGTTACATTTGGAACATCCATCGTATATTATATCTGTGTGTGTGTGTGTGTGTGTGTGTGTGTGTGTGTGTGCGGTGCGGTGCGGTGCGGTGCGGTGCGGTGCGGTGCGGTGCGGTGCGGTGTGTGTGTGTGTGTGTGTGCGAATAACCGTATTACACTTGACGCATATAGATTAAATGTAGCTACACTTTGACAATTATTAATAAAACATAGCAATACTTTAGTTTCATTAAATAATATGTACGAATACATATTTGCGAGACATTCACTCCTGTACGGTAAATGTTAAACATTACGACGAGCAGCTACTTCCACGATGCAAGTAACAGGCGAGAACGTTACTGGTGGATCGTTAAGTGCGGACAGGGACAAAGGAAGGATTTTGTGTATCAGTTATTATTATATAGAGTGTTGCTTCCTTTATCTCTGCAGAAACCTTTATATTATGACGTAACCTTTCCGGTTTCAGCAACCTCTACATGCGGGGAAAGCCGTTTTCCCAGTGTTCACGCAGAGCACTCTTGAGACAAATTCACCGGGCAAAGAAGATGGGCTTCGTCATGAAATCTGGCGTTGAACGTTAGTAGTATTATGTGTCTTTATACATACAATTAAAATATAAAACAGTTCAAACTGACGGCAGACGATGCCGTGATCAACAACACGGCGGGACACAACATTACTCTGCTAAAATGGCGACATCACGCAGTTGCCTAATTGTGGAATCTCGTTCTGTTCCACACTTGAACCGGATCGGGGTATGACTGTCCGAATGGCAGCATAATTACTGGTATTTGGTGAAGTTGTTCTTTCTTAGTTTAAATTTAATATTATATATTAATATTGAAGAAAAAACTCATACGAGCAGAGCAGGTCTTTCATTCAGGCATTTTGCCCGTATTAGAGGCATTTAAAAATCCTGGACTTGGAAATGTATCACAATTAGTATGTGGTGTACACTGACGTCATAAGTAAAAGGCATTTATTTTTCAGCTGAATTTCTCCTGCTCGACAAAGATGGTCACAATTTCGGTGACTTCCGAGATGCGCAGCAGGCGATGTGTCTGCAGGAGCCATTGGCGATAATGCGCAATGCACCAATCATCATGAAGGTCTGCGAAGTCATGGAACAACTTGGTTGGAAACCATATGAGGTAGGTCTCTATGCACATGGCAGTTGTGACATGACAAGATTGAAGCCTTTGGTGTTGTTAAAGTTGATTAAGTTCTTCAGTATGTGAGATCATTGCGATCGCACGCTTCAGACATCCACTCTCGTGCCTACAGAATAATAAGGGTGTCTGTCCCAGGCATGTTTGACCTTGTAAGCGAATGCCCAGCGGAAGAGACAACACTCAGCGGAAATGGAAATCCCAGCCCGTTCTACGGTGTTCCATTTAATTAATGAGAGCGTCTGATGGAACAAACTTTGTGTTATGAGTCCCTATATATATACGTGCACACGCTCGAACACACATGAATCCCATTTTCCCATTTCAATACGAATTCCAGCTTGCAGACGATGACAACGCACACAACGAAGCCCTCAGGTCGTCGACTGTTTGTGTTGTTCAAGGTTGACCACGAAGCGACGTGCTGCCAGTACGAGATTAACTTCGAGTACGCCGACTCCTTGACCACAGCTGACCGCTATGGTTTCATGAAGTTCATGATCAAGGTCAGCATGACGACGTTTATTATAATTATAACAAGTATGATACTGCGGATATAATAATTATTCTAGTGGTAACGGTGTTGACGTCTGGCTACTGAATAATAATGCATTGTTTTTACCATCACATTGTTTTGAGCTTTGAAACATAGGTAAAGCGTTCCAAGCAAAGTGTACATATTATGAAGTATTGTCAATATATATTGGTGTGTAGGAAATTGCTGAACTTGAGGGTCGTCGTATCTCGTTCATGCCGGTTGGACTGCCCAACCTCCTTTGCGGTGAGTCCCCCTACCACCTGTAGCTATCGTCGTACCTGACTGTAAGTAATTTATTGTATACTAAAAAAACGAATCTCGCGGATTCGCGTCAATCTTTGTTTCCCAGTTACTATCCAGGCTATTTTTTCGGATTGATGAATCATGCATTTTGTTTTCAACATGAACATCAATACGTGTCTTATATCGAAAAACAAAAATTATTTATGATTATACTTCTTATTTTACGTTATCATTAATGATATCCATTGCCAGCAATTGTTTTTCGATTCAACGTGTCCGGATTGTTCTATTGAGTAAAATTAACATAACGAACGTAATGACATTAGCATAATGAACGTAGTTCAACGGGTGCAACATTATTATAGACTAGTACGTTATTTGTGAAACATGTGAATGAGGCAATTTGGGTGGCCTTGAGGTGACAACGTTTGGGAACCCGTGCAGTATAAAAACCTGCTGTAAATGTGTCATTCCACTGCTTTCAGCGAGCGGTTTGCACGTGAATGTATCCCTGTGGAACACGGGCGACAACACAAATGCTTTCAAGGACACGAGCGACAAGCCATTAGGTGTCTCCAAAGTTGCCAATAACTTTCTCGGAGGCCTAGTCGAACACGCCGTGGCGTCATGCGCAGTCATGTGTCCAACCGTTAACAGTTACAAAAGGTGAGTCATTGAAACACGACCACCCCTGTTTTTTTTCTTTAGAAAATGATGATTAAGGTTTTATAAACGTTTACGTTACGTTGTGTCTCTAAAACTAGTAAGAAAAACACAGACAATAGAAAGAAACATGGTGCTTCAATAAAAATATGCAGCCGTAGTAATATATTTTGACGACTTCCAATTGTTCTTGCCTCTGTTTTTGTATCACTTGTAACATCGTCACCACTAAGTATTCTTTTGGCGTGAAATCTTGTGGTCAGATAAGAGTTCAATTCTCCAGTTCAGAACAAGAAAGACTGTTCTATGAAGACCAACGAACGAAATGTACAGTCCACGCTACCCAGTGGTAACGCTTAATTAAGCACCCACCCTCGGTAATGGTCTGGAGTTGCTTTGCAGTGAACAGATCTTTCCACTTCTTCCCAAAAGGGGCAACCATGCAAAGCAATTCTTGACGACAAGCTACTGACGCAGATGACATTGTTTACCTGTGGAGCATTCATGCATGACAAAGCTCCATATCACACAACATGCACAGTGACGTCATTTGCTCGCGAGTGTTATTGTTCGGGTTCTTCCTAGGCCGAGTAATGCGTCTGACCTAAACCCTATACAGAACACACGAAGGACAAAGTTGCTACAAAACAGTCCAGCTCAATGCCACAGTTAACCGAAACAATCAAACATGTCTGGGTCTTTGAAATATCATGCGAGTACTGTTAAATTCTTACTTCGAATATACCACGACGTATCGAATTAGTCATCAGAAGCAAAGGTTATGGCTACAAATACGGAAGCACCATCTTTCTTTTTAAGGTTTACATTCTGAACAAGCAGGATTGGATTGATAAATATCCTGCAGTGTGCAACTCATTAAATCAAAATGTATTAAACCATACGAAATCAAATCCGTCGACCTGCACACGTGTTGACAATGTATGCCTATAGCGATAATAGCAATTACCTATGACAGCGATCAGAGGAGAATACAACGGACATGTTCATTATTGCAGACTTAATGCTGGCTCGTGGTGCCCTGATACGATATCCTGGGGCGGTAACAACCGGACCGTGATGCTTCGAGTTCCGGCCAACAACAGGTAATCTAAGAAGCACTTGTGTTCCATACAAACGGCGTCCGTCTATTGATTCGTTGGTCGTTGCTAGTTGCGGACACACGCAGCGCTGCTTGTTAAGTGTGCGGCGTTGGATTGGTTGTCGTGACCAATTAACGATGGAAACGTGCGAGCATGGATATATCGGTGCAGAATTTGTGAACCCAATGACGCGACAGCGGTATCGGCGTGTCATTGTGTTGATAACGCGCGGGACACGACATTGAAGCTGACGGCCATCTTATGCATTAATCTGCTTAAATGTCGACAGGTTTGCCGTAACTGTTTAGTCTGTGCACGGGGACACTCTGACGAAATGCGCGTTGGATTGGGTTGCCGTGAAATTATAATCGACATAGGCGATACACATGATAACATTGTTTCACAGTGCTAGTAGCTGTCTATTATCTGGTTTGTAAAGAACCTATATCGTGCATATGAGAGATTCCGAAAAACGTTGTATTAAATGTCATACTATAATAGCGCAATATTCGTTTTAAAATACCTCATTTGCTTAGTTATGTGTCTAAACATCGAAATCAATCACCGATGTTAAAAAGTATCCTTCAAATTGCAGTGAATGTCAAATTTTTTATAGTTGTGTAATCGTCTCTTCATATTGTTAATTTCAGTGCTGCACCATTCATTCTTTAATAACCATGCTTACCATTTAAAGTTGCTTCCTCAAATGGTTCAGCCCATCGCGAAACCGATTCACTTATGTCCAGACGTATGACTAGCTTATGTAATGTGTGCAGTCTGTTTAATAAAAATTCCTTTTTGTTCAAATCATCGAAAAAATTGACTTTAGTCGTTAGCTCTGGTAAGGATCAAAATAGTGGAAATCCAAAATGGTAAGCACTGCATGGGTCAATGCTGATCATAGGCGTGACCTACATCCTTTCGCCAATCACAAATGACAAAGATACGAAATTTCACCAAGGAAGAAAATCGTTATTTTTCAGCATTTCGGTTTTCACTTCAGTTAATGCTTGAACAAGCAGTAACTAATTTAATAGTTTGTCTGATGATTTCACAAAAACTACATACAAAAGTTGCACAAACGAGCTTGCATATTGCAGTGGATACTGGGTAGGTTTGATTTTTCTCAAAATTAATTTGAAATTAGACTAGCAAAAAATCGAATTGATTAAGCATCTTTAATTTTACAGTCAGGCCATTTGTGTTGTTCTGAAACATTCCCTTAGTTTTCAGCTGTGGTCCGATCCTTCACATTTGTAATAAATGACACTATATTGATTTTCTAAGAAATTTTGCCATTCATAGGCTGTCATCGGCGATTTTCCTGTGGATCTACGTTGATGCGCTGAATGTCATCCGAGCTGTAGCTCTTAACATCTAAACGTAGATTTTTGAAAGGCATTTCCCATTACAAGTGACTAATGCGAAATGCATAATTAAAGTGAAATTATTAAATGATTAAATATAATTCATTAGCAGCATCGTGTGAAATAAAAACCTAAGCCAGATGTGTTATATTCACGTCAATAACGATTGGTTTCCAAATCACGATATAACCTGTATAAAATTAAGAAACTGCGGACATTTTCCCGTCTATCAAACTAGAAATTCAGCCTCGCTTCCTGGAATACCATTCAAGGACAATTTACTATGTCAGTAAACAATAGCTATGTGGATTTAATTATGTCTAAACACTGTTGGATAGTGAACGCAAATGCATCCACGCACGCACGCACGCACGCACGCACGCACGCACGCACGCACGCACGCACGCACGCACGCACGCACGCACGCACGCACGCACGCACGCACGCACGCACGCACGCACGCACGCACATACGCGCGCACAATACAGGAACAGTATTACTGAAACTTAGTGGTATTCATTTTCAATTTGCAGGATAGAACACCGACTGCCAGATGGCGCCACCAATCTGTATTTGTCGCATGCCCTCATCCTTGCCGCAGGATTGGATGGAATAGAAGCACAAACGGGTAACTAACTGACTGTTTGCATACATGTAATATGTTAGTTAACTAGTGTTTAGGTACAGTCAAATAAATGCTCCATTATTTATTAGAACGTTTTAAAAAGCAAGATTGTAGCAAAATGCCAAAACATTTTAAGATGATGAAATTAAACAATTTTCTAAATAAATTTGTGAATATTACAATTATGACAAAAAGTAAAAGAATGAACAACCATTTAAAGATGCACATCAGGGACCATCCATGAAGTACGCCACGTTCAGGGAGTGGGGGGTTTGGGTAAGCGTTACTGAGCGTTACATGGGGTGGATGTGTCATTGCGAACGTTATAAACGATCATGTCAGACTGATATCATTGATTGCGAATTGAAACAAAATTAATGGTTTTGGGTTTGTGCACCTATAAGAGTTACTAAAACATAACTATTTGTAACTACAATTAAGAATATCGCGCCAGTGGTTTGCTATGAAAACTTTGTTGAACACACAACATCTTAATTTCATGGGCCGCGCTATACTGTTTGATAACCCTGAACATAAATTTGTGTAGCCTATTCTTGCCAATAGGTTATTGCCATGCTATTTGCGTCCAAATTCAATTTATTTTGCCCTTCGTTTACTAAACTAGTCCTCTTTCTGACAAAATAAAACGTTTGAGACTTTGGTTGCGTGTATGCTGGCCTCCCGTAATACGTCACTTATAATTTAGGTCACCCGATTTCACAGAATTGCGCATGCGCTTATCTGTCGCGCTAGCTAACATGTCAGCCCTCGGTCATTCGGAGAAATGACCAGAACATCTTACTTTTAGAACACATTCAGAGTATACCACTGGCATGGTATTCTTGATTTTAGTTGCACGTGGTTAGTTTTTATTCTCTTAAGTACACACCCCCCAAATCGTAACTTGTTTCGCTTTAATGCTACAATAATAAATACAAATCATCTGTAGCAATTAATGCCACAGCGAAGATGCAATACTACAAACAACAACTAACGTATTTGATAGATAAATATGCAATACTCAAGGTGCAGCTTTGTCATCACAGCTGAAATAACTAACGTGGTTAAGAAAATGTCGTGCTATCAGTTCTAATAGTGACAAATCATGTGTCTGTAGATCCCGGCCCGCGTATTGACTGTGAAGTCAAGAAGTTCCCCGATTACGACGCCATCAGACGGACTCCGGCGAACCTACTAGATGCGCTGCGTGCCTTCGAAGCCAGCGAGTTCACAAGACGCTCGCTAGGGTACGAGCTTGTCGACGCCTTCACTAAGCTGAAGCAAAAGGAATGGGTGCGATACATGGCGCATCTAAGCAGCTGGGAACTAGACTACTATTCAAACTGCTGATTATGAAATCCAGTTTCCGATACCTCGAAGTGTTTACATGCAAAAATTATTGGACGATAGTTTTGTATATCCGCTTCAGACCTATGCGGTCTAAATGTTAATGTTGTGTTGATCAAACTACCTGATGCTATTCAGTATATAAACGCCGCAGTCACCTCCTGACATCGCAGTGAATTCGATTGAAGCGTTTTCGTTAGGTATGTGAAGGTAACTGGAATATCCCACTTAGGAGCAAATTATGAAAAAACACTAGCATGATATTCTTGATTGTAGTTACAAACGAATAGTTTTATTAACTATTTTAGGTGCCTAGCCCCAAGCCTGTGTTTCGCTTTATATCTAGACAATTAATGTCCTTACAACACCAGTAGTTACTTTCATAATCTGTAGAATATTAATCTTTTTAAAGCTACGGCTCGTCATATTCGGAAGTGGGCGGCAACACAGCTTTTGTTGTCAAAATATGTTCTAGGCAATACGCTTTCGTTTTGTTAAACAAGAATGTATTTCGCGGGAGCGGCAGGCAGCAACGGACAGAGACGTGGAATACAATACTACTACTAATAATAATGCCAGTTCGTGATATAACGCTTTGTTAAGTAAGTCATCACAAATCAGAGTGCTTCATACAAAGTAGACCTAATATTAAAAATAAATGTAGAGTAAGTTTATTAAATATTCAGTATAGCTAATAGATTATATATGTACCGTGTACCGATTACTGCAATTGGTGGTGTTCGTTATTGTTTGGTATTGCATTGACAGTAATGGTATGAATGGTTTACCTTTGTTATAATATTTACGCACAACCGATAATTATTACACATGGAACTCAAGGAACAATTGTTACCAGTTAATCAAGATTCATGATGAACAACAACAGGCATTTTCCTTTCTTGTGTATAGTATGTGTGGCTTAATCAACGATGTGTTTATAATGTACACCCTTCGAAACGTTGCACAAAAGCGACGAACGGAATGGAGATTTGGAACATATTTGTCGCTTCAGATAACTAAAACAATTGACTTAGTATATTTTGTGCGTTTAGCTATTAATAAAACAACTCGACGATGGCTATGTTATTGGTGTAATGTGCACATACATACGTGTGTAGTATATGGTGGTTTGTGCCCTTTACTTACGAATGCTTGTATGTATGGCGTAGTTATACTGACATTAATTTTTCGGCAGCAGTATTATTACTACGGTGGTAACTGCTACGCTGAACTATTACAGTGTACACTTCAATTGCGTGTGCGTATTTAATCATTATGCAAATCGAAGATTAACGAATTTCAAAAATATATAATCGCGTAATAAGCCATGCAACTAATACGAAATTGGTCACTGTTCATAAATTACGTGCGACATGTCTAGTGTTATAATAAATATACCGAACTATAAGAGATCGCGTTAGACTTGTGCAATTTGCGAATTAATATGCAATGTCACATTGTCACAACTACACTGTTGCTCTCATAAAATCGTCGTTGTTATCGTAGTGGTTTTGTTAGAAAAGTCAGTTCTTTAGTAAAGCCAAATAGCTGATACAGTTTTGCCATTATACAACATGCCGGAGTTATTTAGAGGACGGAGGGAGGGAGGGAGGGAGAGAGGGGGGAGGGAGGGAGGAAGTAACAGAGGGACCGAGAAACAGACAGAGAGAGAGAGGGGGGTGTGATATGTATATATATATATATATATATATATATATATATATATATATATATATATATATATATATATATATATATATAGAGAGAGAGAGAGAGAGAGAGAGAGAGAGAGAGACAGAGACAGAGACAGACAGAGACAGACAGAGACAGAGACAGACAGAGACAGAGATATAGGAGAGGGTTGGGAAGGAAGAGAGACATATACAAATAGACATACCTACAGAGAGAGAGGGTGGAGGGTGGGAGGGAGGGAGGGAGAGAGAGAGAGAGAGAGAGAGAGAGAGAGAGAGAGAGAGAGAGAGAGAGAGAGAGAGAGAGAGAGGAAGAAGAAACGAGAGACATATAAGGAGACATAGAAACGACAGAGCATATTTCCCAATGAATAGGTCGGTGTGTGACATTCACCTAATACGCTTACTACTACACGTACAATTCAATGATACAATTCAAAACAAACATGAAATATTCCATGCACACCCCATACTCACAAGCGCACACGCATATTCCTCTATGAACCCATGCCTTGTGTCCGAAGACGAGCAGTAAGGTCGAGACGACGCACACGAACACACTATTCAAGATGGCGCCGAACGACATCTGTTGTAGCGGCAGAAGCCAGTAGATGGGGACACTGAAAACGGATATGATCATTATGCTGTAGACGCGGATGCCGATTTCCTTCGAGTCGTTCAGCGCCTCGATTCGCACTTTACGTGTTTCCCACGCAAAGAAGATGCCTACGAGGAACAGCGCTATTTGGAGTAAACACAAGTTAGCACAAACATGGACAGCACAACATAATACATAAACTATTATTCGTGTTATCATGTGACATTTCGCAAACGTGTTGCTATGGAAATGGACAAATGTGTAAACAGCGAGTTGTGGCCTCTGTAATGTTGGACATCCAATGTCATCTACACAAGAGAACAATTGTTCGACTGGCTTCCAGATCAACAATCGACACTTTCTTCAAAAGCTGTTGAATCTCCTACGTTGGGAACCATGACACATACATTTAAACACGCACATAGCACAAGTCAATTGGTCGACGTACATTGATGTACAGATGTATGCCTGGCGACTGATGACAGGTGGTGGCTAATAACATATTCAATCAATGGGTGGTACCATGTAACTGTCGATACTGTAGTTTCCTGGGAAACATGGGTGATTCAACTAACCCAGTGGCTCAACTAACACTGCCTTCCCCTACATCTATGTCAGTTTATACTTCACGTTTTAATCTTTAGTGCTGTAGTATATTTGCTGTCAGAAGTTCGATAAAACGGGAATTTGGCATAGCAATATATTATCATCTGGTGAAACACGTTATATTTCTCCTTTAAAGATGAACATGTATGTCTTTAATTGCAACAAAGCGGTATTTATATATTGTACAACTTGCAAATTTTAATTAATCGACAAATCATGTATTTTCAAAGCTAGTAAGATATAAAACATATTTTTAACCAACCGATAAGTTATACATATTAATCAATTCTGTATTGCAATGTTCCGTAAAACAGTCGTTCAGTTAACGGTTAACCAGGGAAAATTAGTTTAGGATTTATGTCAATTCTTTTACTCGTTTGTATATTCTTTATTCCTCCTAGTGTGACGTATCTAGAAGCTGGGGCGTTGGTCGTGTTTGTCTCGCATGAAACATGATGTTCACATCGACAGTTTCATTAGTTCGGATGTTGATACCGGATAGCGATTTCTCATGTTGATCCTGCTGGACAATTCGACAAGGCTGACTAATTTTGGCCGGTCAAATTTCAATGTAGACGTTTAATTTGACTGTACTCCCGTCTTGATTAAAAGTTACGGATTTTTAGCAGTACTTAGTTTGACAAATGGTGATTTCAAGCAGTTAATCACATTAGTTTTGCTTGCAAATTATGCTATGATTAATATTTTTATCTCTGTTCACGTGGCTGCCAATTACGCTTGATGCTAAGAGCCACCAGTGCAGAAAATCACTGATAAATTCAGTCCTCCGTTTACACTGTGTTATATAGGATGTCTTAAAGACATTCCTAAATCGGAGACTCACATTTGTCACTGGACTTCTGGTTTCTCAAGTAACTGCACTGTGATAACGCTACATATTAAATTACGCCACTCCTGACGCTCGATTAGATTGGCCAAGGCCTGACATGACGCCAACCTGATTCAATATGTGATTTTCAGAGTAAACAACGCCTGATTTTGACTGTTAATGAAACATTAGGAGAGGCAGCCACGGAAGATAATCTATGTCTGATATGTCAAAACTGTATGGATTTGTGACGAGACAAATGCATAATCAAAGGGTACATGTGACATCCGAGTCTGAAGCAAGTGACGGGTCCAAGAAGCCACATGAGCCAATACAAAACATCTCTGAACCATAAAATGACCAGCAATTATAATAGCTGCCTAGCTAAATGGAACACGGATTTCTGCAAGTACGTTTGGAGAAATGCCGCAAAGACGACACTTATAATACAATGTAATGGTCTGCCTGGTTAATTAGGTGATCAACACAGAACAATTGAAATGTGGATGGTCAGAATCAAGTATTACACAAATGGATACAATAGGTCCGCATTCAGAGGCAACAAATATGCAGAGAAAAATAAACCCCAACTCCATATCCAACAGCACGTGTCCGAAGATTCCCCAAATATGTTTTATCGACACATAAAATGAGCATCTGTGTTATTTTTGAAACTGTCTGAACGCAATGTTTGTTTACTTCTGTGCAAAGAGAAAATAAATTACAAAACACAATTGCACCAAACACACGTTTTTACCAATTACTGTTACATTATATGTGAGTGTGCATGCGGTGTTGCTTTTTCAGTTAAAACATTCATATTATGTATAAAATTAATTCATAACATTATATACAAACCACATATGAGCTATCTATCGATGGTGACTAGACATAGTAGGGTTGTCACATTATAAATTGCATTATATTAAAAAAACACATATACACGTACACACACACACTCGCACGCACGCACACATTTACCAACACGCACAAGGAATAAGACAGTTTGTCAGTCGTGTCGAAATACATTCCAGTACAAATATTCATCTATTTCATTATCATTCCCTCAGTCTCCTAAATCCACCTGTGTTAAAAGGTAAACAGGTAAAGATACGTTCTTATGTAGCGCGGTATCCAGTCCGTAGGACTGATCAAAGCGTTTTACACTTCACCCACTGGCAGACCTGTTCATTCCAAGGCCATCTCAACTTCTCTGGGAAGCATTCAGCCACGCTGCAATTGCGCGAAGACTATTCGTTCACATTTCCACCACTGTCTGTATTGCCAGGTACTCATTTATACAGCTGAGTGAACTGTGGCAACGTGGGGTGATCAAACGTGCCAAAGGTTCGAAACGACCGCAGTGGGATTTGAAACCAGGTTCTCTCGATTGAGAGTCCGGCCTTCTAACCGGTATGCCATCGCGCCCCACATGTGTTAACATGCTACCAAATAAATTGTATAATAGATAAAACGCGTAAGATACTAGGTGCTGTGCCAGCTTCCAATTCATTCAGCCCGTCTCCTCCTATCTGGGTGTGTGACAGTCCGTGCCTTCGAAGCGATCGAGTTCGCAAGACGCTCACTTCGGTACGAGCTTGTCGCACTTAAGCAGCTGGAACTGGATTATTACTCACATTGCTGATTGTAAAACCTTGTTTCTAACATTTCGTGCATTCTTCAACAAATCATAGGAAAATATATAAGTTGTCGAATACTTGGATATGAACAGTTGAAATCGGAGGATTCGCTGCTGGAGTTGGTATAATATATGCTACAAATTATTGCTTCGTGAACCATTCTTCTTTCAGTTGGTATTTTCATAATCTTCATATTGTTGTAGCATATCGGTTCGAACATAATGCAATGCAGGAATATAATACCCCTTCGGGTAGTTTAGATGTTCAATTAATATACCATGTGTAAAATATATTAGTAAAATGCTTGAGTATGGATATGTTGTTGTTACTGTTTCCAATATTTTGACAGAAAACTGAGATAGGATATAGAACAATAGTTGTTTCGGTAATTTGTACACATTTTTACAATTTAATCAGAGGATTTACAAGAACTTGTTTGAAATCCTGTGGTACAACTCAGCCCTGCACTGAAAAATCTGTAATGTTAGTAATTGGAAAAATGAGTTGATTAATTTTGCATTTTAGTAGAAGTGTTGGAAATGGGTCCAGATAATACGGTTGGTTAGGCGATTTAAAACAAAATATAGTACCGTAATAACGAAGGGATTTGCATAATTATTCGAACCCAAAACGTGTTTCCTACTCTTTTCAGCGTTGTCTAGTAGGTGAATATGATGTGTACCGCCAAGTCTTCGCGAACATTCCGCCGTAAGAAGAAACTGACATTTGGTAAAGCTGTGTGACTGGTGTATGCAATAGATACCTGGTAGAAGATATGGGAGACCGGGGCTTGTTGTAGCAAAAACAGGATTGCTGTTCGAATTGTTACCCCATCGAAACTGTTTATAATGCCAACGAAACCGCAAATATATCCCGCAGATAGTAAGTGTATAAACAAATGCATAATGCAATGCAAGTTTGCACAGTTACATGTTTTATTAAGTTACAGTTTACAACGATGAATTTAGTGTTAGCCTCGTTTGGCACTTTGAATGTTTAAAGCAAACAAAAATGCGGGTTCCATAGCCTAACGCCAGGCCTACTGACTACGCCCGATGCGAGCCTCCTGGCTGTCATGTTCATAGAGCCCACATTTCGACACACAATGCAGTGACATAATGGCAATTCATATTGCGGCACTGTTAACATGTGCAATAGCGTGTACAGTCTGTTTTAACCACCAATACAGTGGCTAGAGCTAACAAGGTCTAATACAATACTCTTACCATGAGAAAACCATTACCGTGACAAAACCAGACAAGTCGTAGCATTTAGTATCAAACACCATACGACTGCTATGTCCGGAAATGGTTGTCACAACCACAGAATTATATCAAACATAATGCATCTGTCACAGCAGAAATAGTGGTCATAACCAATACACTGAAAGTCAACCTTAGAAACATAATGTGGCTATAACCGTAAAACCGTGGCAAAAGAACAGACGTTTGTCACAGCAGAAATGTTGTCCACAACCAACAGCCTGCCAAAAAACAGTCTTCCTAGCAGAAGTTTGTGGCCATAACAAAAGCGTACCACAAAAACTGAAAGTGTGCCATAAACACAAAAGGGTACTAAAACACTAGACGTCTTCAACAGCAGAAAACAGCGGCCAAAACACGATATGTGCGACGCACCAGAAAAGTGTGGCCATAACCACGATCAGCGTGGCAAGTTGGCCACACCGACATCCAGCGTGCCAAGCACAAAAACCTGGTTTTTATATAAAAACCATATCTGGCATACAACGATGAACTGAACATTTTAGCATGATAAAGCAAAAAAGTCGTCCCAAAGCAGAAGAAAATGACAACTTACAACAAATCTCTCATTGCAGAAGACAGTGAACTGAGCACTACAACGTGACTACTGTGACAACACAAAAACAGTTAACTAAGCACTACAGTTAACTAAGCACTACAGCGTGACAGTACGCCACTTACCTCCTAAGGCAGAATACTGAACTGAGCACAACAGTGTGATAATACAAGACAAACTTACTGTGGCAAAAAACAGATCAGAATAGGGTGACAACATACAACAACCAACCGTGGAATAAAATAGTGAACTAAGCACTACAACGTGATAAAAACACACCAAACATACCATGGCATAAAACAGTGAACTGAGTACTACAGCAAGTCAAAACACACCAAACCTCCCGTGGTGTGTGAACAACGCACTATGGCGTGACGAAACACACAAAACCTCCCGTGGTAGCAGACAGTGAACAACGCACTATGGCGTGACGAAACACACAAAACCTACCATGGCATAAAACGTTCGACAAATATAGCAAGACAGTTTTGTGAAAATTACTGTTGACAGTGAATTTTAATTTGATTTTGTATTACGTTTATGTGAGAAGACGTTTATTGCCGACAGTTGGCCGAATCACTGATATATGGATAATCACACATTACCCAGCTAAGTCACGATACAGCAGATATTTCAATAGTCTGCTTTTTCGCGTACACATTAGGCCGTTACATCTGGAGGCACAAACGTATATACATTTATAATTATTATATTATAACGCATATTGTTGGAATGCTAAAGAAAATAATGTGTAATGGTAATTTAGGAGTATATATATATATATATATATATATATATATATATATATATATATATATATATATATATATACTCCTAAATTACCATTAAGCATAATTTATATAAATAGTAAACATACCCTTTAATATTTTTAGTCAAAAGACAGTGGCAACGAACACCGATGAAAACAGCACAATAAATCGATAATCAATTGTTTTATCCTAATAAACAACCTTACTAGTACGACTAAGTAACATTTCTTTCATCCAATTCTAGTAGTCGCAAATGTGTTCGGTAGATGCCGACTCGCGTGTTGACTGGGAAGTCAAGAAGCTCCCCGATTACACTATCAGACGGACTCCCCACCAGTGGCGCCTCTCATAATTTAGTATTTAAATTAATAATCTATCACAACTTACATTTGATGTGCAAATATTTATTTCATTTGGTAAACTCCTAACGTTTGTCCAAAAAAAAATCCCAATTTTAATTAATTACATACTATTGTTGGTAAAAAGGGCATTGTATATTTAACAAGAAACACAATAGTGTTCTTTTTTTGATGAAACTGATTTACGTCTCTTAGGGCCACAAATGCTATGACGTTAAAATGGTGTTGCCCTGCCTATACATCGTTTATGTCACTTCGCAACACTTCGAATTCATAATAAAACCGTGGCAGTGGTGATATCATGTGTGTGTAACTCGATGAGCTGCGTGCGAGTCGCAAGACTCTCACTAAGCATAAAGCTGAAACAAAGGGAATTGGTATAATACATGGCGCACACTTGGCATAGTTATAATGAAACTACATTATCAGCAGCATACTTATTATTAGCAATGTAATCTCATGCAATACGTTACTGATGCAACTAAGAAATATTTCATTCAACCAGTTCTTGTAGTCGAAAATGTGTATGTAGATCACAACTCGCGTGTTGACTGTGACGTCAATAAGCTGCTCGATTACGACACCATTAGACGGACTAAGGCGAACCTACTCGATGCGTAAACTCCTCACCACTGCCACAACTTACATTTGATGTGCAGATTCTGCATATTTTCATTTTATTTGGTAAACTCCTAATTTTGTTTCAATAAATCTCTCAGTTTCAATTGCATACAATTGTGCATAGTGCTTTAGTGAAAATGTTTCTAGAAACACAATAAAGTTCCGTTTTGTTTGAAATTATATTACCCTTCTCAATTGCCTGTTGCAATGACGTAACAAGTCATAAACATCAAAGACGTTGCCCAGCCAACCATTTTTTTTATACCACTCTGCAGCTATTCATTTTGAATTTATATACAAGTAGCGTCTGTGGCTGTGATATCCTGAATGGCGCCACTGTCAGGGACCGTACTACCCGCTGGGCTGAGTGCGGGTTCACAAGACGGTCGCTCGGCTGAAGGCTGAAACAAATGATACGCCGCAATACTATTACAAGGTGTGATAAATGTTACGCCGAACTATTGCAATTAACAAAACCATTGCACATGCGTATAAACAATTTACTTTTGATATAAATAACATTTTATCTAATGTAATAAGCATATAAAGACGACTAATATGATATTGATCACTGTTTCGCTGATCACACACATAGCGAGACATGGCGCCACTAGTAAATGGTCAACCTTAATTTTGTAATCAGTTTCCAAGATGAAGAATTACTTTTAAGGAAATGCGGGATGCTACAGGTACCTAGCATTTAGCTTATCGTTCACATACGTTTACTTCCTTTATGTAAAAACGTTGGTGCTGCTAAAGTGAATATACTTCTCATGTGAGCGTGTACCATATTGTTATAATTAAACGCTTGAGTTATCCAATTTGTTTCGAACCCAACGGAAAATAGCGGTGAATGAGTCTGACATCGCGTCTGTATCACTGGTATTACTGGGTCATTCAGTATGAGTATAACCCTAGAAACATGGGTACCCCATGGGTCACATTCATGAACCGGGAAATGAGACACCGCTCTATCGTGTTTTCGCTGTATCGCACCTTCAAATAGGATGACATAGTAGCCACGGTGGTGCTTGGCCCTGGGCAGTCCTCGACGGAATTCGATGTTCCGCCCGCCGCGGTCCGTTTCATCTGATTCATGGACGACGCGAACGGCAAGACGGCACAGTTATTAACGCGCTGACCCCCGATTGCCACTAGCTGCATCTGAAGTCATACATTCGTGTCGTTGGCACCATCATTATTACATCTTCAAGTATTTGCATAAAGATGCGCAATTCGTTTCATAGTCAATCCACGCCGAAGGTTGTAGTGTCGTATCATACATGCTGACTATTGTCACTAATAAATAATATAATAGTGTATGGCGTGTGTTCGAGACACAAACGCAGCTATCATGATGAAGGATTAGCGACTTATATTTACCGAATTTCCTGAAGTTAATGTACATGTGATCGCGAATGAAGTTGGAATTGCTATGATATTAGTAGATTAGGCTAGGACCTTAAGTATATTGACAACTATACACAAAATGTTTATTTTTCAATGCTGTTTGTATTATATATTATGATGCACCATTCGGGCGCATGCAAGCACACACGCACACAAGCAACATGCACTTCAGCACACGCACACATACACACACAAAAACACGCACGCACACACGCACACACGCACGCACACACATACCCTCGTTACTGTTTTGCCTATTTATGGTATTCCCGTGAGCCCATACCTTGGGCACGAACACGAGCAGTAAGGTCGTGACGGCGCACACGAACACGCTAATCGAGATGACGCCGAACGACACGTCCATCTTTTGTAGCGGCAGAAACCGGTAGACGAGGACACTGACGACCGACATGATCATTACATTGTAGACGCAGATGCCAATTTCCATCGAATCGTTCAACACCTCGACTCGCACTTTACGCGTTTCCCACGCAAAGAAGATGCCGACAATAAGGAGGAGAGCTATCGATAGAAAACAGAATATTAAGAATTAGATGGTAATGCAAATCGAGAAAATGTATGTTCCATAACAATCGATATTGCTGTCTATTCGAAACTGGTGTTTCATTAAGTTTCGTGAAGCAATGCTTACTTGTGCAGTCGAAAGACAGTTTCCCTCTCGTGCGTTCTCGTTCAACGCATTAAAGCCTACACACAATACACAAACATTAATGTGTTTATGATATGGCGTTTTCTGGATTGTTTCTTCTGTATGTTGATTTTTGTCGTTGTTGTCGTTAGTGGCATGCATTGCCTACGATGCAGGTGTGATTTGCTATTTAACTGATTTAATGTAAAATGTACGTCAGCTAGTTTAAGAAATAGTATAATGCAATGATGTTAACACAATATGGTAAAATGTCGACAACTTAAGGTTCCAACACTGTTTGGCATCTGTTGTTTCCGCTTTATTCCAAAATACATTCGGTTGTCAGCAATATGGCATTAAAATGGTCAATCAATATGACGGGAGATTGTCTCACAATGGTTGGAATTTCCATTGACATGTTTGCCAGAATTGGAGATTCATATTAGTTATGACAATAAGACAAACAGGTTTCCAAAATTCCTTTTACAAATATGCTACAAGGAAAATACCTCCGGAGGTCTGGATTAAGGTTGCAGGTTATATTTATAACATGCTAAGGGCTTTATACGTTAGTTTAAATGTCCATTGTAACCTAATGAGTTGTTCAATGCATCGCCAATTAACAATATAACACCTGATGATGGAACTAATCAGCAGGAATATCAGCACGAAAGATGTTATCGGGAAGATGACGTATGCAGACGATCTGGCCATAATAGCAGAGGACAAACAAGAACTATAGGAATTGTATGAGGAATTGAATAGGATGTTCAAGAAGCACGGACTGTGAATGAGGCTGGGGTGATGTGGGTTAGACACCAGAGAGAGGAGTTTAACATCAGTTTGAATGGTAAGGAGATGAAGCAATGGGATGTCTTGTTGTACTTTGGAGGAATGGTTACGGAGGATGGGCATTCAGAGGTAGAGGTGCGACGTCGGGCTTGGAGAAAGGCAAAGGAAGTCATGTTGGGAGCGTGTGTTACACCGGCATGCCTGTATGGTCTGGAGACAGTGGCGTTGACAGAACAACAACAACAGAAGCTGCAAGTTTGTGAGAACAACTGGGATCGTCTAATGACATGAACAAAGAGGGTGGACAGAAGAAGGAAGGACGACATGAGGAAAGAGGGTGGGATGCAATGCAGCCTAACAGCAAGATTGCTGAGAAGCAGGATGAGATGGGCAAGCCACATGGTAAGGATGTATGCTGGCAAACTAGCAAAGCGAGCAGAGGTGGAAAAAACATAAAGGACGCAGGAAAAGATGAAGGCCACAGCTGAGATGGGAGGACTGCGTGAAGAGTGATATGAGAATATCGCGGGAGGATGAAAGATGCAGAGAGGGGGCTGCCGATAGAAAACTATGGAAAGAAAGAACAGAAAGAGTGGCTCGGCAATACTTTACCTGACCCTCACCCTTGTACAGCAGGGAACAAGGAGCAAGAGCACACACCACGTGGTAAATATGTAACAACGCACTGTTTTATAATATTACAAGCCACACTTCCCAAACAGTGGCGTCACCCAAGATACCACAACTGCCACAACTTGATGATCAATTTAACAATAATATCAAGTAGCGTCATTGCGGTTTACGACTTTCTTGACAAACAGTAGGAGTTTGCCAATTGAAGTAAAGATGTGCAGAATCTGCACGTCAAATATAAGTTGAGGCAGCGGTGAAATGGTGAGTGGCGCCACTGGTGTGGAGTTTGATTACAAGCAAAACAAAACCACAAAAACATCTTCTTATAAAATTACTGTTACTTCAGAAACAACTATTGACTAACATGACAATGTGAACAATGGTGGATACCTTTAAAACCGCACAGAGCACCAATCCACTGATCGACGTACTTTGATGTACATATGTATGCCTGGTGACTGACGACCGAACCGTCTGTCTGGATCGGAGCAGAGTATATCACGCAAATCAAATATAAACAATAAACGGTTACTCATTAAACACCTTTCTTATGCATTTCACAGAGGTATTCATAGAGATTTCATAGAGGTTTTCATAGACCGACCCATGTAATGAAGATACAACATCGCAACACACGGCTTATCCAGAGTTTGCACATTAACGTAATTTGCACTAAGTGTGTATCGTTCAAGTGTTATTCATAATATAACATAATGCAGTGTCGCTACCTCTTGTTTGATGTTGAACAGATCGACTACGATTGGGTCGGAGATTTGCCACGCAACCAGCAGGACAACGTCGACCAACATAACGATACCAACGAACGCCATCAGATGAGCGTCTCTGACAGGCTGCAAGAAGGAGAAATAGGCAATGTCTATATTATAACATAGGCGTCATATCTACTCCAGTACAATTTTCCTGCACAGCACTGTCTGTTAATACTGCTAATAATGATGGATTGCCAACAACACATTAGCTAGAACAAATGCTTAAGTTGTTGTAACTGTGTAGTTGTTGGTTCATAAGATATTAAAAATATAATATCAAACAAAGGGATAACAAAGGGACTGACATTACTAATCGGCCCCCAAAAAGGTGTCTCCTACCCGTGTCAATGGTTTCTTGCTGGTGAATATGACGTGTATTCTCCATGTTTTCGCGAACATTCCGCCGTAAGCGAAAGTGAAAGCACACAACAAGACAACGAGCCGTCCCTAAAAGAATACAATTTATGTTGTTCGTGCAAACGCGCATATAAAGGCCTGTCTGACACCAGTTGTGTTGTAGTATTAAAGTCTACGTTTTGTGACAAAAAAAGCAATCACGCAGATCAAGACAGGACATGAGAAACTGTTATGTGTTTTCATGTTCTGCATATCAGTGCAAGCGACAAAGTATATGACACTCATGTGTTTGTGAGTGTGACTGCGTGTGCGTGGATATGTGTCAGGCCTGATGTGCGTATGTGCTTATGTGTGTATGCACATTATGTAATGATTGATTAGTAAATATGAGTCAGAATGTGTTGTTCCGAATGGTTGTGTTTGTAAGAAAAACAGTGCATCAAACATTACTGTAAAAATGTAGGCCAGTTATGAAAATAATTAAACATTAGCTATAGTGATAACTTAACTTCAAATACAATCAGGGTGACAACTATCATTTAGATTTCATATCATATTTTTTGTTCCGTAGATATTTGCTTGTATCTAAAATTTCGTAATGTAATGTAACTGCGCAGTTGTGTTCATGGTTTGATCTATATCTCAAATGTCTGTACATTTACTTAACGTTATACGTTTCTCTGTCCATTCAAGTTGAATTCCCCCGCATTCCTGTCCACATTTCTCCCGTCTACTGTTGATATGCTGCATAATAAACACCTACCGAGCACAGCCAATTTATGCCGATCATTTCTGGGTTGTCAATTCCCAGCAGTGGAATGAAGAGAAGAGACATTCCGCAGCCGATGGCTATGACTGTGTTGATCTTCGGCGACGACATCTTGATCACTCTACGTAAACGAGATTCCAATATGTGTAGTATGCCTTCATTAATGTATGGATGTGTATGTGTGAGCTGATTAATATTAACAGGCGTTGTTATTTTATGGATATATGGGATATCTGAGAAATGCCCACTTTAAAACATCATTGAGAACAGGCGTTCAATCAATTGCTACACGGTGATGCGAAATGAGCACGTTCGTACAGGAAAACAACATACATTACACTTCAGGCATCAGGTCAGGGTGGGCACCTGTTACAGTTACAGGTGTGTGTACATCAGCAATGTCCACACAGCAAACTGCATGCATTCACGTAATACTCACTTCAGCTCTCTGTAGTAGACGTTAAATGCGACGCAAGCGGTGCAAAAGACGACTCCAAGTAATGCAAAGCAAGTAGCCAACCAGAACAAACCCTTGTCTATTTTCAAGGTGTTCTTGATCAGGCTGTCTGCGTCTGATGGTGGTCTCCCTCCTGCACACAACATTGTCATACTCTGTGCTGCAATGTTTGTACAATGTACACTCTATTTGATCGCTACATATTTACAAAGGAAATAGTTTATTAAACTAATATATAAATAAGCACATTATTCGTTAACATTTCATCAGGCTGTGCTTAGGTACAAGCACACGTGCACAGGCACACATGCGCACAAGCTCACACGGGCACACGGCACTCGGACACACGGGCACACTGGCACACGGGCACACGGGCACACGGGCACACGGGCACACGGGAACACGGGCACACGGGCACACAGGCACACGGGCATACAGGCATACAAGACTATTCGACAAAGTCAATCTTGCAATAATTAAAGTGAAACCAAAGGCGTTCTTCTGGGCCTTTGCACTTATAAGAGTGCCTAAAAACTAACCACTTGCAACTATAATCAAGAATATCACGCAAGTGGTTTACTGGGAATCTGTTCTAAAAGTTTACAATTCTGGTCTGATGTCATTTTTCATGGAGACTGACATATTCATCAGTGTTTGCAATTTTGACCAATCAGCTGCGATCAACCCCTTAACGAGGCTGTGACGTAGGCTGTGCATATCGCGTGTATTTTAACGTGGTTGAGATGTGCAGTTACATTTTTATTTGCTTTTTTATTGGATTTACACGCAGCAAAAACTCTTACAATGCTGTACTGTGCAGCGTTTGGGTGCAAACATGATTCAGTGAGGTATCGAGAGTTGTCTTTTTTTATTCCTCTGGGAAAACAGACAGTAGTGAAGCAATGAATTTAGAATTGCGGGCTGGCTGGTTGAAAGCCCACGCGATATGCTAGCCGTTGTTCGGCCTATTTTGAAGAGTCGTGCTTTGAATTTGTTATATTTTCATCAACAAATGGGTCAAGATCCTTCAAAACGTCGGCGATGGAGAACGTTAAAGTCTGAAGCGGTACCGACAATCTTCCAGCATGTTCCTCAGCCGAAGGCTTCGACACAGCGCAAACACTCGATCAAGAGAACTGTCAAATTGGAACGCGAGGCGGTTAGCAAACAATGAATGAATGAATTGACTATCTTGCCAAATAAGCTGGGCTGTAACAAGTAGAAAATTTTTCTACTTGAGTAAAAGTAGAAGTAGATCTTGAAAATTCTACTCAAGTAGAAGTAAAAGTACCCCAAAAAAATCTACTTGAGTAAAAGTAGAAAGTAAAAATTTCTACTTGAAGTAGAAACAAAAGTAGACCACGACTCACGAGCCCACAAGTATAAGATCGTAAATAGTACTTTTTAAGTTTAACACATGCAGACAAACACACACTTGCACACACTGGTAAGACATCAAAAGATTGTAAGGCACACCAGGTTATACGAATGCTTTATTCAGCTTGATCAGCAACTGCTGCTCAAACTCTGCATCTCCGATGCACGCACGCAGTGCGCACTTTATGCGAAATAGCGACGACAAATAAGGCCACGGGTGCTGTAGTTTTGTCGGCGCCGTCATGACTATAGTATAGAACGCTCTCGCAAACGAAACAAAGTGTAGAAAAACAGGTCGCGCAAACGGAAAGTCAAAAGAGAAATGGCGACTATCGGCTACACTCGTAGGTCAGACATCCTGCTCCTCAGTAAATTTTTAATTAGCAAATCAGAAGACAGATTACGGATTTACGCGCTGTGATCAAGCGTAGTGTGTATGCCGTTTATGTATGCAGCGGGATAATTTGGCAGCGAAAAAAAATTAAACGCCCGGTGTCGGTACTTCGTTACATTTACAAACGTAACACGTAATTCTACTTCGTTACAAGTAGAAGTAGATCCATCAAAATCTACTTCGTTACAAGTAGAAAGTAAACAAATCTACTCAAGTAAAGTAACGAAGTAAATCTACTTCGTTACTTACCGGCTCTGCAAATAAGTTTATTTCAGACGCAAACAGCATGTCCAAATTTATTGGCAAGTATGTGATTAAAATTGTCTACGTCTACGATCAGGCGTTTAAAGTTGGAGTTGTGGGAAACCTAGTCAATACTCTTTATGTAGGATTCTGAATAAATATGGCGCTGCCCTTGCAAAACAATTTTTTTATGTATATTTAGTTAACCACTTGCGTGATATTCTTACAAATGGTTAGTTTTCAAGTACTCTTGTAGGCGCAAAGGCCACAAAATGCTTTTGGTTACACTTTAAGTTATACACAATTAAAGTAATTCGTCCCGCAGATTGTCTTGACATATCTGTCTTGTGTCATTCTAATAGCGTCACGTCCTGCACGCACATTATGATTATGCTTAACTGGGACTATCAATACTTTGACGTGTATGTGCGTAATAATAATAATGACTTTTATTTATAACACTAATTCATTAAGACGAATGTGTTTAGAAATGTTTCGAATACAAACTGTAGCATCACGAATGTCAAATGTCAAGTTGTGTCATACATGAACATGTCGATTTAATTTAAATTTTCTGCTCCCTATGGTACCGTCTAAGTTCTGGAAAGACAGTGCAGTCATTAGTCCTTTACATTCTTTCTGGTGAATATTCTTACCTGGAAAACGAACTGCATTCGTTTTTGACCACGTCATGCTATTATCTTCTGGGTTATATAGGCCAACATCTCTAGCACGTACACCTACACAAATATTCTGATTGAAGTGGTGACAAAAATCACTTTACAAATAACATAATAATAATTATTATAATAATTATTATAATAGTATTCATAATCATAATAACACGATCGTGACGATGCAACACTTCGACCGACAATGATCATAAATGAGTTGTTGTTCGTTTTTATAAGCGCATGTTACAATTATTCATGCTCATAGTAGTAGTAGTAGTAGTAGTAGTAGTAGTAGTAGTAGTAGTAGTAGTAGTAGTAGTAGTAGTAGTAGTAGTAGTAGTAGTAGTAGTAGTAGTAGTAGTAGTAGTAGTAGTAGTAGTAATAGTAGTAGTAGTAGTAGTAGTAGTAGTAGTAGTAGTAGTAGTAGTAATAGTAGTAATAATACTGCTACTACTACTAGTTGTAGCATAAAGCATATTATTATTATTATCATTATTATTATTATTATACAAACATATATATTCTACTACTATTATTATCATTATTATTATTATTATACAAACATATATATTCTATTATTATTATTATTATTAAACAAACATATCTATTCACTCAGATTCACGATGTCATCAGTTGGAAGTAAATAACATATATTGTGCACGCACGACGACATGAAAATAAACCTAAGTTGTTTGAATGTGTGCTAGGTGTTAACATATGAGCAACGAATTAGAACATAATGTTGTTTGGGATAGCTTTCACGTCATTTTATGGCGCGCGAGCGTTGATCCACTTCGGACCTGACAGGATCAATTATTTAGGTGTGATACTTCCGGTGGACCACATGAAACGATATGCGCTGGGATGGCGTTCATGCTATTTAATGGCGCTCGAGTGTTGCTCCACTGCGGCCATTACAGGTACAACCAGTTAAGCATAATACTCCGGGTGGGTCACATGAAACAGTATGCATTATACAAATATGGCGCGATATAAGCCATTTTAAGTTATGCTCAACCAGTCGTTTACTGCAAGTTGTTCCAATGTCCTTAAAATATATTTAAAATACGCACCGTCTGTACGCTGAGAAGCAACAATCAGACTGTTTCGGTCGCCCTTTTCGTCGAAGGAAATGTGCCCCTAAAGAAAGACGACCAAACATGCCATGGCAAGTGTGTGCTACCCAGAGTGATTTTAGTAATGTTCGCTCTTTCTAATATTAACTCAATATACATGGTATTCTTAAATGATATGTTCTATTTTGAACGTAATTAAAAAATATATTTTATACATAGAAGCATGCAGTTTGTACGATCATGTAGCCCAACTGAAACAGTTTATACTTTCACAGTGTATTTCTCCAATGAGTAGTGGCCGTACAAGAGAAGGCGTAATGCATCGTATGACTTGCATTACAGACGACTGTTATACAGGAAGGAACTACCGTCGAAACCGACTATCTGTGAGTGACTCATGGAGATTGGCAGTGTGCTATAACGACGTGGCAGTTGTATGTGATGAACGTGTCAAACAGGTGAGCGAATCGTTTCATCGTGTGTTTCACAAAATTCAACATGCCACCAACCAATAGCCATGCACCATGCCATTCATGAACGGCTTTGTAAGTATGTCTACAAACTGCATATGGTACAGACATTGTTTCTAAATAACAGACCGCAGCGCAAGACATGCGCTTGGTTTTTGCAAGCCTCATGATGAATTGAACCTTCTGTTGGTCGTCACTTTGTTTCTCGGGGTTACATTACTCACTGGTGACAGCAGCGGAAAAAACGTAATGCGAAGATTGCTATTGTAACTTACCGATGCTCCTTCAAACTGCAACTTCGTTAGCGAATCGAAAAAGATTTTCGTCATGCCCGAGTTGTCGTACGAGAACTGGTCGATGGTTTCGTTCGGCTGCAGCCGCTCGATGCTGGCGTTTAGCGTCTTGGCTGCTACCCAAATGGCGTCAAACGCTCTCGTAGACAGAACTGACTGTTCATAACCACGGTGATCCAAATACTCGGAAAATTTATGTCGTAGTTGATTAGTTGTCTGAAACAAACGGAAAACGAGATATTCGGATGGTTCATAGGCAACACCTTAACTTCGTTCGTGCTTCTGGGAGTTGCGTTGATTGAGTAATGATGCGGTCGATTTGCTCCCAACAACACAGCCCACAACTACACGACCACACAAACCGCGAATGCGTAACCCTCGACCACGCAGCCTACGACTGGATACCCAGATATATTTCGAATGCTGATTGTGACTGTTAATGTAAAGGTACGGAATGCACGAGTATGCATATTGACACCAATCCCCTGTTGCAGTCAGCATCTTCCTTTTGAATTGATCTTTATGGACAACCTCTTTTGTACTTACATAGCCAGAATCACCGACGATGGTGTCGTCATCTTCTTTGGAAGGTTTTGCCGGCGAAAACATGATGAGATAATTGCACGCGTGCAGGACCTGCTGTTTGCTGCAGCCTGTATCTAAGTACTTCTTCTTCGGCACGTTAAAGTATTGTTGCTTATCCCAAAACAACCACTGGTGGCGCAGTCCGTACGCATTCTGGAGATACACCTGTACAAACAAATACAAAGCGGTGTTAATTTGTCGTAGGGGTAGTAATGTATGGAGGTTTTAGTGGTTGCATTTTTAGGCTTTTAATTTCAACAAAGTGGCGGTTATACATAACATGCGTACTGCACAATTTCACATGTGACTCGCTGTATATGTGTGGCAAGTGGTGTCAACGTTTTGGAAGACATGATTCTTGCAGTCTGGAGTCACATCTGCTGTCATATCATGTACTTCTTTTGTCAAGAAAGATTCAGCGAAGAGTAACTAAGGTCTCGCTGTTCTGGAATCAGAACTGTGAGACATTAGCTATGAAAGCCGCCCAAATAGAATGTGGTTTGACAAAACTAAAGACCAGAAGACTAAGAAAAGACCAAATCGAAGTTTGTTTAAATACTGAATGAAGATATTGAGAGAAATATGTTCTTCAAACATAAAACAAATGCAGTAGAACAATGCTATCTTGCCGGCTTTCATAAGCTTTCTCAGTCCGTATAGCAGCTCCGAGCGTAGTTTGGTTTTCCTTAACGGAAATACGATTTGAAGACACATGTTGTATTGTGTGTCTTCAGCTTGGCCTAACCACTGTAGATAGCGTCACGTCTGACAATAACCGTGAACTTAGCTACCGATTCTGCGTGGGCGCTCAAGTTCATAAGCCTACAGTGGGGGTGTCATTTTCATCTTGTCGGTTATGATGCAGATCAGTTCATTTTCAATCAGCCCCCAGCGCCTTGATATTCCTTCAAACTTAAGGTTTGGTCTACGATTGTGTTGTTGTAATTTATAATTGGAAGATATCAACTTGACAAGTTGGTCGATCGTATTTTATTATTCAACTATGACAGTTTTCAACTGTCCAATTTGTGCAGTCAGTGAATAATTGTTTTCTGAAATTCCCTGTGGAAAGAGCACTTTTTGTAGCGTTTTGATAAATGTTGTTAGACAGACTCTCTGTGTAATTTAAGGACATCAATATTCATGCCACTGCCCTGTGTGGCAGCAGTATAGCTTCCATTGTGGTGACCAGCTGGCATGTTGATCTTTGCAGGTTCCAGCCCAACACGGTTGCGACTTATGGTTCACGTGTATACAGGACTAGCGACAATATGTTGTCTGTGAGAACTCTTCCGAACAGCAAAATATATTTCTTTATGTAGATTTAGTCTTTTCAGCGCACTCTCTCTTCTTAGTAAAACACACCTTGTTCAAGTAGATAACTTGTTACTGCGAATCTCTTTTCAAATAACATATTCTCCCTCAGTCGAAATGAAGCACGTCAGCAAACGTTTTGAACCAACAACCAAAATGCTCACTACATAAATATCTGTTCCTTGTTGGCATCCATTGTTTCTTCCTGACAGCCTGAATCAATGCAACTCGGCATTTTGGAATTTTCTTTACATTACATCTGGGAATCTGAATATGGCAATAACCTTTATCAGAATAGCAACCCCTTAAGTAGAGGTGTGGCATGAAGTTGGAGTTTGGAGGTTTGTCGTAAAATTGGTGAAGGAAGGGAGGTTACGACCCCGCCACACATCCATCATTAAGCATTTTGGTTAGTATAAAATGTGTCATAATAGGTATGACACATTAAACGTATATAATAATATGACTTCATCACAGTGACACGTAATTAATTTACTTTAATGTTGACATATATGCCATATGCAATGTCGTTTAAAACTGTTATGCTTCTAAATACACTTGATGTCACAATGCATGTTGACGCTGACAGTAAACTTAATTGTATTTGTACAATTGGGGATTCGTACTTGTATAAATTTATCGTAGATCCTGTCTTCTGCCAATTCGTACAGGTGTACGCTATACATGAAATAACCATATTCGTATTCCACCAACTCTCACCAGCAAGCCTCCAAATGTCGATGAGAATTAAACACTAATGCACGTTACTCTCTCCAGTATGATCAATCCAATTGCCCACATCTATAACGCAACTGCAGGGACATTAATCTGTTTTCCAGACTACCACTTTCAACGAAATGATTAATCTGGTGGATGTGTTCCATTAACAACAAATTACATCTTCAAGTTAAATTATTCCATATGCTACACAAATATTTGTAACATGCTATGTTCACACTGTACACAGTAGTACGCTATGTGTCTTGCCAATGGATACAATCGTTTCTGTCGTGCAATAAGATGCTGCCAACGGGGGTACGCCTGCTTCAAGACAGTTAGCTAGCTGGATTATAGTTCTAGTACATAAGGGGCTGATTAATGGTGTAACTATGTGATTACATCCCATATACTGACCTGACACATGATATTTCGCGCAGCCACTGGACCGGCGAATACGATGATTATCCGAGCAGCTGATTCCTGTATCAGGAGGAAAGGTACATTAGTATCAACAAAATTAATTAGTATTCACTTAACGTCTATATGTTTAATTACTATCTTACTTAATAGCATAGCTAGAGAATAAAAAGCTTTTTTTATAATCAAGCCGGTTATACAATTTATATATTTTACGCCTCATTCATAAAATAAAATTTAAATAACGAATCTTGGCCAACAACTGTACTTTTATTTGCCCATACTTTTCTCTGACTGGTGTGAAAATAAACCTTAGTGGGGAGAATTTGATGGTGAAATGGTAGAATGCATACATGTATACATTCCAGTCCCATTGGTGGCTGTGTCCCCAAATATCCCTGTTGCGCTAAAAAGTGGTAAACATGTGGTGTTGTAAACAACATTCCTTGCTCTTCACTCGAAGATCTAATATATGCAGATAACCTCGCTCTGCCTTCTCACACTCGAGACCAGGTACATAGGAAAACAAGCAACATAGAACAACAAGCCAGTTCCATTGGTCTCTCAATCAATGCAAAAAATACAAAAGTATTAACAAAGAGCAGCCTAACACAGCAACCTGACACAGCAACCTGTCACAGCAACCTGTCACAGCAACCTATCGTGATCAACAATCATCGACTCGAGTACGTCAACAAGTTCACTTACCTGGGCAGCATCATCAGTCTCCGAGGAGGTGCAGGAAAAGCCAGTTCAGCATTTGCAAATCTACAGCTGCTTTGGAGGTCCTCAGTATACTCCCAAAATACCAAACTCAGAATCTACCAGAGCAGTGTCTTCTCTGTGCTCCTCTACCACTCGAAGTGTGCATGACACAACAAGGCACAAATAGGCTTTCCAGCTTCCACAACACCTACCTAAGGAAGTGTACTGGCCCGAGACCATCTCCAACACCAAACTCCACCAAACAACAAAACAACAACACATCTGCCTCATCCTGAAAAAGAGAAGGTTGACATGGCTTGGTCGTGTCTACAGGATGAACAATGACCGGCCAGCAAAAACAGCGCTAACCTGGAAGCCAGAAGGGAACAGAAAAAGAGGCAGGCCGAAAATAACGTAGCGACGAACAACGGAGGAAGAACTGAAAGC
>OY759263.1:30195022-30230022 GCA_963662155.1 Lamellibrachia columna | reverse complement strand
CTTAATTTTTTAGAATTTTATTGAGATTTTTACAATGTGGTTGTTCCAACTTAGATTTTCATGTATGATCAAGCCAAGAACATTAAAATGCTGAACTCTTTCAATGCCTATAATTATAATCTATCTTGAGCAAAAAAGATATGGTTTTCTTATTTGCCACTTGGAACAAAATGTATTTAGACTTTTTCATATTAAGAGACAATTTATTTGTTTTAAGCCATTCACATACCTTGTTCAATTCAGTGTTTATTTAATGTTCCACATTTTTATCATAAGTGTTGAAAGACTGTATTGTACTAAAAAGGGTTGTATCATCTGCATACATAATACATTTAAATATTTGGCTTGCCTCTGGTAAATCATTTATATATATTATGAAGAATCCAGCGCCGCTATTGTTCTATCTAGTACTTCCAAAACTGCGTATTCTGTTGAATGACCAGTTTTTGAAGCCATACTGGTTTGCATAAAAAAAGTCTATGTTCAGTAAAGAATGAATAAATTTGATTGTGCATTACTTTTTGGATAACTTTGAAAATTACTGGTAATAATTATATAGGTATATAGTTAAAAAATTCTGTGTCATCATCATTTTTACAAATTGGAATAACTTTGCAATTTTTAGTTTATCTGGGAAAATTCCAGTATTTAAAATTTGTCTTACAATCAATGTTAGAGGTTTAATTATAATGCATTTTGTGTATTTTAATTGTTTCAAAGAAATGCCATCATGACCACAGCTGGTTTTTGCCGGAAATCTATCAATTATTTTTAGTATGGTCTCTTCATTAATTTCATGAAATTTAAAAGGGTTTACAAGATGCCTTTTCAAATAAGAACTATAACTTTTACTGCTTATATTTGGTATTTTTCTAGCAAGGCATGGTCCTATGTTAGTGAAAAATTAATTGCATTTATTTGTAATTTCCACATTATTAGTTATCTTAAAATCACCTTCTCTGAAAGTTTTTTGTAGTGTTTTCATTTTACTGGGTATATATAAGATACCATTTATTGTTTTCCAAGTTTTCCTTTTGTCATTTCTATATTTGTTAAAAAGTATTTCATAATACATCAGCTTAGCCGCTCGAATACTTCTTCTTAAAATACAATTATATGTTCTTAAGTTCATCTTTTGTACAAAATACCCTGTTGCATTGGGATTTGTCATTTTCATAAGTTTATATAAGTTATCTCTATATTTAATTGACCTAAGTATACCTTTGGTTATCCACGCTGATTTTTTGTGTTAGCGTCTATTGCATGTAACTATTTTATATGGCATATGTTTAACATTAGCCATGTCCATTTCTTCAATAAGAATGTTATAATTAGGATTTGGGTCTGAGAAAAGATTTTTGTCTAATTTATTTATAATGTTTGATTTGGTAATCTCATTTGCAAAATCACACATAACTTGTTCATTTTGTAAATGTATTTTTTACAAATTTTGGAGGGCATTTGTTAAGTGGTGTAGCGTCGATAAATATGAAGTATGGTTGATGGTCTGAAAATTGTTTGATTAAAATTCCTGATGTTGAATTTAAGGTAGCTTGACTTATTTTACAGATGAAATTATCTATTAAAGTTCCATTTAAGTTTGAAAATCTTGTTAGCAGTGTTATTTTTGGAAAGAAGCTGTGCCTGGTTAGGGAATAAAAAAACTCACTAAATATTTCTTTTTGGTTAATTTTAAGCAAGTTTATGTTAAAATCTCCAGCAATAATAACTTCTAAGTTGTTTTGATCAAATGTTGATAATAATAATGAAAATTCATCTATAAATTGTTTATAGTTGACATTAAGATCCCTTGGTGGTCTGTAAATGTTGCCCATTATCCCAGGCTTTGTTAGACCACCTCCTGTAGTTTCAATTAACTGTCCTTCCCAATTTTCATATTGATTAACTGTTATTGATTTATGTCATATTTGGTATGAATGTATATGATTAATCCTCCTTTGCACTACTAGATGTCCCCTGAGCAATGCAATTGTAATCTTCTAGTTGGATCTTAGATATGTCATCCTGTTCCCTTAGCCAGCTTTCTTGGATACAAATAATGCTAAAATTAAATTTAAGTGAGTGCATTTCTTCAACAAAAGCCTCCAGCTCTTGAAATGTAACATTGTTGGACTGAATATTAGTCCTACATATACCAAAGCGATTAACGTTATTATTTAGCATGGAATTGAAATTTTCAATTACATAATATAACGAATTCGGAATTACTGGCAAAGCAATGCTGTCATCAGTTTTACCATTATTTAAGTGTAAAATGTGATTTAAGCAATTGTTTTGAAGAGCAGGTACTGTAAGAATATTTCATTTAAATATGTCATTTAACATGTTATTCATTGTATCTATGTAACATAGTTTAAAATAAATACTTAATTCATCTAGCAATATCTGATGCTTAATTTGTGAATGCAATGTATTAACATTTAAGTGAATTATAGTTACATTAAGATTTAGATTCTTAAGATATGTCAAGAATGTGCTGCAATAAAGACTGAAAAAGATGCATTGTGTGAACAATATAAATAACAATAACAGATAAACATCACCAGCTGTGGTTTGGTGAGATGAAACAGAGAGACACTATTTTTACAATTACATGTTAAAACAATAGCTGTAACATTGTGCATATTAATTATGCTGAGCTAAAGAACTACAATAGAATAAAAAATTATATAACAACATTCAATGCATATGCAAGGAACATGTACAGAAGAGAAGTTTGAGTATTATATGGGCCAAATGTATACGTGATAAGCTATGGTTACCCAACAAATTAACTCAAATGATTTAACTTTATAAAAAAAACCATGGGGGTCAATATTAATATTATACTATTACTCCTAAATTACACATAATTATGACATTTCAATTACATATGTCTGTATGTCTCGCTTATACCATTTCATGATACATGACATCAGTACTTAACCTTGCATAGAAAATAATAATAGTAAATAAATAAAGGCTCATATTGAAGTTGGCTAGAATGTAAGCAGGAAACAATCGATCAAATAGTAACACTGCTCAAGTAATAATACAAATAATTAGTTGCACTTTAAATAAGGTACGAATACATCAGTATTACGTACTTATACATTGATTATTTCCCATATAGCATACTGCACAAAGCTTGTGCTGCATAGTATTTTAATATAGCTAAAATTATAAGAAAGATAAATATAACGAAACGACAAATGCACTTCAACTTGTTTATGTGTTTTTTTTATCCAATTTTCGTTTAAAATTTTGCAACAAGTTATCTCCTAAAATAAAAAAAGATAAACAAGAATTAAAGTAAATAAATTTCACTAGTAAATCAGATATGCAGATCTTAGCCTTATGCATAAAATAAAAAGAATACGTGTAAATATACCGTGGGCGAAATTATACAAACGACAGGCTAATGTTATATAAAGAAAATATATAAAATTCACGGACAAATATTTGCGTAACTTTTCATGTGGTCATGGCATGATGTGTACAATTTCAGCAGCATTTCTGCTCACCATTTCTTTTGTACTTTTCAAAATCTGTCTTTGTTGTCACGACGGCAATCTTGTTCTGTTGGTCCTGTACAACGACCTTTCCGTTCACCGTCCAGGTGTCAGAAAGTCTTCCTTCTTTTCGCAGGATTCTGGCCTGGTATGCCAGTTGCGCACGTATGGCTGTCAAATCCTCGTTGACGAAGACGCGGTTTGCCCTGGTTGTTGTTTTCAGGTTGCCACGTTGTCGCAGGATGGCGTCCCGTTCGCTCTGGAACTTGACCAGCACCGCTCGGGGACGTCCCGGTTCAGTCGGCGTCCGCCCGACTCGGTGGAGTGACACTCGTGTCGTTGTTGATAATGTCGATTATCATTCCTTCGACATCCTTACCTCCGGCGGTCTCGTTCAATCACTGGAAACGCAGGTTCGCTCTGCGCGAGTATTGTTCAATCCCATCGAGTTTTGTCTCTAAGGTGCTCACCGTCTTCTCTAAAACTTCGATTCGGGCATCGCGCTGTTCGATGGCTGTTGCGAGTTTGTCAATCTTAGGGTAGTCCTTCAGGTAGTCTACCCCATCAGCCAGGTTTTGAGGGAAAAGCACTTTTTTCATTTTGAATAGCACTCGCTCGTCACATAAGAGTTCTTGTATACTTAAGCAACATTGGTCGGTGTCGCAAGTTACACATCCTGCGTCGCTAGCAGTCCACGTGACCGTCTCATCCTGTGAACTCGGCTTACGCTTAGGTGCCATTGTTGCGTAACACTGGACAAGTTTGTGGGTGTGTTGGCAAGTCGTATTGACTATATGCTATAAATACATGTCTAGTATCTGAAGGCGTGGTTGACTATGAAAATGGCACCAAGTTGAAGATAGAATGACGAAAGAGCACGCAAGTACCAGAATTAGTTCCAGTCCACATTCACGGTTCAGTATACATGTAATGTATGCCTTCTTTTATGTTGTATCCTCATGTAAAGTGTCTCTCTCGTCTCGCTCACCTACATATGGAACCGGTACTGGCGGCCATCTTGATCGTATCAATCAGCGACTGCTACGACCGACAGGTGCACGATTCGTCGTGACCTTTCATCAAATCTCAAATGGGGATTGCGACATTATGAGCTGTAGCGTAGCAGCATGTTATACTAACTGTCCATTAAGTAATAACAAATCGACGTATTGTTTTTTGTATACAACTTCCTTAATTGTACATTCATGGAAAACAAATATGTGTCAAAGCAACGATCTTGAGAAACTTACCCGTTTGACTGAAAAACCACAACTTGTCTGAAGGGTGAACCCGGGTATGATATCGCTTCTGTTGTTGACTATTTCGAGCGAGAAGTCGAGCATGATCGACATGCGAATTTTTCTTACGTTTGTTTCCGAACTGACACATAGTAGATATATATTCTTCGTTGGTTTGGTGTCTGTGTTGTTAGCCTCGAGTTTTGTAGCATAATTATTGACAACACATGTTAGGAAACACACAATAAGCACTCTGAACGGTGACATCTCATATGTTTATGGTATATATATATATATATATATATATATATATATACATACACATAAGAAAATTCGTACTTGCACAAATAGCAATGAAATTGTCACATGAATGTCCTGCACAAAGGACAACAGTCGGTTCTCTAATGCGGCACTGACCAGATCAATTTTGAAGCGCTCGAGCATTTGTGTTCTGTGCTGCTGCACAGGTGGCTTATAAATGCATGCACAATAATGAACCAATCCAACAGTGATATGGAAATAACATGTCCAGAGCCGTTTGACAAATCATTTGCAAGCGGCGGATGGTGTCTCCTTGCAGGCTATCACTGATGCACACATGACAATATATTTTGTTACCTTAACAAATATACTTTTTTGTAAATACTAGCCTCTATAATTATTTGTTAAATGGCAGTCTGTGCAGGAATCACGCATGTTACTATTAAAGCAGTACATTTTCCAGATTACAACATCAAGCAGATGACTACATCAATGCATAACAGCTGCACTTTTGGAAAACTTTGATTTTATGAATAACGATTTTCTTCAACCATATCTATTTAGATTACTTACTCTCACTGTTTCGGCTGCAGAGCTTATTCAGGATTCTGTGACGGCTAGTTCTTCCTCGTCATTTGACTTGGCAAGAACGCCGCCCCACACATGGCTGAAGAAAATCTTTATATAACTTTTCACGAATATTTTATTTTTCGTATTTAATTAATATGATCACTGCAACTAAGTAAACTGTCATTAAACACACCAAAATGTTGTCACTTTCACTCTTTCGATATTGACATATGACATATTTACGGAGCATACGATTTCCCAACAGAATATCATTAGTTTTAAATGTGTTCAATGTTAACCTATTTACTGCAAACCAAGTATACATTTTGTCCAGCACGTTCGTACAGCCTCATTTAGTATCATTCTGCTCTCTGTATAGCAATATTATTTGTTCTTCTTCTCAATCTTTTCAAAATCACTCGCACCACAACCAATAAATAATGTAACACAAAAATTAATCAGTGGGGGTAGGTGTGTATACGTGCATACGTGTATACGTGTATACGTGTATACGGGTATACGGGTATACGTGTATACGTGTATACGTGTATACGGGTATACGTGGATACGTTTGCAAGACCGACAGTGAGCTAGGCTTGCCCGTGTCACGTCTTTGTTCCATCTTTATTATTTACGGTATGACGTTGCTAGAAGCTAAGTTGGTCGTGTTATCCCACATGAAACACGATGTTCACCTTTATCGTTTTATTAGTGCGTCTACTGATACCGGATAGCGATCTCCCAGGTTGTTCCTGCAGGTAAATTTGACAAGGCTGACTGATTTTGGTAGGTCAAATTTCAATGTATACGCTTAATTGGACTCTTTCACCGTCTTCGTTACATTAATTTCGGTTTCCGCAGCATCAAGTTACGGAAGAAACATTTCGATTCAGGTGTTTTCTTGAATCACGTTTCCTCTCATTCATAACATGGGTATGTTGAGTTCACGTACGAGCGGGCAATTGATTCGTTGTTATTACACAGGATTAATAACTGAGTTGAGCGACAGGCATTAACGCGAACTCCTACCCGAACGCCGAGTTTTTGTGTGCAACGTTAGAGCTTTTTGCTTTTTGTAAGTAAAACAAAACTTGAAGTAAACATAGATGTTCGAACGCGAGACGTCAATACTACGCGGCATCATTTGTACATAAATAATTGTACTAATTGAAAAATAACTATACAGTGTAACAGCTCAACATTTTTGGAACACAGACATATAAAAAGTTTAGTATGATATACATATCAGCAGGTTTGATGAGTTTTTAAATACCAACGATTTATTTGTTTGCAATTGCAATGCATCAGTGAGCTGGGGCACAACGCCAGTCAAATACCAATGTATGCATTGTAATCCTTGGGCTTAGGTTTTGATCTTAGGTTTATTTTTTTATTTCTTTACTGTTATGGGATATGAAGTGTAAGTCTAAACTGGATCTATAATTATTTACAAAATATAAAACAATTTGTTTCATATAATCAGATTCATAACAGTGACATGCGGAGTTCCTCAAGGACTAATACTAGGTCAACTTCCCTTCATAACGGTGACATGTGATGTTGCTCAAAGACTAATACTAGGCCAACTTCCCTTCATAACTGTGACATTTGGTGTTTCTCAAGGACTAATACTAGGTCAACTTCCCTTAATTTTTTACATTAACAACATTACTAACACTATTTTAACTTCACATTATTTACAGATAACACAAGTATGCTTCACTCACACAAGCATGTAAGAAGCTTATTGAAGAAGTCAATGTGTAACCAAACAAAATAACAAAATGGTTTTGTGTAAAAAAACTATCATTGAACATTAATAAAATGGTTGGGAGTTCACGTAGAATAACATCTAAATTGGTCGATGCACATTGCCAAATTAATGTATACAATTGCACCTATCAATGGAATGTTTCATTATAAAAAAATGTGTCCAGCCTATATTTTGAAAACCGTATATTGTTCATTAATTCTCCTCCACCTTGCAGTAATATGCATTAATCTGGGGTATTACTTACAAACAATGGGCTTATAAATAAATGTTGCAAATGAAACCCACTCGGACAATTACAACATCTTATTACCTAGCACACACATATAATTTATTTAGAAAAAAACACCTAATTAAATTACATAATTATTATACAAATTTCAGTTGTATGTTTTATACACAAATACAACAAATGCACGCTTCCAACAAATATATATATATTTTTTTCCTAGAAACATGTTCATAGCCATAACATTAGAAAGTACACTGGAACTTCAGTCAGTAATATTGGTCCACTGACGTAGAACACATTACCCTCTGAAATAACATGGTCGGCCTTACAGCAAACATTCAAATATACTTCGGAATGATGTAAACTGTCTAGTTATTAATGAACATGATTGATTATAATATTAACTAAAAACCATGTGTCCATAACAAGCATATAATGTTTAACTGTTAGGTAAATCTTTTTCATGTTTGGCTATTCTAGGTATTCACATTGAATCAAAGTATATTTTCCTGAATATGATATATTTGTTACCGTATACCTATGACAACCTATCTGTATCATAACATGTGTTGTACGTGGATGTGGATGTATGCATTGTACATGTATGAGAGGATGTATTGAATGTTTCCTGTATGTAATAATATATTTAGTACATGTCAACATTACGTATATGTTTTTATATAAATTGAAAAACTTGTTATTATATACAGTGAGAAAACTTACATTATATTAGTCTTACATATATTTATTTGAATGGTTAGCAATGTAATTTCTAAATGTTATTCATGTTGATCCGGGCCAATTATCTAATATATTTTGCAATTTAACTGTAGAACCATTTTGCTAATGCTGTTTTGCCAGAGGTCGATGCCGCATTTGAAATCGACGCCTGATCTCACGTTGGCGTTCCGCGGTTAAATATGGTTGCTAATCCTCTCCATTGTATAACGTCAAGCTCATGGATATAGTTTGCCAAATACTAGATAGACGTAGTCATTTGGTGGAAACCCCTCCATACTTAATCAATTCTGATGACATTTATATGTGTTGTCTTCAGTGGAACATTCTCTTGGAAGTGTACTGGTCGACGCAGGTTGTACTGGTCGACGCAGGTTGTACTGGTCGACGCAGGTTGTACTGGTCAACGCAGGTTGTACTGGTCGACACAGGTTGTACTGGTCGACGCAGGTTATACTGGTCAACGCAGGTTGTACTGGTCGACGCAGGTTGTACTGCAGCTTTCCGCGGAATGTCATCGTTTATTATTCAGGTAAAAATTAAACAAACATACACTTGGAATACAACTACGCAATTACATTCGATGCTTACGATAACTTATCAAACCTTCGTAGGAGATATAATAGTAATATAATAAAACATGCAGAAAAAACACACAAAAAATCCACATACCACAACATGGGTCCGAGGAGACCAACACTATGTTTTATTACCGACACAAAATGTGCAATCGTGTATTTTTTATCTGAGCACATTGTTTTTCTCCTTCAATACAACGAGAAAGCACAACACAGAATACAACTGCAACCAATACAGGTCTTGTCAATTAATGTTCTATTTAAGTACACATGCGGTAAGAAATTAACATCCCATGTACATAATTAAATATCATCAATTAACATCAACTGCAACACGCAAACAACATATGCTCTAACTGATGTCTATTCCAGGGGGCACTCATCGGCACTCATCGACTATTGCGATGGCTTTTTGAATGTCAGCATTGACATTGGCATATTGTTTGCACATTAAAGAGTACGCACATGCATCAAATAAGACTTAACTAGTTTACGTCTTCACCTACAGAGGTGTTTTTCAGTAATGACGAAATGGCAGTACAACGATGAACACTACATGGAATGGCTTCCAATCGCCTTGACATTTTGCCATTGCCGTATGTCAACGGCGTTTTCTCGTGATCAGGCACAATTATATACGTACATTCTCCTTTTTAATTTAATAAATGATACTGTTATTATCACTGCAACGAAATCATAATACATCCAAAGCAAACACTTTGTACCTGCATCCAAATAACGTTCGGCGAACTTTTTCGATGTGCACACTCCCAAACTACCCAACAGTGCCGCCACTTAGCATATAACTACTGCCACAATTTGATTACAAATTTAAAACGAACGTTGTGGAGTGGTATTGTAATATTGGTCCTGTGATAGTTGTTGCGCCGAACTATTACAATTTACACAACCGTTACACATGCGTATTTAGTTATGCGTAGCTAATGTAAACATCATAATATCGATGACTAAATTGATATTGATCACTGTATTAGTGATCACACATATAACGAAGCATGACGCCACAAGTACAAACACGCCTATATATATATATATATATATATATATATATATATATATATATATATATATATATATATATATATATATATATATATATATATATATATATATATATATATATATATGTATATATATATATAATATTTTATATTTCAAAACATACATATACATGAACGCACGCATCGGGCGCACGTACATACACAAGTACGCGTACATAGTTCAATCTATATATATATAATATATAAAATGGTAGGATATGTGCTAAATTCATATGATACTTTAATATGCAATGTAGAAATGTAATAATTACACTGTTGCCTTCTCAAAATGTTTATCTTTGTTATGTTGCTGTCATCTTAGCGAAGCAGAAGATCATTTAGCGTCAATGTGACTAAGTAAGAACACACATTTTGCAATCAGTTTGCAAGATCAAGAATTATTCTAAAACAATGCGGGATAGTACAGGTACGTAGAATTCAATTTGTCGTTCACACATCTTTCCATCGTTTCTGTAACAAATTTGCTGCTATTGCTAAGGCAAATGTATTTGTGGACGTGGACGTGTACCACGTGACTATGATTAAACGCTTTGCTTATCCAATTTCTTCCTAACCCAGCATAAATCACGCGGCAGTGTAAGAGTGTGACATCTCGTCTGCATCACTAATAAAGACCGGATCATTCAGTATGGAAATAACACTAAAAATACTGGTACACCGTCTCATTCATTAACCGGGCAGGTATTTCGCATTTCGCTGCATCGTACCTGTACAGAGACTGGCGTAGTGACCGGGTGGTTCAGCATCTCGAGCTGTTGCTTGGCCCGGGACCGTCCTCGACTGTGTTCGACGTTCCGCCCGCTGCGGTCAGCTTTTTCTGATTCATGGCCGACGCGAACGGCAAGACGGCGCAGTCGTCTACGCGCTGACCCCCGGTCGCCACCAGCTGCATCTGAAGTCACACATTCGCGTCATTAGCACCAAGAATAATAATTCTTCAATTTTATATTATATAAAGATTGTATATGGCAAAACCTGTATAATTTTCTCCTTCTGCCTTATCAACGCATTCATGCAATATGTTTCATAACCAGGATCCGCCGGACTTCCTCGTCTCGTATTATGCATGCATATCACCGTACCATTTCGTTATACCGTTAATTAATGCTAGTAGCCTTTCCAATTTTCCAATTTTTTTCCACAACGTCTTTTGTTATTCCACAACATATTGGCGGTGATATACAACATGTTTATCTACAATAATACGTTTATAAAGGACACCCACGATTGCTGAAGAATAACGAAGGACAAGGAAGGTACTTCCTTCGGAGCAATCATTACTAGATGTTAAGAACATTGGGTAACATTCAGTAGCACGATAACTACGCATACAATGTAGTGATAAACTATTTATATGCTTGAACTATCGGATGTCATGATGCACACCGCACGCGTACATACTGACACACACGCTCACACACAAACACATTCGCCATAGCTTTGCGCGTTGATGGTATTCCTCGTTTATTCCTCTGTGAGCCCATACCTTGGGTCCGAACACGAGCAGTAAGGTTGTGATGGCGCACACGTACACGCTAATCGAGATGACGCCGAACGACACGTCCATCTGTTGTAGCGGCAGAAGCCGGTAGATGGGGACACTGACAAAGGACATGATCATTATGTTGTAGACGCAGATGCCGATTTCCTTTGAGTCGTTCAACACCGCAACTCGCACTTTACGTGTTTCCCACGCAAAGAAGATGCCAAATATGAGGAGCAGCGCTATCGAGAGTAAACACAATATACAGATTATATTATTCAAAATACACACTAGATGATAACGTAACAACTCATTTTTTTATTATTACAAACACTGATACATACCTTTGAAACAGCAAAGAACACCCGTCCACTGATTGACGTATTTTGATGTGCAGATATATGCCTGGTGACTGATGATCGCACCGTCTACCTGGATCTGAGCAAAGTAATCGGTAAACATAAAATAAAGTTGGTATTACTACACTTTCTCTTGATGCATTTCCTTCGAGTTCTACATATAACACTAAATGTATTATTTTTTTGCAACTATTGTTCGCAGACATGCACGTTCACTAAAACAGATGTGAGGAAGCAACGGACCGGGATGATTTTGAACATGTAAATTTGAGCATGCATGCGTTCGTTGGTCAAAAACTACTAGTGGTAACGTCACGATAAATTAATTACCCAGAGATTGCATATTGAACAAAATGGTCATTTAATGTGCCCAAGAATTATCCGATAAGAGAAAACAATGTCGCTACCTCTTTATTGATGTTGAAAAGATGGAGTACGAGAGGGTCGGATATCTGCCAGGCAACCAACAGGATAATGTCGACCAACATAACGACGCCAACGAAAGCCATCAGATGAGCGTCTCTGACGGGCTGCAAGAAGGAGGTACACGCAATGTCTATAATAGAATAAAGGCTTTCTACCCATCTACCCAGTGTCTTCCACATGGGTAGTCTAATATCTCTTAATATTGCTGATGATGACCGCTCGTCAACAGCACATTAGCATGGAATACACAGTTGAGATGCTGTAATTATGGTGTCGATGGGTAGGAAATTTAAAATATAATGTCGTCATAGTGAACGGACGTTCATATCACAAAGCATTATTCTAGTGAAAATATTCATATCACAAAGCATTATTCTAGTGAAAATATTCGATTTCCAAAAGTGTCTCCTACCCGTTTCAGTGGTTTCTTGCTGGTGAATATGACGTGTACTCTCCAGGTCTTCGCGAACATTCCGCCGTAAGCGAAAGTGAAACCGCATACAAAGACAACGATCCGTGTCTAAAAGGAAGAGCGATAAATTACGTTGTGCGAGCATATGTCAAAAGAAAGATATGTTCGACAGCTAAAAACAACCCGTTGTATTGTATTAATGTATGCGAAAACAAGCCACTTTCGTCTTGACAAGCAAGAGCATAATTTATTTGTGACCAGAAGAAACAACCACACACAGATTGAGACATGACACGAGAAATTGTGTTGTGTTCCCCAGATTTCCATAGGTCCATACCAGCATTACGTGATGCTACACACTGTTTAAGTATATTGTGTTCATTGAAGTGATGTCTTGGTTAATTTGTATTAATAAAACAAAGAACACCACATATCGATAAGGATTGTGCTACACATGCATGATATACTTTTATTTAATAATTCTATATATGTCTAGTAAAATCCAAATTTACACAATAGTAATAATGTAAACGACCAAGGAAGTGTTAATTTATCATTATGGTATAATTTGTTTATACATTTTACAAATAACCATCAAAAGTGTTTGTGTTTTTTTACTCCACGCCTAATTAATATAACTACAATTGTTTCAGCAGGGATTGTTTACAATGCTTAATGTAGCAACTGCCACATACTTGGCTTGGTATTTAGTAGCTTTCTGAAGAGTAATTCCCGGAGTCTGTAGGCGGGGACTAAAGTCTGAGCCGGTAAGTATAGAACCATTACACCAGACGACTAAAAGAAATCAGCAACTTTGTCCACTTTAGGGCTATATAGTATATTGTTGGAAATCATATGCCTGTGTCTGATCATAAAGTGCCCTCACAGACGGATGTCTATGATTTCGGACCACGCTGACTTATTGGTCCTGCCAAAACTTGGTATATGGTCCCATGGATTGCTGCAACGGTACAGCACGCAATACATTGATATAATTTACACTTTTTATGTCCCCGTAATCTTGGTACATTGTATATCATCCCAGAGCTAATATACACCTACCGAACACAGCCAGTTTGTGCCGATCGTTTCTGGGTTGTCAACTCCCAGCAGTGGAATGAAGAGAAGAGACATTCCGCATCCGATGGCTATGACTGTGTTGATCTTCGGCGACGACATCTTGATCACTCTAAGTAAACCACATTCCAATACGTGTCGTGTGTCTCCAGTTAATGTATTTTAATATTAACATTCACTGTTATCTTATAGATACTTGTGATTAAACCTTAAATATATATTGTACCACATCATCGACAGCAGGCATTTATTGTACAATGATGCAAAGGTATCACTTGCGCACAGCAAAACAACAATTTGACATGATACTTATACAGGTGCAGTTACAAGTGTGTCTACATTAGCAGCGTCCACTCAACAAACTGTCCACACTACCATAATACTCACTTCAGCTTACTGTAGTAGACGTTAAATGCGACGCAGACGGTGCAGAAGACGACTCCAAGAGACGCCAAGCAAGTAGCCAACCAGAACATAACCTTGTCCATTTTCAATGTATTTGTGATGAGGATATCAGCGTCTGGTGGTGGTCTCCCTCCTGCACACAACACCAGCACTTATTAAGCATAATTACCTCTCAAGAAACTTGAAGTTTGTTCTGAATATTTCGACTGCATCTCGCTGTCTTCTTCAGCAGACTGAAGTTACGGATGTGTCACATGGCCTGTGGTCAGTTTGTGTTCACTTATAGCTGATAGGGGTTGGCGACAAGATAGATGTTCTTTGATTCTTGTGCCAAGTGGTCTGGCTGTTTCTCCTATATAATGTTGGTCACATTCTGGGCATTGTATGTCATATACTACCCCACACTTCGCTGCCTTTGCTGTTCTGTCTTTTGGGTGTACCAACAGTGACCTCAGGGTGTTGATAGGTTTGTGGTAAACCGGGATGTTATAGGACTTGAAAATCCTTATTACTTGTTTTGATAGTTTACTAATGTAGGGCAGACCTATGGCATGTTGTCTTCTGCTGGTTTCTGTGGTGGTGTTCTCCTTCCTTCTCATTGGTTGCGTGGTGTTAAACATCCATGTTTTGTAACCGTTTGCTTTCAGCACTTTCTTGATGTGGTCCACCTCTGTGTTCTTGTCTTCTTTTTCTGTTATAAGGTTTTCTGCCCTTTGGAGGAGTGTCCTGACCACTGATCGTTTGTGTTCTAGGTGGTGATTAGAATCCCAGTTCAAATATTGGTCCGATATATCTTGACCTTGGTTGATCCATCATCATTCAGGCATACACACGTGTCTAGAAAGGCTAACGTATTGTTCTGTTCTGGTTCTACCGTGAACTTATTGTTCTCGTCCACTGAATTCAGATGGTGTGTGAAATGTTCTACTTCGCTCTCTTGTAATACTGTGAATGTGTCATCTACATACTTCAACCAGATGTCTGGAGGATGAGGTGCTTCTCTGATGGCTCTTTCCTCAAAATGTTCCATGTATAGGTTTGCCACTATCGGAGAGACAGGTGAACCCATGGCTGCTCCCTTCTTCTGTTTGTAGAACACTCCATCATAAATGAAATATGTGGTGTTCAGACAGATTTCTAACAGTGTGATGATCTGATTTACTGATAGTTCACATCTGTCTTTCAGTGTTGTAACCTGGTTTAGTCGGTCCATTATCACTGATACCGCCTATGTCACCGGGATACTCGTGAACAGGGCTGTCACATCAAAATACACCATTTTCCTCCCTGGTGGAACTTCCAACTCTTTGATCTTCTTTACAAACTGTGTGCTGTTTTTCACAAAATGTTCTGTTTTTCCAACTAGTGGGCTCAAAATGCTGGCTAGGAACTTTGCCGTCTTGTATGTAATGCTACCTATACTTGATACTATAGGTCTTAATGGTACATTGTTCTTGTGGACCTTAGGCAATCCATATAATTTTGGGACTGCTTCTGATGTAGGGTAGATCCTGCAGTATAGGGCATCTGAGATCGTCTTGGTTCTTTTCCACTCTTTCATGGTGTTGACTAGTTTACTTTTATAAACTTTGGTGGGGTCCCTTTCCAATTTCTTGTAGGTGGTGTCGTCTACTAATAGTCCAGCAATCTTTGCGTCGTAATCTGTGGCCTTCATAATCACAGTTGCTCTACCCTTGTCTGCTGGTAGAATCTTGATCGTCTTGTCGCTACGTAAAGTTTGAAGTGCTTTCCTCTCTTCCATATGTTAGATCTCTTTTTCTTGGCTTTGTGTTTCATCACGGCTTTAGCTACCACACATCTCAACCCATCGGCCCTGTTTTTTTCTTTGATGTTCTTACATGCTAGTTCTGTTGTCGTTATCAGATCGTCTATGGGAAGGTTATGTGGGGTAACCGCAAAATTTAAACCTTTCTTCAATAGGCTGACTTCGTCACTGTCTAAATGTCTGTTTGCTAGATTAATGACCCACCTCTCTGTGATGTTGTCCGGGTCATCTAGTTGTGGACTGTCCGCTCCGTGTTGTTGTTTGGATAAAAGTTGATAATATTTTCGTTGTTGTCTTTCCCGCGTTTCCCGGAAAGTAGTTTCGTGCGAATGCTCGATGAACGCTGTCACTTCCTCCATTTCCGTTTCTGTTAGTTTCGTACGTAGGTTCGCTTCTAGCAATTATTTTTCATCTTGTAATTTGTTCACCGTGACAATGGTCATGTGACACATCCGTAACTTCAGTGTGCTGAAGAAGACTGCGAGATGCAGTCGAAATATTCAGAACAAACTTCAAGTTTCTTGAGAGGTAATTATGCTTAATATTAATAACCAAGAAACCAGATCATCTATCCATTCAAGGAAAACCAGCACTTGTTTGCAGTGTCCATGTACACTATAGGGACACTGAGTATCTGTACAGTATATTTGATCGCTGCATATTTACAAACGGCAATAATGTAATCTAATAGTAAAAGAATAATTATTAAAATGTTATCAGGCACACTCACGTAGAAGTGCACGCGCACGCTCGCGCAAACATTCGCACACACGCATACGCACGTGCACGTATGCCTATCGACAAAGTTGATATTGCAATAATGAAATCATCCACAATTAAAGTAATTACTCATGTAGACTGTCTTGATACGTCTGTCTCATGTCGTGTTAATAGCGTCCCCATCACGCACGAATATCATAATTATGCTTAGCTTGGATAATCAATTCGCTGCTTCAAATTCAACGTTCACGTGAATGTGCTGAATCATAATCATCATCATCTATAAGAGTAATTCGTAAAGACGATTATATCAAATGTGTTTTCATAGGCATGGGATACGGACTGTAATATCATAAATGTCAAGTGCCAAATAGTATAAAATGTAAGCATTAATGTGTTCTGCACCCAATGGTACCATTCTCGAAAGGCAGCGTGGACATTAACCCTGTGCAGAGCTTTTTGCTGAATATGCTTACCCGGAAAACGAACTGGAATCGTTTTTGACCATGCGAGACTATTGTCTTTTGGGTTATATTGCCCTACATCTTTAGTATGTCCATCTACAAAAAATATTTTTATTACAGTGGTGATAAAAATCTCTTTAGAGGCAATAGTAATAATAATAATAATTATTACTATTATTATTTCATATGAACGTTGAAGTGGTACACCGCACTCGCCTATGAAGTTTGACCTGACGACAATTATTTTGTCGAAGAAATTGCAATCCCGTGATATTTCATATTGCTATTAGTCCAGACAAATTTTTTATTTTGATAAAATCTCATATGAAATCTCCTCCATTGTTAAACTGCCGAACATTACAGAAGTGTATCGAATGTCGTTATGTATGTTATCTATATGTACAACAATTCAGTAATTCGATGATCACGTCTAAAAATGGATCAACACGAATATGCGCTGCTATTTCTATTCACGGACGTGAGCCAGTTACCTGTCTTGCCATTTGCTAATGAAACTGTTGAGGGAATTATTTTCTCCCTTTACTATGATGCAGAAAAAAAACAATTGTGACATAACTCGAATAATGGTTCGTGTAAAACAGACTATGATTTTCACACCACGGATGATGTAGGACCACCTGCATGACTTATTACAAATACAGTGTCGGTTCTTAAACGTACGTACGTCTATTAGATTCACGATGTCATCGGCTGCCACAACAAAGAGTATCAATCGTTTGTGCACGATGATTTGAACATTAACCGAAGTTGTCGTTTGAAATTACAATGTTGAGGTTTTCGCATATGGGCAATTAGAACGTCACATTGTTTGGGATAGCCTTTATGTTATTTAATGGAATTCGGATGTTTCTCTACTTTGGCCATTACATGGTCAATTACTTGAGGTTGATACACCCGGTGGGCCACATGAAATGATATGCGCTGTACGAATATGGCGTTATATATGTCATTTTTTTATGTTCTGTGACACTATGTCATTAGTTCATCATATAATGTTGATTAATTAATTTGGTTATCGAAGAGTTTGACATATTTAAAATACATACCGGCTGTGTGCTGAGAGATAACAATCAGACTGTTTCGGTCGCCATTTTCATCGAAGGATATATGCCCCTGAAGAAGGTACCACAAAACATGTCATGACTTATGTATTCAACCCAGGGTTATTTTAGTTACTGTTCGCTTCTGTTTGCATAAACATAACATACAATGTCGAACTTAAAAAGTAAAAAGTGTAGATTAATAGAACTTCAACTTCAACATTGGATGTATTGACATCAATGGAACGTTTTCACTCCGATTGTATGTATCCAGAAATATCATATACTATGCACTGAAGTGTCGTATTGCGTTAACGTGTTTGACACCATAACTTACTGATGCTCCTTCAAACTGCAGTTTCGTGAGCGAATCGAAAAAGATTTTGGTCATTCTTAAGTTGTCGTACGAGAACTGGTCGATGGTTTCGTTCGGCTGCAGCCGCTCGATGCTGGCGTTTAGCGTCTTGGCTGCTACCCAGATGGCGTCAAACGCACCCGTAGACAGAACCGACTGTTCATAACCGTGGTGGCCCAAATACTCGGAGTATTTCCGTCGTAGTTCACTAGTCGTCTGAAACAGACAAATAAAGAGACGGGTGGTGTGTAGACAACTACTTCGTTAATGGAAACTGACATTGCGTTGAACGAATAATTGCATTTGCGTCTTGGCCGACAGCCACACTGTGGCAGACCACATAGAACACGTCGGCGCGGATCGCGGTCATATAGTTAAATACCGTACAGTATATGACTGTGTAACATGCGAACACGCGACGACACAATCCACATCCACAGTCTACGTCCATATGACATTTAACTTAACAAGCAACGACCACACCCCCACGACAGTGTAGGTTGAATATGTGGAAGTACTAATTTTCGCATAGGAAGTTAAATGAGCCGTACAAATGTATCTTTTGTACCCACATAGCCGGAATCGCCGACGATGGTGTCGTCATCTTCTTTGGAAGGTTTTGCCGGCGAAAATACGATGAGATAGTTGTACGCGTGCAGGACCTGCTGTTTACTGCAGCCCGTGCGTAAGTACTTCTCCTCCGACAGGTTAAAGAGCTGTTGCTTTTCCCAAAACAACCACTGGTGGCGTGGACCGTACACGGTCTGTAGATACACCTATAAACCATAAACTTTGTGTTAATTAATCGTAATTGTGCTACTCGTAGTAAGCATAGCGTTACTTTAAGTAGCATGCACTTATGATAATGGTTGTGATGGCACTGGCTGTAGGGAGGTCGTGGTAATGGTGGTGGTGATATTAGTGACCAAGGTGGCGGTCGTGTATGTCTAGTCCTTGGTTCTCAAAATGTGAATGAGCAAATACGTTGTGTTAACGGTGGGCAAACACATTTATGAAGATATTTTATGGAGGTGGATTTCAAATTGTATCTGTGAGTTTTCTACGTCCAGGTTTCACAAACCAAATGAAGACAATCTAAAACGTTCATACTGTTTAATGTTAATGTTACTGTTTTGAATAGAACCGTTTCAAGATAATTTAGGAGGACTGGATTTAGAATAGTCCTTTGCCAAAGCGTATACCAGCTGAAGCCAACAATGACAGTTATACAAAACATTGTAGGTGTACAGTTTCAAACTATGAATATCAATATATATGTGACAAGTTGGGTCAACATTTGGACGTGGCCCTGTTCCCTTATGGATTGGGTTCTGCGGTTATATAATTTAGTTTCGTCGTCAACCTTTAGTTATTGCTGGCGCTATCTCTCATTGTCTGTCCTTGCTAACTTTGTCTTTGTCTTTTGCCCCCCCACCCCCATTCGGTCTCCTCTTGTCCTAACTCCGTTGTGCACCTAGTTTTACTGTTGGGTTTGATCCCAGATACTGACCTGACACATGGCATGTCTCACAGCCACATGACCGGCAAATACTGACCTGACACATGACATTTCTCACAGCCACGCGATTGGCAAATACGATGATTATCCGCGCAGCCGACTCCTGACAGGAGGAAGAGCACTTTTACATCAACCATAATTAGTTATTATTCGCTTAACTTTACCTATATATTTTAACTTGTAAAATGTAACTATTATATATATATATATATATATATATATATATATATATATATATATATATATATATATATATATATATATATATATATATATATATATAAATGTCACGAAATACACAGAGGGTGTGGTAGGGGTCTTAATCGCATATCAACCTGATGGGTGGCAACTTCCCACCAATTTTTAGAATCCACCTCCGACCTATTTATTGGGATAACGTCCCACCTCCTACCCATTTGTAAGACCACTTTTCACGTTCTGCCATATACCTTCACTGTAGCGTACCTTCACTGTAGCTCTGTCCATATGTATATATATATATATATATATATATATATATATATATATATATATATATATATATATATATATATATATATATATATATATATATATCACATGATACGTACACCTTTCATGACCATACTTAGATGTCTTCCTTAGCAGCTGCACGACGGACAACAGGGGTAGGAGAAATGCAACAACGATATTTCTGACACCTTCACATCTCCACCCTCGTCTCCATCTTCTTCAGCATGTTGCTTCATATGTAAGTTAGCTTAGCCACAGACGATTCCAGGTCCGCCCAAAAAACTTAAGAGCAAATTATCTGTTGGGACACCTACGGTAGACATTTGGTGCAATAAGTAATATATATATATATATATATATATATATATATATATATATATATATATATATATATATATATATATATATATATATATATATATATATATATATATATATATATATATATATATATATAAATATATATATATATATATATATATATATATATATATATATATATATATATATATGTATATATATATATATTGCTGGAACATGTATAATAATATAATTGAGCTCACCTTTATCTGACGGACCACCTGAGCCGGTGAGTCAACAAACGTTATTGCTGACAGAAGTGTGATATTTTCTTTCTTCAACAAATTCTTCAAGTCATCCGAAGCCTGAAAGCAATATGTGATGTAACTGAACTAAAAAAAAAACAATTCCAACCTTATATAAATACATACAACGCAAGTGTTTTAGTCGCAAAAACACTGGGTGCCATACAAAGTAAACGTGAAATAATCTCATGTCACGTACCGGTAAAACGTGATCCAGATTTTGTGAGATGATCGCCACTTTACTCCAGTTGTAATACCGCAATACTCGAATCATAGCCGGATTGCGCAGCGCCGTACTTTCTGTTGTCCGAGCGAAGTACGGGTACTTGTTGGTGTCCGACATTTCCGGTGAAGTCACAAAATAACTTATCTACAATCGCAATATATTGCGTGTTGATTATCAGCTGTTCGCCTTTCATCTGGATCATGATATTGATCATGATATTGCGCTAACACGGTAATGAGACAATCGAGTTAATAGCCAACAGCACAACATTTACTGTTTCCCAGATGCCGGGTTTCAAATTGTCCAGGAATAGGGCAAAACTGGCTTAATCCATTTGTTGGGCAAACAAAATATATGTTCCCTTCAAAAACAACAACATTTGTAAGGCATGCTATAATTTAAACTGATCAAATGGTAAGGCGAGATCTGCTTTTGATATTAGAAACACAATGGTGTTGACATTGACTCCAACCCCAGTGTGGTGCGTTGTATCCTTACCTCTACCAGGCTATAGAGTGCTGATGTTTCAGCGATTACTTTGGCTTCAGGCGTCAACATCGGTCCAATGACCATGATCTTTGTTGGCGGGTTTGATATTTGGGTGATGAACTCCTTCACGACGCGGCCAATGTCGTTCTGTGGAAAAAAGAATTTGATCACGCAGTTCCTGTCTAGTGTGTTTTCTGGTTAGGTGTATTGTGTTGTTGGTGTCATTTGTCAAATGTGGCGTTTGTTCACAAATATGTAGCATAAAACAACATACATATAGCTGTGCAAACAATACTGGCGAACCTGTGTAGACGAGTACAACTGCCTTATTTAATACATAACACCTGATGTTCTTTTCTGATTCACACAACAAGTGATGTATTTTGCCAAACCAAAAATTAACTGTCTGTTTTGTTATTGTATTAGCGTTGTGTTCGCAGTAAGCATATTAAAAAAGAAAATTGAACGCGTGCTGCTTATTCTATTGTTATTGTTAGATACAATGTAATTACACGCAGACCTATATCATAGTGAATTGTTCTAAATAGTGGAATTTTGATTAGAATAAAACTTATTATTACACACATATTATACATGCATTTATAGACATATATTAAGTAATCGTTTTTGCTAAAATTTAGTCACTGTTTTTGAGGTAGCTTTTCCCGGACTCAAATTCAGCGAGTGATAAAGGGGTTTGTCTACGGTTCGTGAATTAAGTCATTAGTTTATTTGCAGGCAAAAAACTCCTTAGAAACAGCATATAAGATGAGGAGATAGAAAATAAATTAATTAACGTTTTTGCTAAAAGTAAATCAAAGGCAGTATTTTAGATATCTGACATAGTTGTAAACGTTTTCGGTAAAAAGGAACTAACATCAAGGGAGGCTTTTTTGGGCTCGTTTGAGCTTAGTTGATATATCATAGTTAACATTATTGTCAAAATTAAATTCAAACCTAAATAATCTAGCTAAACGTGTTATTTTGAACACAGAAAACGGCCTTATTCAAGGCAAATGTACCAAGGAGAGAAAATTATAAACAACGTTAATCTAAATAAATCTAAATTATGTGATGGCGCCGTGTAAACTGCAAGTAAAGGCCACCAGGAATTTAGTATGCAAGAGTTGAAGCAACCGGGTGGAATTCGTCAAGTCCGGGTGTGAGTCTTGGGCTGAGGTTCAGGCGGATAATTTTAGTTTGGAGTATAGGATTTGTGCAAGGATGAAGTGACTAGGGGTGGAGATAGAACGGCTGAGGCAGCTCGTTTTGGTATTGTTGGGAAGGGAAGATGTGGATTGTACAAATGGCTCCAGTCCGGTGGGGGACAGTGGATGATAAAGTGTGGGGAGGCGATGAGAGAGATGCCAGGGAGAGCTCATATCAGATGGAACGAGGCTGAGAGGAAAGGTGGCAAGGCGGAAGGAGACAAGAGCGAAGGATACAGGAGGGAAGGAGAAGTGGAAAGCCACGGAAGCGAAGGAGACGGGAGGGAATGCAACGGGTCGAGGGAGACGTGGGAAAGGGCGAAGTGAGCGAAGGGAACGAAGGCGCCAGGAGCAAAGGCGGCAGGAGCGCAAGATAGCCAGGAGACGGGAGGAAAGGTGACATGTTGTTGGGCCAGAGGGAGATGGACAACGTACCGCCAGGTGACATGACTGCATGACAATGGCATTTAACATGCTAATTCAGTAGCTGTGTGGGGAAGAGGAAGTTAGGTTTGTGGAGATGTTTTTTTTTTGGAGGGCTGACATATTCATGAGGGACAGGCTTCATCTAAGTGGAAAGGGCGCAGCAGTGTTTTCGGATTAACTCTCAGCAGCCTGTTGTAATAGATGGGGAGGTTTGAAACTGGAAATCAGTTTTGAGTGGGGTACCACAAGGAACAATATCAGGACTTATGCTATTCTTAATGATATATAACAAGCAATGTATTGAAATTTGCGGATGACACAAATTTGTTTAGAAAGGTTATCAATGATGGCGATAAACAACATTTACAAAAACGATTTAGACAAATTAGTTAAATGGTCTGACAAATGGCAGATGTTGGGAAATGTAAAGGCTTACAAACAGCACAAGGAAACTTGGATGTAAACTATGAAATGGGAGATATTGTTCTAGGTATTACCGTAAAGGAAAATACTTAGGAGTACAAATAAGCAGTGATGTGAAAGGCATTGCAACTTCAAAGGGTAATCAAAGTCTTGGGTCGATTATGAGAAATATAATATACCAGGATAAAATCTAATTATACCTGTGTATAAAGCAATAGCAAGGCCTCATTTTTAATACTGTATACAAGCTTTAACACCATATCGTAAGAAGGATATATATACGCTGAACGAATACAGATGTGAACATCTAAAGTTATTCCAGAACTGAGCTGCCTCAGTTATGAAGAACGCCTAAAGAATGTTGTTTAAAAATCCTAGTGACAAGGAGGTTAAGAGGTTATCAAATTGAAGATATTGAACGGATATGAAATATTGATATAAATATGTTTTTCTCACTCAAGAAACATAGTAGAACCAGAGCACATGAGGTAACATTAGTAAAGGATAAGTGTAGATCAGATATCAGGAAGTATTCGTTCTCACAGAGGACAATGAATGAATGGAACTCATTATCTACAGACTGTGTAACCGCTAGCAGCTTGAATATTTTTAAAAACAAGGTTGACACATATATCAGGAAGGCGGGTTATACATACAACAAATTTGGACTCTCGATATGCCAATGGCTTATGTGTCCACTTGTCATCTGGGCATTTTCCTTGGATGGAAATCTTGCTAAATCTTGGAAAATCTTGTTTAATTTCATATGTTTGCATCTTTAAAAGATATGTAGTGCGAAAGAGAGATATATATCGATACATAGCTGAATAGATAGATATATAGATATATAGATAGATAGATAGATATATAGATATATAGATAGATAGATAGATATATAGATATATAGATAGACATACAAACATACAGATAGACACACACACACAGACACACACACACACACACACACACACACACACACACACACACACACACACACACACACACACACACACACACACACACACACACACACACACACACACACACACACACACACACACACACACACACACACACACACACACACACACACACACACACACACACACACATATATAATATATTTAGTGCGAAAACATATTTAGTATGAAAGAGATTTATATATATATATATATATATATATATATATATATATATATATATATATATATATATATAGCTGGATAGATAAATATATAGACATACATATAGACATATATACAGATAGATAGATAGATAGACAGATTGACAGATATATATATATATATATATATATATATATATATATATATATACAGATATATAGATAGATAGATAGATAGATAGATAGATAGATATATAGATATATAGATAGATAGATAGCTGGATAGATAAATATATAGACATACATATAGACATATATACAGATAGATAGATAGATAGACAGATTGACAGATATATATATATATATATATATATATATATATATATATGTATATATATACAGATATATAGATAGATAGATATATAGATAGATAGATAGATAGATAGATATATAGATATATAGATAGATAGATAGATAGATAGATAGATAGATAGATAGATAGATAGATAGATAGATAGATAGATAGATAGATAGATAGATAGATAGATAGATAGATAGATAGATAGATAGATAGATAGATAGATAGATAGATAGATAGATAGATAGATAGATAGATAGATAGATAGATAGATAGATAGATAGATAGATAGATAGATAGATAGGTAGACATACAGTCAGACAGACAGGCAGGCAGGCAGGCAGGCAGGCAGAAAGATCGATAGCGAGAGACAGGCATACAAGAGAGAGAGAGAGAGAGAGAGAGAGAGAGAGAGAGAGAGAGAGAGAGAGGAAGGGGAGATGGAGGGAAAGAGAGAAACTGCAGTACTTGGTTGCATCAAGTCACTTCATCTGGTAGCTGCCGTCCATCAAAATCAATCTATATATATTCTCTGATCGGACGAAGCATGTGCATGTGGTTAGAAATGAGGCATTCTGTGGTGTTTGCGTCGGCGCATGCATCGGCATCTAGCATTTGATTAGCATATGATATTATATATAGAGAGAAACAAGGAGACATATAGACAGACAGAGACAGACTGGAATATGATATTGAGATAAGTCGGAATCCTCTAGAGCCAGCTTTCCTATAGACATATTGCACTAAAGCCGGTGCCTTTATTGCATAAGTCCAGTAGAAGTGGAGAGGGGTAATTGAACTTTGCATTAATGCTGAACACGGTAAAATTATCTTTAGTAGAAGCAACAGCATCATTTAGTTTTTGAGTGTACGACGAGTGTGTTAACATAGCCATGTCTTCAGTATTTTCATCTGAATGACTGAGAATGTGATTCAGGTTGTTTGTAGCTGACCCACCGACATTGACTAGGATTCTATCTTCCGATAAGCTATCATGTACATTTTGTGACATAGTTAGTGGATATATTGATATCGTGCACCACAATGGGAGTAATAATCAAACTAAAAAGGCGTTCCAGTAATACTAAAGTAGTGGATCTTATTTTTTTGATCTGGTGTCTGGTCACGATTGCCGATGATGATTATGATGTTGCATTTAATGGTGTTGTTGTTGTTATTGATGTTGTACATATGTATAAATGTGTGTATGTATGTATGTATGTATGTATGTATGTATGTATTTATGCATGTATTCATGCAAGCATGTATACATGCTTGCATGAATATGCATGTATGTATATGTGTGTGTGTGCATGTGTGTGTACGATGGGTGTATGCCTGTGTGCATGTATGTATGATTGTGTGTAAGTGTGCATATGTGTGTATTGTTGTATGTGTGTGCGTGTGTGTATACGAATTCATCATTATCATCATCATCAGACAGACAGACAGACAGACAGACAAAATCGTTTATTTATCCATTTGTACATAGTATTACAGTAACTGTAATTCCTATTAATTAATATATTTAGTACAACGTGGATTTGGGAGACTCCTATTAAGACTAAAGAAGTCGCTCTCATAGGAGCCACCTTGGTACGTTTTCATTGAATTTATTGTATATTTCCGTTTGTGTAGATTAACGTTAACACGTACAGCTAGATTAATTATTTATTATTGACCATGCGTGCAAGTGTGGCAGTTAACTTCGGTGCATATGCATACATAGCTTTTTATAATAATTTTTTTAGCATAAGATATATATCCCTGTAAGCTGTGTGTGGTCACCTTATCTTTTAATATGTCTGGAGTATTGTTGATGATATGTGGTAAATTATATTTCAGACACTTTTTTGCAAATTCGTGTTGTGTTCTAAATGTGTGTATTTTGTTGTGTTTACGCGTGAAATGATTATGTATGAGTGTATTCTGGTTTATCGGCCAGCTTTGTAAGTATGCTGGTAATTGTTTGTGTATGAATTTATAATAAAATCGTAGTATCTGTACTTTAAGTAAGTCTTCAACCTTTAGAACAGAGAGGCTTTTAAATAATGGTTCCGTATGTGAGTTATATTTGGTTACAGATATTATTCTAATTGCTTTCTTCTGTAATTTTATTATCCTATTACACTGATAGCCCCAAATCATTAGGCAGTAATTTATGTGGGGTAATATTAATGAATTATACAGTATAATTCTGATACTTTTTGGTAAGACATGCTTCAATTTGTTTATAATTCCGATTGTCCTAGAACACTTATTTGCTATTTTCTCAATGTGTTTATTCCAATTTAAATGTGTGTCTAATATTAAACCTAAGAAGTTGAAATGTTGGACTCTTTCAATGTTTACACCATCTATTGTTAGTGTTGGTACTGTTACCTTTTTGTTTGGCATTTGAAAAATCATATATTTAGTTTTGTTGATATTTAATGTTAATTTATTTAATTTTAACCATTCTGCTATGTTGTGTAGTTCTGTATTTATCATATGTTCAGTATTTGGATTGTTTGTACCATTTGTAAAAGACCCGAGCGTACTTACTAGAGAAGTATCATCGGCATATGTAATGAATTTAAAGACATTACTGGCTTGTGAGAAATCGTTAATATATATAATGAATAACAGAGGACCTAGTATTGAGCCTTGTGGGACTCCCGTGTTTATAGGTAAGACATTTGATTTTATGTCATCAATTTTTACAAATTGCTCACGGTTTGTTAAGTAACTCTTTAGTAATTGTAATGCTGATGGTTCCAACCCATAATGTTCTAATTTTTTTAAGAGGATTGTGTGGTCAAGTGTATCAAATGCTTTCGATAAATCAAGAAATATACTGATGGGTAATTGGTTGTTATCCAAGTGTGTAGTGATCCTATCGACTATTTCTAGAGCTGCATATTCAGTTGAATGGTGGGGTCTGAATCCATATTGACTATCAGACAGTAGTTTTGTATTAGTAAAATACATGAGTAATTGGTTATTCATAATTCTTTCCAATACTTTTGAAATAACAGGCAAAAGGGATATTGGTCTGTAATTTGTGAATAATGTGGGATCATTTTTCTTAAATATAGGAATAACTTTTGCTACTTTAAGTTTGTCAGGAAATTGTCCTGTGTTCAGCACTTGATTTATTAATAATGTTAAAGGTCTCACTATGTCTGGTTCAATAAGTTTTAATAATTTGCTGGATATTCCATCACAACCATAGCTATTTTTATTTGGAAGGTTATTGATTATTTGTGATACGGATTCCTCTTGTATTTCTGTGAATCTGAAACCATTTGTATTCTTGTTTTTGAGAAATTTAGTGATATTATTTGCAGTTGTACATTGTATGTTTTCCGCAAGATTAGGGCCTGTTTCCGTAAAGATATGATTAAATTCATTAGCTATGTCAATCTTATTAGTATATGTCTTGTTATTTTGTTTAAAATATGTTGGAAATTGCGTACTAGATTTGTGTCTTGATATAATTTCATTAATTGCTTTCCATGTATTTGCTGCATTAAATTTGTATTTGTCGAAAAGTTGTACATAGTGTAATCTCTTTGCTTCACGAATGTTCTTCTTAAGTATTACGTTGTATGTTTTTAGATTAGTGCAACTTGTGGTATATTGTGCACAATCAGGATCTAACATCTTCAGTTGTTTGTATAATTTATCTCTATATTTAATTGATCTTAATATACCTTTCGTTATCCAGTTTGATTTTTTATGTCTGTATTTGTGGAATTTGACAACTTTGGTTTGTATATGTTTATTTTTAGTCGTTTCTATTATTTGATCTATAAGGTTATAATTGGAATTTGTATCAGCATTAGGACTCTTATCCATTTTGCTATAAATGTCTGCTGCATGAATGTCATGTTTAACTTTTAATAAGGCTTCATTAGTTTCCATGTGTATCTTAGTTGTTTTAGGATTTAATTGTTTGTTTTGTGTTGTGTCCATAAAGATAAAATAGGGTTGGTGATCTGAGAATTGTTTTATGAGTATACCTGCTCTGCTCTCTAGAATTGTTTTTGTTAATTTACAGAAAAGATTATCTATTAGTGTACCGTGTTTTTCTGAAAATCTAGTTGGTAGTGTAATTTGGGGATACATACTATGTGATGTAAGAAGATCAAAGAAATCACTGATCAGTTCATCTTCATTTAACTTTAGCAGGTTTATGTTATAATCACCGGCAAAGATTACATTGTGTTGTATTTGGTCTAGGGATGATAGCAGTAGTGAAAATTCTGTTATAAACTGTTTCAGGTTATCAATTAGATTCCTTGGAGGCCTGTAAATATTTCCTATTATTGCTGGTTTGGTCAAACCACCTTCACTTACTTTAATAATAAGCCCTTCCCAAAGTTCATAGTTGTTTAGATTTTGAATCACTTCGTATGTATATTTTGAGTCAACGTATATGATTAGTCCTCCCTTTTTACTGGATGTTTTTCCCTGTGTAATGCAATTGTATCCTTCCAGCTGTATGTGTGAGAAATCATCATTTTTAGATATACAACTCTCTTGTAGGCATATAACACTAAGTTGAATATTTTCAGTTTTTAATTCCTCTACGAATGCCTCTAATTCGCTAAATTTGGCATTAATAGATTGTATATTAGAGCTTATTATGCTGAAGCAATTTTTGTTCTTTTTACACAAAGCATCAAATGCATCCGAATCAAAATATGAGGATAGACGTATGGGTTTTAATTCATTTAATTCATTAGTCTGATTTGTATTATCATCTAAGATATTATTTAAAAAGTTGTTCTGTAAGCCACCCAAATACTGTAGAAATGATTCATCCGATGTCATTTAGTGTTCATAGTTTGCTTATGTGAACTGTGCAGCATGATATGCGTCAGGTGATTTCTTGATACATTATATCTTGTATACCTCATATGCATCATTTAAAAATGTTTCATGTTGATTGTGCGTATGTTTGTATGTGTTGTAGCGTGATAATGTTATGCTCTTGTGGATGTTATTCGAATTTGATGTTATGTATTCTGCACCAACGAAGATGCATACATGAGTAAACATAATAATAAACGTTGTCTGTGTAACAATTGTTGTCAAAGAAAAAAATGAGTAATTCAAAATTAAGTATGAAAAAAAAAACATCATAGACATCGATCGAACTAACTGTTCGGGGAGTATTAAAAATTAAAAGAATAAGGAGAGATCCTGTTCAAGCCAGAATACATTAATAATATAATGTGTTATAACTAATATGCTGCAATCTCTGGCCCGATAATCATTATTTCATATGTCACTTAGAATGTTCAGAGGCACAGTAGTAGCAACTTTGAATGTTCAAGAATGTTTCAGAATAATGTTCGGAGCCGTTTAATATATATTTAAGTCTTTGGTCCACATAATGCCACTACACAAAATGTTGGCAGTTGGCACTGGTGGTGTTACCTGTGGCTTCTGTCCAAGCGATCGGTCTACGAGAAGGTGTAGGTGTTCAGTGTACAGTGAACAAGGAATGTTCAGATCCATTTAATACATGTCCAAGTCTTTTGCAGAGTGGATTTCTTTGATCATTCCGGTGTTTGTCTTTACGAGAACTCTTCCTGTATATGTCCAACAATCGTTGATTTTGTTTTCTTTTTTGAGTGATCTAGCTTTGTATGCTAGTGCTGCCCTCTTCGATGTCAGATCTTCGTTGATATATACTTGTTCGTCTCGATGGTGCTGATTGTGGTTCTTCAGTTTGGTTCGTGACCGATACACGTCGTCTCTTACCGCCTCGCTACGAAAGCGCACTATGATCGTGCGTCTATGGGGGCGATCACGATTGTCAGTCTTCTGGCCGATGCGATGGCTTCTTTCCAGATCGGAAGCGCCTAAGTTGTCAATTCCCATCTTCTTAATTGTTGTAATCACTAGATCGTTCGTTACCTCGTTTGTAGTTTCTGGGATGCCGGAGATGCGGAGGTTAGGACGACGCGTGTACTGTTCGCGTCTGTCTGCCTCCACCTCCAAGGTTTCCACCTTCTCCTCCAGTGTGCGTATTTTTGTGGTCAGGGCGGCAGTCACTCTCTCCATGTTCTCGAGTCGTACGTTTAGTTTTTGGGCAACGACATCGGCGATTTGTTCCGCAAAGTTCGCGATAAAGGATTCGTCCCTCAAAATTTCCATAAGTTTGGCCGTGGTAGAGTCGTCGCTCGAAGCACTGTATTTACGCGACTTCGGCCCCATCGTATTGTAGTTGGCTGTTTAGGTGTTTGGAGCTGGACTTTGGCCGCGCAGTCAGTCAGACAATGGGGCGCTAGCCGTTACGCATCAGTAGACACTTTCTGGGCGATAATGCGGTTCCGAATCTATTTACAGCACATGGCAGACCCACTAAGATGCCTGATATTTGAAATTCGTGAACATTACATACCTCCTTTTCGCACAAATTGCTTCAACGCATGACACCCCTGCGTTTGTTTAATAAAACGTCATCGAACTAAGTTAGGCATAAACGTGAGTGAGTTCTCACATCAACGTCCGTCCCGTAACACGTCTGCCTCACAAGCATCGGCCACCATGATCAACGCTCAGGAAGGCTTGACTTCTTCATGTTGGCGTGGAAATCTAGTTAAATATTGACAAAACCATTTCTATGGTTAGGTTCCAATCAATTGCGTATGTGGCGTCTTCTCTTTGAAATATTTTCTCCTCGTGCCCTTCCCATTGTTATTGTTGTTGGTTTTGTTAGTATTATTATTATTGTATTATTTAGATATTGGTGCAGTTTCTGAGACTGACGTGAACCCTTATGTCTGAACAATATAATTGTTCCTGCCTTATTCAACTCTTTGTTTAATGATTCGCTGCGTAGATTCTCTCCTTTTCTTTAGTGGTGAAACAGTACCTGAGTGTTTGTTATCTACCTCTGGAAGAATGTACTACAAAGTCTACACGAGTCTGTTTAATACTGATTGAGTCTATTGTTGATCTCATCACATGAATGACTTGATGTAGGTAATCACACCCTTTATGGAATAGTTTCAGTTTCTGTCATTTGAATAGCTCAATTGCAATGTTTGTAGTTCCATCAGAAATATTCTTGTAGCTAGGACTGTTTGACGCTATATTCTAATAATCAATCCTACTCTGCAAATATATAGACTTCCTCCCTTTCTTCTAACCCGGCGAAGTCCAATGATATGCAAATTAATGTGACAGCGCTATGTTTACAGTTCACAAATGTGACACTCTCACAGAAGAGACATTACATTATGTATTGCTCAAGTCCTTCAGACTCCCTGACTGCAGACCTAGTCTCGAGTAAGATATTCTTAGCAGCAAACGTTTCTCTCCTGTCCAAACACTGCAACTAACGGTCGATTGAAAGGTGTGTGCGTATGCATTCATGCGTGCGCGTGCATGCGTGTGAGTGTGTGCGTGCGTTCGTGCGTGCGTGCCCTCGTTGTAAAATCTAACGAAACTTACATATTTTGTAGAAAATCCACATATCTTCTGAAGGATGTACCCGGGAATGATATCGCTTCTGTTGTTGACCAAATCGAGCGAGAATTCGAGCGAGGCCGATATATGATATCGTGAAAACGTTTCTAAACCAACGCACAGCAAGTATATATTCTTCGTTGTGCCGATGCTTGTGTTCTTCGCATCACTGCCGACGACGACGTTTATTAAGAACAACATCATAAGTATTCTTAGAGGCAACATCATGCGTCTGTGTGCTAATCTAAATGTCCAAGTGATCTAGGCAGCCGCACAGGTGGCTTATATCTGCAAGCACTACCGGCTTCTGCATCACATGGATTATAATATCTCCGATCTACCATGCAAAAGGACGGACGCTGTCTCCCTGCACACGTTTAGTCATAACGAATTTAATTTACAGACGTCTCTCTCGTGCAATACGGTAATAAGCCAATACTGGTTGTAAACAATGACCCCCGTCATGCTGCAAATGACAATTTTGGCAGCGGAGCCGTGTACATTTCTTTTCAACATGTAAAATTGGTAGATAATATGATTTATTTAGTCTAAGTTCTGCAATCTAAACAGAATATGATTCACCGTAACCAACTTTCATTAATGTAAATACATTAAATGTTCAAGGGTGTCGTAGATGTTGGCATGTTCGTGTGTGTGTGTGTGTGTGTGTGTGTGTGTGTGTGTGTGTGTGTGTGTGTGTGTGTTTGTGTGTGTGTGTGTGTGTGTGTGTGTGTGTGTGTGTGTGTATGTGTGTGGTGTGTGTGTGTGTGTGTGTGTGTGTGTGTGTGTGTATGTGTGTGGTGTGTGTGTGTGTGTGTGTGTGTGTGTGTGTGTGTGTGTGTGTGTGTGTGTGTGTGTGTGTGTGTGTGTGTGTGTGTGTGTGTGGGTGTGTAAATGTGTCTGCGTGCGTGTGTGTGCGTGTGCGCGTGTGTGATGTGCGCGTGTGCGTGCGCATGGGCGTTCGTTGGTTAATTGACCGGGTGTGATTATACCTGTTTGTTTTGTGTCAATATGTTTTAGTAGATGTTTGTTGTGTGTGTGCTTGTGTGCGGCCGCCAGTGAGTCACACAGTTTTTGTTGTATGCCATGGTTCCCCCAAATAAACATGTGTATCACTATGTTTGTGCACAAAATCATCATCCCGACATTTGGTGAGATTGTTTGAATTATAATCCAATTATGTTTTGTGGTCGCTGGTGCACGCATTTTTTAAAACGCTGCGTTGAGCTGTAGCAAGAGTTTGTTATGTACCATGTTTCAGCCGCTGAATCATGACTGAGAGGACACTTACGTAATGGCTGGGAGAAGATTAATGTAATGACTGAGATAGCACTTACGTAATGGTTGGGAGAACATGTACGTAATGGCTGGGAGAACACTTACATTATGACTGGGAGAACACTTACGTAATGGTTGGGAGAACGTGTACGTAATGGCCGGGAGAATACTTGCGTAATGGGTGGGAGAACATGTACGTAATGGCTGGGAGAACACTTACGTAATGGGTGGGAGAACATGTACGTAATGGCTGGGAGAAAACTTACGTAATGGCTGGGAGAACATGCCCGCAAGAAGTTTGAGAACACTTATGTAACGATTGGGAGAGCATTTACGCAATGGATGGGATAACACTTACGTCATGGCTGGGAGAACACTTACGTAATGGCTGGGAGAGCATACTTGGTAGTTCGCAAGTGACTGTCACGGTAACAATATTAAAAACAATTTCACATAAATATTCCTCTATGCCTTGGTACATGCTGCTGCCAGTCAATATATTGATGGCTTTTGGGAATCCAACTCTCGAAATTGCGACATAATACTTGCAGTTACAGTAATGTCTTGCGAAGTCTTGACCTGGTGTAGGTGTGATTAAAGAAAAACACTCCTTTCATGATTCAGTTCAATTGCAAAATTTGACGTAATGATAATATAATTTACAAACCGAATAAGGCTTTGCTTTATTCCATTTATGTAGGTGTATTTATAGTTCAGGTTTATCTATGTAAAATTAAATATTACCTGTTCCTTTGCCGCTCGATGTTGATGACGTTTTCGTATGTGTATAGTCAGATTGCTATTACAATCAAGATCATCTTAAAATTCAAATAATAAAAATTACATTGGCATTCAT
>OY759263.1:30060022-30187522 GCA_963662155.1 Lamellibrachia columna | reverse complement strand
GTCATACAAGAGAGAAGTAGCAAAATAGTTTTAATTGCATGTAGCAAACAACAATATTTGTGTATCAGAAGCATTTGTAGAAGATGTATATCTTCTTAGCAATGAGTCAAAATAATTTGATATCATCATTATTTGTTCAATTTGTTAAAATTATTGCACTTTAATTGACTGCCCATTTCCACTTCTGTTAACAGTTGTACACATTTATGCAAGCCTGTAGAGTATACAGTATGATGGGGTTGGCCATTGGATCATGCTTATGAAACATAACAATTAAAAATGAACTATTACAGCTTCCCAGTATACCAGGCATGAAACTTCGTGGTAGCAATCTACCACCAGAAGCATGAAGGTTTGCCCCTGAGGACAAACCGCAAAGGGCACTGTGTAAGTATAACTTGTATATATTGTTAATAGACACAATAATAGTGTATTCTATGACATAGTGACATTCAATTACAGCACAAATAACACTTTTCATTTTACTTATTTAATGGTTAATAAAGAAGACTAGGTAATGATAAAGATATGTTTGAGATGGCAGTTTACACTACAGAAAGAAACATTGTTTACAGATGAAACATACTTGAAATGTGAGGTTTATTGTCTTGCAGTACACAACCATTAACACAATGCATAATAAAAACGTTTGTGTACTTATGTTCTACAAATGCATTCATATCCAGTATTTTCACTAACTTTATATTCATGTTCAGTATTTTAGCTATTTACATTGAAACTCTGTATACAGTGCCAGCCTGTGGAATTGATAATCAGTTTCTTGCAAATACCTAATAAAAGCAGTTCAGGGTCTTACAACACCTGTCATCACGTTTGCTTATTAATTTACACAAATCTTGCTATGCCACGTCTCCATCCACCTATTCTCTCGATGCACTGTTTCTTCTCCCTGCACCCCTTTTCTTTCGATCCATCTCTTTCTCTTCCTGCACCTCTTTCTTCAGAACCATTCAAACTCTATGTGTGAAAGGATGTGATGATGCTAAATTTGTGTTTATAACAATACAGTTGATGACTTTTTAAACCAGTGATGAGCATCAACAATTGATAATGTTTATACTGTCCATATTCTATACGTTATAAGTTCTCCTAATTAGCCCTAGAATTATATTTCCTTTTGAAGCAGCAATCCCACAGCAATCCCACGTTGCTCTAAATGTTACTCCTAACTCACTGATCACGTGCCTAAACACTGTACAGCTGATTCCAGTCTGATCATTGCCTTCAAAATTCACGGTTGTTTGGTATCGACATTGTACGAAAACTACCGATTGAATTCGTGGCATAGGAGCATTTGTCCACAGGCACCATTTACATCATGAGGGCAGGTATATTACTGCCAGGCCATGAGGGTTTTACATTACAGCCCACTTGGAGGCATTCCGTTTAATAATGAGCCAATGAATGTGTCAATGAGGCAGGGCAATACACAACACACGGTCAATGGATCTAATATCTGCCATCAGACCATAGTACAGTGCAACACGCTTATAACGAACACATTAAAATTATATTGGTGCTCTGTGTTCACTGATGTATCAGTAGTGACTAACTGAAGCTTCCAGTGACATTACAACAGTTATTGCAGTTTAACTTAAAACAACCATTCTTCCGTAACAGTTCTTCCTTCCACATCTTTCCATGACTATTTACGTGTTTGTTCATATTATGATAGGTCATGTAATACACTTTTTCATTTTCCTACTATTCAATCGGCTGATTTTTTCCTCCCCATAATTTATCCAATTATGAATACTGCCACCATGTATACCAATTTTAATAAAAATCAGAGTAATCAAGAAAATCACCAGTTGGTTGATTTCATATGGAATTATATTATAAAAAACACCCAAAGTAAAATTAGCAAATAAATGTATATTTTATTATTAATATCTAATAATGGTTTAATGTTACATGTGATTACCTTCTTTAGTACAGCTTTTGATAGTATAGCATTTGATTAAAATTTCAAAACTGACACATTAAATTAGGGGCACACTGCATTTCTTGGACAATGACAAATGTACGTAATTTCGTTGAAGTGGGGATCAATGTTTTGGTGAAATATTGGACATGAAATAACAGGCAAGATAAACTGTGCCAATGCAAGGTACCTGACAAATACTTAGTGTACATTACTCATCCGTCATTATGTATAACAACATGTGCACATGAAGAGAATAACACAGTACTACTACACTATACTACTGTCCTGACTCTAGTCTTACCACATGAGTGTGTTTATGCTACACTAAGTTTATGCCATGGAGATTATCAACATACCACATATGCAACATGCAGGCACTACATTTTGTAGCGTGCGTGCTTGCGTGCGTGCGCGTAGCTACAAATCAAACGACATTGAATCTGTTTGCAACAGTAAAGCCAGGCTTACAGGTTAGCTTGCAAACCGAATCGAGCGCGACAACAATCTAAAAACTAGTAATAGTTGCGTTGTCCCTTGGCCTTGCATCATTGCATAATTTTCCGACGCAATGCAACTAATGTTTAATTTATTTATATTGTAAACAGGCATTCTTGAAACAACTTAACTGGTATTAAACCATTGCGAAGACACCATGGTATGACCCAGCCCCCGGGATCCAGGTATCAATACGATGCCGATAGGCTATACGACAGGGCCTAACAATTAAAGAAATGTACTAACGTGTCGAGTAGAACTTCTGCCACTTCAATGCCTTTCACAAGTTTAAGTTTTAAGACAGTCTTCAGGCGATCCCAACGTCCGCTTTGGTATGTCATTGTCACTCATGTAGAAAATCTCGCTTTATCAAACTCCTTTTTCCTCCTCTTCGTCGCGGAGCGTAACGGTGCACGTACAACTCGCCTGTCACTGTCAGTCATGTTGCCCGAATGTCAACAAACTATGAGCGAGTCGCGGGTGAGCGCGCGTCGAACCCGCGATCAAGTGATATGCATCTCTTAACGTTCGACAAAGCAAACTTCGCCTAGCTCCGCCCCTGTGGTTTCGCGCCATAAATTATTTTCGCAACGAAACAATAAAAATGCAAACATATATATCTGGCTTATTAAACGCATTTTGGCGGGCACTATCATTTACAAATTGTTATTCTGGTACCAAGAACATTATATTATTACATGAGCAGCAGACCCCTTACTTTAATGTGCGAAGTGATATAAATAATCTTCTTCCCTGTGGATAGTTAAACCATTTGTAAGTGTACAGCCAATAAAGTCTGAACACATGCACTGATAGCTTATACACTAGCAGACATTAATCACAATCAACAAGTTTCGAAAAGCACAACAAACATCCTTTTAACTCCCATTTTTTTACCGTTGTGAAAATAGCATTTGTTGTACGTCAGTCATGTTCTAATAACATGTTCAGTCACTGGGTGGTACCATGTAACTGTCGCTGCTGTAATTTCCTGGGAAATATGGGTGGCTCAACTAACCCAGTGACTCAACTAACACTGCCTTCCTTTACATCTATGCAGCCAAGGTATAGGTAAATGGCTACATTCGAGACTCATTTAGAAAGGATCACGATCTCGTTTAATTTATTATCGCTATATGTTTATGTTTACGTACCAGCTGTTCGTATTGTGGAATGTGCACGTTTGCGGCTACAGTTAATTACGTTTGAGGGAAACGACCTCATTTGATGGAACTTAGACATGTGTTTTATTCAGTTGTGAATGGTGTATGGTTTCTGTTCGTGCTTGCTATATTAGGTAGTGCGTTTTATCCATTTGTAGTTGACTCTCTCCCCATTAAACTTGCGATATATTATATTATCTTCGCAGGAGGGAGACCAGTAATGATGATTATGAGCAGTAATACAGATGAAGTATGGTGAATTTGTGCAGTCTACGACATAAATATCGTAGGCACACTAAGTCAAGATTAATGTTGTAATCTCGGCTCACGCAGTTATCAAATGCTTTGCTGCTGCGCCGGAAATCACTGACACACGCACCGAAAGGTGTGAAAGTAAGTAATTATTAATTTTCAACGGGAGGATAAAATTGCCGATATAGGGTTACTCATGCAATTGTATGTCTACGGCGATGGGATTCTAATTATGAGCAGAACCGAGATAGATGCGTGCGGGGGAAAGCTGTGACACCCGAGGCAGTGACACCAACTACCCGTCCGACATTCCCATCCTACAGCACGGATCAGAGGGTCCCAAAATGTACTTACCGTTGAAACAAAGTGTGCATTCTTGTCGATTATGGAACTTATCTTATCTGTCTTATAGCTCTGTGTTTCTTTTTCCAATACATAATACAACTGTTCCCATTATGCCTACCAGTATGACCAATTACTGGTATGTTCTGTTTGCGTACAAATGCGGTGCTCAGTCATTCTACAGAAACTGTCACTTTTAAATGGCAACTTTAGAACTACATTATTAAAATATATAATGTTGTCATTGTTAATTATCGCAAACTGTATAGAGTCGTACAGCACTACAATAAGTTTTCGTGGACCTCTGCTCAAAATCATACGTAAATGTTGTACTAACCTTTTATGATTTTTTTCACATTCGAAATCTATCCTGATATGCAATTGTGCATATCCGTGCATATGATATATCTTTGGACTACAATGCGTATTTATTTTAAGACAATCCGTAACATCAATTAATTTTATACTGACCCCAAATTTACAGTTATTATGTAATACCTGCATTTTCTTACACAATTTGTATAAAAACATTATGTATGCATTCATCAATGTTATGCATATTCCACCTGGCGTGAAACAAAATATTGCAATCCATTGCATGATAGGTATATGCACCGCCAAAATAAAATACCGTAGAATAAGATTTATGTATGACTTCAAATGGCATATTCAAAGATTATTTCATTAGTACTTCACGTTTCTATTTTTACTTATTTTCTTTTCTTATTATGTTACTGTTGTTAACTCCTAAATAGCTAAAACCATTACACCAATGGCTCATAATAAACCCTCGCTTTATTATGATCACAAATCAATGGAAATTATGAAAAAAAATGCGTTACTGCGATATGGCTGCCATACTTCTCAAAAACATCACTGTGCTGACATCTACTCGTGGAAAGAATTTTCCAGAGAATATCCAGAGCCTAAGTGCTGTCATTAATTGAAACATTAACACCAACAGGGACAAACAATATCAGATATACAAGTGCTGAATTATAATACTGTTTACAATAGTCTGTATGTATGTATAGTCTATATGATATCAACAAGTATAACATATATTGTATTAAGTGTCATGTTTTCTCTTTTTATCTTAGCCTAACAGTGTAATAGAGTAATTGTGTTTGGGACTGGTAACACTAATGACATATTCTAATTGTTTTCACAAATAACCCTTATCAATGCTGGTTAATAAAGACGTATTTTGAGATGACAACATAAGTATATTAATAAAGCAATTTCAAATGCAGTAACTCCGCTTACTCAACCATTTGTTTTCCATGCTGCCACGTAGTGGCGCAGCAGGTTATATACGAAACAAAAAATAAAAACTGCAAGCCAAAATGGCAGCCTGTTTAATACGCCACCGCTGCCAGTGCGTGCGTGCGTGCGTGCGTGCGTGCGTGCGTGCAAGCTGGTCGCACTCTGTCTATAAACTAAATAATGGTCTCTGTAATGACCGCAGCAGGAGCCAACTGGATCGTTATTGCTCAATATTCTTGCTGTAATTGATTGTTTATAAGTATGAAAACCGCAGTATAACATGATTCCAAACAATTACCTCAGTTAATGTTCATGTACTAATGCGTAATCAATGACCTGGTATTTTTTGCCACCTGATGAAATCGGGAATTTCATTTGATTTATGTTAGCGTAAAAACAGACCGTGTTGCCAATGCAGATTGTCATGCGATTGGCCGTGTACTATGAAGATGTTAAAATTACATTTGTGCGCACCATAGTAATAAAGGCGAAATTTCCATTGAATGAAACTGGGGAAAAAAGGTTTTGTCAGTAACCAGAACAAATCCTGCCACATTATTTGTATCCCTCCCTTCCGACATAGAAAATCACTCCCAAAAACGTTTAAATTTAACAAGAGTTAACAAAATTGCCATCCCAAACAACAAGTTTCAGATGGCAAGTGGACAAGGAAGCCATTGGCTTATCGAGAGTCCAACAGCTTTATCATCTATGTATAGCCCGCCCTTATCAAATGTCTGTCAATTCCATTTTAAACATATTCACACTACTAGCATTAACACAATCGTTTGGCAGTTTGTTCCATTCATTTATTACCCTCTGTGAGAAAGAGTACTCTCTCAAGTCCAGCCTACACTGTTCTTTAACTAATTCTACTTTGCGTCGTCTGGTTCTACTGCCTTCTTTAAGTTTGAAGAACATATTCCTATCAATATCCTCATAACCATTCGCTATTTTAAACACTTATATTTGGTCTCCTCTTAGTCTTTTGGTCTCAAGTGTTATCAAACCACATTCTAATAAGTGACTTTCATATCTAAGGTCTCTGAATTCTGGAATCAGTTTTGTTGCTCTTCGTTGTAACCTTTCTAGCTAGTATGTGTCCTTCTTACGATATGGCCTCCATGCCTGTATACAATATTCCAAATGCGGTCTAACTATTGCTTTCTACATGACAACAAGCCACGCGCGATAATCGTGAAATTTCAAACTTACAAAGTGCACCAAAAGATCTTCAACGAAAAACGTCGCCTCAAAGGCACAAATATCGTCATAACCGAAAGCTTAACTAAGCTCCGAAATGAGCTTCTTCACAAGGCGAAATCAGCGAGAAGCGTCACAGCTACGTATACATCCGATGGACGAATAATCTGTTTACTAAAAGAGGTTATGAGCAAAAACTAGCATGTAACATAAAAAATGACAGCAAGAGTTTTTATGCATATGTCAGGAGTAAACAAAACGTACAAGACAAGGTTGGACCTCTAGAAGACAGTGCTGGAAATATAATATCACAGGGGTTTTTAATGGCGGAAGACCTAAATGGTTACTTCAGTTCAGTGTTTACTAAAGAAGAGATTAGTTCATTACCAGTTGCTGATTCAAAATTTCAGGAGGCTAAATCTTACTATTTAGGACCGTTAATTGTAACTCCAGAAATGGTAGCTAAGAAAATAAAGGCAATGAAGGATAATAAATCACCGGAAGTGGATGGGATTCCTCCAAAATTACTAATGGAAACAGTAGAACAAATCAGTATACCACTTGCAAGAGTATTCAACTTGTCATTAAAAGAGGGAGTTGTTCCGTTTGAAAAGAAAGAAGCGAACATCATACCATTGTTTAAAAAGGGTTCGAGAAATAAGTCAGAGAATTACAGTCCAGTGAGTTTAACGTCAGTGATTTGTAAATTATTAGAAAGGTTAATTAAAGACCATATGGTGGACTTCCTCGTTAAGCATAAATTATTAAATTCATCTCAACATGGATTCCTTAAAGCGAGGTCATGCTTAACAAATATGTTGTTTTTTGGAAGAAATCACTAAGTGGATAGACATGGGATCGCCAGTAGATCTACTTAGATTTTCAGAACACAAAGTGCCACATCAAAGATTACTACTTAAATTAAAAGCCCATGGCATCGGGGATAGCATAACTGACTGGATAGAACAATGGCTGACTGACAGAAGACAACGAGTTGTAGTAGATGGAGAAGTTTCAAATTGGAAATCGGTTTTGAGTGGGGTACCTCAAGGATCAGTACTAGGTCCTATATTATTCTTAATATATATATATATATATATACATATATATATATATATACATACACATATATATATATATATATATATATATATATATATATATATATATATATATATATATATATATATATATATATATATATATATATATATATATATATATATATATATATATATATATATATATATATATCAATGACTTGGACGACAGTATAACAAGTAACGTACTGAAATTTGCGGATGACACAAAACTGTTTAGAAAGGTTAATGCTGATGGTGATAAACAACATTTACAAAACGATCTAGACAGATTAGTGAAATGGTTTGAGAAATGGCAGATGTTGTTCAATTTTGGGAAATGTAAATGCCTACATACAGGACATGGGAACTTGGGTGTAAACTATAAAATGGGAGATATTGTTCTGGGTACTACTGTAAAAGAAAATGACTTAGGAGTTACAATAAGCGCTGATATGAAAGTTTCAGAGCAGTGTGGTATTGCAGCTTCAAAGGTTAATACAATTCTTGGATTGATTAGAAGAAACATAGCATACAAGGGAAAACAGTTAATTATAGCTCTTTATAAAGCAATAGTTAGACCTCATTTAGAATACTGTATACAAGCAAGGAGACCATATCGTAAGAAGGATATAGATACGCGTGAACGCATACAAAGGAGAGCGACTAAAATGATTCCAGAACTGAGATACCTTAGTTATCAAGAACGCCTGAAAGAATGTGGTTTAACAACTCTAGAGACAAGGAGGTTAATAGGAGATTAGATTGAAATTTTAAAGATATTGAATGGGTATGAAAATATTGATAGAAATATGTTTTTCTCACTCAAGAAGGATAGCAGAACTAGAGGACATGAGGTAAAATTAGTAAAGGATCAATGTAGATTGGACATCAGGAAGCACTCGTTCTCACAGAGGACAATAAATGAATGGAACAAATTGTCTACAGATTGTGTAACTGCTAGCAGCGTGAATATGTTTAAAAACAAGGTTGACACATATCTTAGGTGGGCGGGTTAAAAGTAGATTAACATTATTGGACTCTCGATAAGCCAATGGCTTCCTTGTCCACTTGCCATCTGGGACTTTGGCTTGGATGGTAAATCTTGTTAAATCTCACAAACAGAAAGAAAGTGAGCATCACGACGAAGCATCAATTCAACCAACTCAGTGGCTAACTGATTACTGTCGGACTCTCGAACAGTGACTGATGACCAGCCTTGTTTCAATGTTTTCAATGGCTGTCATTATAAGACTCGACGTTTATAACGTTAAACACGATGGCAATGACTTGGTCTTTAACGATATGTCATTATGTTTACAAAACTGTGAGTATCTTGCAGAAAACAAATTAACCAATAATAATCTGCTCTTCTTTATAATACTGTATACTTTACTACATGAAAATAATTACGTGTATTTATGTATTTTTGGGTCAATATTTTATTGGTCATTATTTGTTTTATTCATTTCTTTATAATAGTATATAATATGTGCAGTTATTGCATGTGTCAAATGTGTCAGTCTGTGCGCTATGTATTGTTATAATGTTATATTATATGTAATGATATTTGTCTCTATTTCATAATTTTACTTCACTTAAGCTATTACACCTTTTTCGTTTCGATATGTCAACTATGGTTGTAACTATTCAATTAACGGTTGATATTATGGCGCTATTCATTCAGATATTTTATGATTTTTTCAAGTAATGCTTTTTTTTATAAAACTATCTCTCTCTTCGGCACAACTATTTGACGGGGAAGCTTTCCTAGAATACTGTGGGGGTATTGACAACAACTCATTGTGCCATTTATTAAATGCTCAGAACAATAATACTGTCAACACTGATGATGAACCTGAAATAATCAAACACTAGCCCTATTATGATGACCCTAGTTTAAATAACCTGTTCATGAAGAAAGGAAACATATTGAGCATTTTAAGTTTAAACTGCCAAAGTATTAATGCAAAGTTTGATCAGATCAACATTAAATTGCAAGAGCTAAAAATAACGGTTATGAAATCAGCGCTATTTACCTACAAGAAACGTGGCTAACAGATAATTCAGATACATCACGTTTTATGATTAACATATACACTGAAATTTCATCAGTTAAAACATGCACCGCGCATGGAGGATTAACAATATACCTATGCAACAAATATGATTATAATTCAATAAACATCTATCACAATTCACAAGTATGGGAAGGACAATTTATTGAAATTATACGAAAGCAACTTCATTAAAAATTATATTACGAAATATATAGAGACCACCCGGGCATAACAATGAAACATGTCAGACATTTATTAATGAATTTATTCCTCTACTTGATCACCTTCAAAAATGTAAAGGTGAAGTCATCATTGCTGGTGACTACAATATTGATTTATTGCAAATTAAAGAAAATGCAATATTTGGCGAATATTTTGATTCTGTTGTTGCTCAAGGGTTTTTCCATAAAAAAACACTACCCACCAGGCTCTCGGGTAGAAACTGTACGCTCATAGACAATTTCCTATGTAAGCAATCACATAGCTTCTCACAGGCAACTGCCGGTGTATTAATAAACATAATATCAGATCAACTACCATACTTCACATTTTTAGATTATCTAGAACCAAAGCGCGTAGATGCCACTAAATCGATTATAATCCAAACTTGGAATACAAAATCAATAAATAAATTTAAATCGGAAATAAATAATGCAGGTATTTCTTACATGCTAAACACAACTAACCATTCTAGCCCAAATGACAATCTCAACACTCTTAATGAAGTAATATCCAAAGCAAAAGATAAACATTTGCCAGTTCGTATGATCAAATTCAATAAGCATAAACACAGCATGTCTCAGTGGATCACAACAGGAACATAAAAATATTGACGCATAGACAAAAATAATACATTTATAATAACTTTTATCAACAAAACATGCAATTATTACATTGCAGAAATACGGATATCAACCGATTACGATGCATTGACCGGTAAAATATTCGTTCACGCGAATCCACCGACCGTAGCTTCTGAACACCAAAACATAACAAATTAGCGCACACCACGTCATGTTGCCCACGTTTTCCTGAAAAACGGCAGCTGTGCACTACTATAATATGCATGTTATTTCAAAGCTAAGTAATTATTGTACTGTTCTTTTTTATTCATTAAACATTGTTCTTTCAATTATATCTACTTTTTAACAAGTATTCGCAAAAAAAACTTTCCTACCTTCGTAGATGCTTGGAAACATCGTAATAAAAAAAATCCGCGCCCATGATGTAAAGAAGACACTCAATGGTCGATATATAGGTAAACAAGCTGGGCCACATCATCTGCATACTAAGTTTTTTGGCTTTTTCCGCGACCATGTGACGCGAGAGTCACACCAATAATCCAAATATGGGACACGGTAAACAACGCTATTTTTGTCGACTAAAAAGTGACGCCATCTAGCGGAACGTGATATACCCATGCCATGGTAAACAAAAATGCACGAAGCCATCGACGGCACCGAAGACCTAAAGTTATACATCGCATTGTAGATGAGCCCTATAGTATAAACTAGGCCAAACATTCCAGCTGAAATGATGTACAGTGCAGAAACGAACAGTTATGATTAACATACTATTCGTTGACATTCATTGGTCGATATAAAGGTAAACAAGCTATAGCCACATCATCTGCATACTAAGTTTTTTGGGTTTTTTCCGCGACCATGTGACGCGAGAGTCACACTAACAATCACTGATCTATTTCGACGGCACCGAAGACTTAAATTTATACATCGCATTGTAGATGTAGAGTCCTATAGCATAAACTAGGCCAAACATTCCAGCTGAAATGATGTACAATGCAGAAACGAACATATTTTTTATAAATAAAATATATACTCGAGTTTCTCAATTTCGTCTTCGACTCGTGCACCTTTTGTTTTGGTTAGCAGATGCAAGGTTAGCGCATTGATCCGACTGTTATTTCCGTAAATAAATTAATATTTTGTCGTGATACGACTGCATTTGTCAGTTCAACATAAACAGTGACCTCCATATACCAACCGCTAGTTGCAGAACGATAAAAACCGGCGTGCCACGGAATTGTGCGGCGCACCAATTTGGGGCATTCAACCATATAAACAAGTGTTTTTATTTTATATATTTTCGAATATCATGATTTCTTGTTCTTCTTAAAATACCAATAACTGGAAGACTATTTGTGCAAGAGCTCTGAGATTTTGGCATGGTTATTCTCCATCATTTGTAGATGTTAGATAGTAATATACGTACTACTGGATATTAGTTCTCCCACAATCTGCCGTTGAAGTTGTGTGTTTTTATGTGCGAAATTGAGGAGCTAATACCTTCAGATCTGTAATTCAAAAACTATTCTATATACAATGCTAATGTCTTTGCTATCTATTTTAGTAATGTCGGCATTGTGTGATTTTTATACAATTATTATAAATATTGTTCTTACTGCAGTGTAGGAACTGAATAAAATACAATGCGATACAATACAAAGACCCTTCAATGAAACTGAAATCGAAGCCGGTATCAACACACGGAAGAACGGCAAGGCAACAGATCTAGACGACATCCAAACAGAACTCATGAAACATTTCGGACCGAAGATAGTGGTTGGCTGCTACGTTTCTTCAACAACTGCGCCAGTAGCAACAAAATCCTCAAGCTCTGGCGGAAAGCAAAGGTAATAGCCCTACTGAAACCAGGGAAAGACTATCCGAGATGAAGAGTTTCAGACCCATATCCCTGCTGTGCCACACCTACAAGTTGTTTGAGCGACTGGTTTTAAACCGGCTCGCCGAACACGTTGACAGCAACATCATCCCAGAGCAGGCTGGATATCGTCCACGAAAATCGTGCATGGGCCAACTGCAGGGAATCAATGAGCCGGGTACAACGTCAGTCAAATAAAACGTACGCATTCGACTCATTGGGCTTAGGTTTTAATCTTAGGTTTAGTTTAGTTAATTTACTCTTATGGGATACGTAAGTCTAAGTTGGCTCTGTAATTATTTTGAAAATAGAAAACAATTTGTTTCATATAATCAGATTCATAACAATGACATGTGGTGTTCCTCAAGGACTAATGTTAGGTCAACTTCCATTTATAACAGTGACATGTGGTATTCCTCAATGATTAATACTAGATCAACTTCCATTTATAACAGTGATATGTGGTGTTCCCAAAAACTAATACTAGATCAACTCCCCTTCATTTTTTACATTAAAGACATTATTAAAACATCAACTATTTTAACCTCACATTATTTGCAGATGACACAAGTATGTTTCCCTCGCATAAACATTTAAGAGGCGTTTTGAAGAAGTCAATGTATAACTAAAGAAAATAACAATATGGTTTTAATGTAACAAGCTATCATAAAATATTTATACAATTGTTGGAAGTTCACGTAGAAGAACATCTAAATAGGTCGATGCACAGTACCAAATTAATGTCTAAAACTGCACCGATCATTGGCATGCTTCAAAATTTAAAACAAATTTGTCCAGCCTATGTGTTCAAAAGCCTATATGTTAACTAATTCTCCTCCACCTTGCAGCATTGTGCTTTAATGTGGGCTATTATTTACAAAAAATTGCTTATAAATAGATGTTACAAATGAAACCCTTCCGGAAAATTACAAAATCTTATTACCTAGCGCACACACATATAATTTGTTTTTTGAAATTAAATTACATAATTATTAAACAAATTCCAGTTGGGTGTTTTATGTACAAATACAAACGAACACGCTTCTGACAAATATAAAAAAAAAAATTCCTAGAAATATCTTCGTAGCCATAACACTAGAAAGCACATTGGCTTTTTATTCCACAGATTAGAACAAATAAGTTCTCAGTCAGTTATATGGGTCCACTGATGTAGAACACATTACAGTCTGAAATAACAGCAAATATTGAAATATACTATGGAACAATTTAAACTGTCTAGTTATTAATGAATATGATTGATTATATATACATGCTCATCATGATGCCGGATACATGACCGACTACATCTGCCTAAACGGAACCAGCATGGGTGTTCGAGGACATGTGAAGATTTCACTTATTGCAGTAACGTAATCTGTCAGATGCAATAACTGATTATCATAGAACAACAGAAATGTGGATGTCCAGAACTAAGCGTTGCAGAGATGGATATGCAGAAAAAAACATGCAGAAAAAAACAAACACTAACTCCACATCCCACAACATTGGTCCGAGGAGACCAACACTATGTTTTATTACAGACACAAAATGTGTAATCGTGATGTAAACCACATATGTTCTATCTGATGTCTATGTCAGGGGAAATAAAAGACCACACGCAGAGAAATGAAAAAACCTGTGATTGACTCGCTAACTCTAGAGAAGGACACTCTTAAATAAAACCTCGACGCAATATCCTAGAAGGACTCCAGATACACTCCAGATCCACGTGGATTTTATATCGTCTCTGACTTGTTATATCAGGATTATCGCATTATATATATATATATATATATATATATATATATATATATATATATATATATATATATATATATATATATATATATATATATATATATATATATATATATATACAGTTAAGTGAACCATCAACCGTAAACTTAATGCATGCCAAGATATAATTACAACTTACGGTATTTTTTTATCTACAGTAACCATCACATTTCTCCTCTTTGTCAACAGACAATAGCAACAACAACAGAGAACATTTTTGAACACTATAATAAATATACGATAACAAAGTTGTCACTTTATCCTCATAAATTACTAATGCGACTGAGTAACATTTAATTCTGATAATGACGCCATCAAACGGACTGCGGGGAAGTTATTCGATGCGCACACGCCCACACTACCCAACAGTGGCGCCACTCAGCATATCGCTACTGCCACAGCTTGATTACAAATTTAAAACCAACGTTGTGGAGTGGTTTAAGTAAATTATTGGCTGGTAACGACATTGTTGCTTACGACTTACTGCGCCATTGCAACAGACAACTGAGTAACATACATACATACATACATACATACATACATACATACATACATACATACATACATACATACATACATACATACGTATACATATACATACATACATACATACATATATGTTTATGTCTAATATTTAATATTACAAAGCACACACATACATGCACACACGCATCGGGCGCACGTACATGCACAAGTACGCATACATATTTCAACCTTGATGACATACTAAGTAAATTGTGTAAATAACACATAGAGAATAAGATACTCGGTTGTTTAAATAACACATTCAAATGGCTGCCGACGGACCCTCATCGGCTATTGCGGTGGCTTTTTGTATGTCAGCATTGACATTGGCATACTCTTTGCATATGAAAGAGTACGTATATGCATAAAAAAAGACGATTTTATCTAGTTTACGTTTTTACCTGCAAAGGTGTTTTTCAGTAATGACGAAACCATTAGCTTTTGCTGAGAGCAGTGGCAGTACAACGATGCAATGGCGTGCGATCGCCTTGATATTTTGCCATTGCCTTATGTCAACGACGTTTTCATCGTGATCAGGCACGCACATTCTCCTATTTAATTTAATGAATGATACTGTCATTATCAATGCAACGAAATCATAATACATCCAAAACAAATACGTTCTACCTGCAGCCAAGTAACTTTCAAATCAATTAAATAAGACGAACATTAAGGACCTGCACGGTGACTCGCCATTACCTGACCAATAATGTGTTCCTAAGAAGTAAACCATCAACCGTAAGACTTAATGCCAAGATATAATTACAACTTACGGTATTTTTTATCTTCACTAAACATCACATTTCTCCTCTTTGTCTACAGACAATAGCAACAACAACAGTGAACATTATTGAACACTATGATAAATATACGATAATAAGTTGTCACTTTATCCTCATAAAATACTAATACGACTAAGTAACATCTTATTCTGACAATAACGCCATCAGACGGACTACGACGAAGTTATTCGATCCGCACACTCCCACACACTACCCAACTGTAATGTCGTGACTGTTCACAGTAATAATATGCAATAATACATTATCCCTGTGTCTGGTTTTACAAGATAAATAACGTATGCTCCCGAGACACCCGGGGAGTGAAGCACATGGCGTGAACTAATAAAGTGTTTGTTAGAGTCAGTCCGTCTGTCTGAATGTATGCTTAGACACTAAAACTGGCGACGAGGATGTTTAGACCGCTCGTGGGAGAACACGAAACAGTCGGAGCAGTCACTGCATCCGACACTACGTACTCGGTGAGGGTGTTCCACCGGTTCACTACGCTATGCCTGAAGTAACTCCGTCGTTGTCTTGCTGTCTCGCATTCCTTCTTGAGCTTCAAGCTGTGCCCCCTGGTTACCGTATTGTTGTCCAGCTCAAGTGGCATTCTATCAACTTTATAGATTCCATGGAGGTAATTGTAGTTTTCAATCATGTCTCCTCATGCTGTTCTATAGTAGATACTTGGAAGGTTAAGCTCTCTGAGACTGTCACCATATCGGAGGTTCTTCAGTTCTGGGACTAGTTACGTTGTTCGTCGTTCTCAATCATCTGTTGGTCTCTGTTGAGTGTTGGGGCCCAGGCTACATCTTCATATTCTAGAATAGGTCTCACCAGGCTCGTGTGTAGTTGTTTCATGGGTGGTCCATCCAGGTATGTAAACGTTCTTCTTGTAAGGCCTAGCAATTTGTTGGCTACCATCTCCACTTGTTGATGAAACTTTAGTTCACGATCTATTTGTACCCCCAAGTCTCTCTGATTGATGGTCTCCCCAGGGCGGTATCTTTTCCAACACAAGTCATAGTAAAATCGTAGTGGTGTTTTTATTGTCCAAGATGCATAACTTTGCATTTATCCTCAATGAAGCGAAGCTGCCACTTTCTAGTTGTCTTAGGTCTGTCTGCAATGTTACATTGTTATATTGAGCAGTCATTTATCGTAATATCTTGGTATCATCAGCGAATATGTGAATAGGTGAGTCTACAACATCTGGCATGTCGTTAATGTAGCAGACAAAAAGCATTGGCCAAAGAACACTTCCTTGCGGTATGCCTCTCATGACGGGGGACCATGACGATTTGCTACCATTGGCGAGAACACGTTGGCGTCGTCCCTCCAGGAAGGCTGCAATCAATTGTAACACCTTGCCACCTGTCAAGTATCCTGCTAACTTAACTAGCAGTCTCTGGCGTGGGACCGTGACGAAAGCTTTGGCAAAATCGAGATAAATTGCATCCACACTATATCAATGCTCTATTGCTTCCGTCAACTTATCAAGGACCTCAAGTAGCTGCGTATTGCATGAGGGTCCATGCTAGAAGCCATGCTGAAGACTCGACTGTGGGTTGTTTCTTGTTATGTGCGCTATCACTTCGTTTCTCACCATCTTCTCCATCTTGCAGGCTACCGAAGTCAGACTCACTGTGCGGTACTTTCCTGGCAAATGTGTGTGGCCCTTCTTGAATATATTGGGGGGGGGGGGTGTTTCCATATTTCCAGTGCTGTGGTAAATACCCCTGAGTAACTGATTTGGTGAATAATTGTTGGAAAGGTTCTACCAGCTCATCAGTCAAATCAACCAGAAGACGTGGATGGAGCCCATCCGGTTCTGGTGGTTTTGTAGTCTATAGTGTCCTCAACATCTTCTCGACTTCCTCGATTATGATCAGGAAGTCAGCTGTGTGTTGTTCAGTCTATTCTCAAATGTGGGTATGTTCTCAAGGCTTTCTAGGATGAAGACACCTGTGAAAAAGGTATTGAGTATTTCGGCTTCGTCAACATCAGTCTCAGACATTGTCCTATCCAGACGCTCAAGATCAGCCACTGCTGAACGAGTCTTCATCTTTGACCTGGCGTACTTGTAGAGAACTTTGGGATTTGCCTTAGCATCCCTGACTATCTGTCTCTCAAAATCTCGGACTGCCATTCTCACATATGTCTCGACTCTGTTTGATGCTCTTCTATATTCAATATAGTTCTGTTCATCTCTGGTCTCACGATATGGCATATATGCCTCAGTCTTCCTCTTAACTGCCGTGATGGTCTTGGTATTTGTCCAAAAGTGGTCTGGCTTTTCTTGCTTTATTGTGTATTTTGGTGTATATTTACTTGATGCGTTTCTTATGGATTCCTCAAGGATTGCCCAGCATTGCTCTGTTGATGTATCTCTAAAATCTTCATTCCAGTTCCTAGAGGGCATCAGTTTTCTCATTTCTACGTAATTTCCTTTGTCATATCTGTATTTGTTGACCCTAGATATGGTGGACTTGGGGCAGCAACAAAAGTTGAAATTCAGTAGTGAGTTTTGACTCTTTCCTATTGGTGCCAGGTACTTGAGTTTCTCGAACAATGCGCTGCGTGCGAGTTAGCATGACGCTCACTGGACTGAAAGCTGAAACAAAGGGAGGGGGTACTATACATGGCGCGCGTACAGTATGGCGTAGTTATACTGCAACTACAATTATCAGCAATAGTAATATTGCTACTGTGATAGTTGTAGCGCCGAACTATTACAATTTACACAACCATTGCACATGCGTATTTAGATGTGGTGCAAATCATATCTTAACTAATATAAATACCATAATATAGATGATTAAATTAACATTGATCGCTGTGTTACTGATCACACATATAACGAAACATGACGTCTCTAGTACATAAATATATATACAATATATAAAATTGTAGGAGATGTGCTGGATTCATATGATATTTTAATATGTAATGTCGAAATATAATTATTACACTGTTGCCTTCTCAAATTGTTTATCTTTGTTATGTTGCTGTCCTCTTAATGAAGAAGAAGATAATTTATCGTCAATGTGACTCAATAGGAACACTAATTTTGCAATCAGTTTGCAAGATCAAGATTAACTTCCAAAACAATGCGGGATAGTACAGGCACGTAGAATTCAGTTTTTCGTTCACAAATTGTTGCTTCTTTTCTGAAAGAAATATGCTGCTATTGCTAAAGCAAATATATTTGTCTTGTGGATGCGTACCACACGCTTTGCTTATTCAATTTCTTCCGAACCGAACAGGAAATCAAGCGGCAGTGTAAGAGTGTGACATCGTGTCTGCATCACTTATGAATACCGGATCTTTCAGTCTGGAAATTACACTAACAATACGAGTACCCCATCACATTCATGAACCGGACAGGTATTTCGCTGCATCGTACCTGTACAGAGACTGGCGTAGTGGCCGGGTGGTTCAGCATCGCGAGCTGGTGCTTGGCCCGGGACAATCCTCGACTGTGCTTGACGTTCCGCCCGGCACGGTCAGCTTTTTCTGATTCATGGACGACGCGAACGGCAAGACGGCGCAGTCGTCTACGCGCTGACCCCCGGTCGCCACCAGCTGCATCTAACGTCACACATAGGTGTCGTTAGCACCAGGAAGTATAATTCTTCAATTTTATATAAAGATTATATATGGAAAAACCTTGATAATTTTCTTCTTCTGCGTTATTAGCGCATTCATGCATTTTGTTTCATAATCAGTATCCGCCGGATTTCCACGTCTCGTATTATGCTTGCATATCACCGCACCGTTTCTTTCCCCCGTTTCCACTAACAGTTAATTAATTCTAATAGCTTTCCCAATGTTCATCTTCCTCTGTGCCTTCTCCCCAACGTCTTTTGTTATTCCACAACATATTGGCGGTGATATACAACATGTTTGTCTACAATAATACGTTTATAAAGGACACCCAGGATTGCTGAAGAATAACGAAGGATAAGGAAGATACTTCGTTCAGTACACCCATGACTAAATGTTGAGAACATTGGGTAAATTCAGTAGCACGATAACTACGCATACAATATAGTGATACACTATGTATGTGCTTGAACTATCGGATGTCATGATGCACACGGCACGCGTACATACGCACACACACGCTTACACACAAACACATTTTGCGTGTTGATGGTATTCCTCGTTTATTCCTCTGTGAACCCATACCTTGTGTCCGAACACTAGCAGTAAGGTTGTGACGGCGCACACGAACACGCTAATCGAAATGACGCCGAACGACACGTCCATCTGTTGTAGCCGCAGAAGCCGGTAGGTGGGGACACTGACAACGGACATGATCATTATGTTGTAGACGCAGATGCCGATTTCCTTTGAGTCGTTCAACACCTCAACTCGCACTTTGCGTGTTTCCCACGCAAAGAAGATGCCAAATATGAGGAGCAGCGCTATCGAGAGTAAACACAACATTCAGATTATATTATTAAAAATACACACTAGATGATGACATAGCAACTCATTGTTTTATTCTATTACTACCGACACTGATACATACCTTTAAAACCGCAAAGAGCACCCGTCCACTGATCGACGTATTTTGATGTACAGATGTAAGCCTGGCGACTGACGATCGCACCGTCTGCCTGGATCTGAGCAAAATAATCGGTAAGCATTATATACAATTGGTATTACTACACATCCGCTTGATGCATTTCATTCGAGTTCTACATATAACAACTGTCTTATTTCTTATTTGTCTTATCTTTTTTGCAACTAACTTGCGTAATCGTATGGTTTGGAAAGTCTGCTAGATCTCGTCTGGAAAATGACGGAGATAATCATGAACGTTCATTAAACAGATGTCAGCGAGCAACGGACCGGGATGCGTGTTTGATGTTTTTGAACATGTAAATTTGAGCATGCATTCGTTCGTTGGTCTAAAACTACCAGTGGTAACGTCACAATAAATTAGTTATCCAGATATTGCACACTAAAGAAAATGGGCGTTTAATGTGCCCAAGTATTATCCGATAAGAGAAAACAGTTCCGCTACCTCTTGATTGATTTTGAAAAGATGGAGTACGAGTGGGTCGGATATCTGCCAGGCAACCAGCAGGATAATGTCGACCAACATAACGACGCCAACGAAAGCCATCAGATGAGCGTCTCTGACGGGCTGCAAGAAGGAGGTACACGCAATGTCTATATTACAATAAAGGTTTTCTATCTATCTACCCCAGTACAATTGTCTTCCACATGGGTAGTCTAATATCTCTTAACACTGTTGATGATGACGGCTCGTCAACAGCACATTAGCTAGGAACAGACAGTTGAGATGCTTTAATTATGGTGTCGGGTGTGTAGGATATTTAAAATATAATGTCTTCATAGTGAAGGGACGTTCATCTCACAAAGCATTATTCTGGTGAAAATATTCGATTTCCAAAAGTGTCTCCTACCCGTTTCAGTGGTTTCTTGCTGGTGAATATGACGTGTACTCTCCAGGTCTTCGCGAACATTCCGCCGTAAGCGAACGTGAAACCACATACCAAGACAACGAGCCTTGTCTAAAAGGAAGAGCCATAAATTACGTTTTTTCGAGCATTTATCAAAAGAAATATATATTCCAGAGCTAACAACAACCAGTTATTTTGTGTTAACGTATGCGAAAACAAGCCACTTTCGTATTGACAAACAGGTACACAATTAATTTGTGACAAGAAGAAACAATCATACACACAGTCAGACATGAATAAGCTATTTTCTTCACTATATGGCAAGGACCTTATCGTATATTGCTAGAAGTCAAATGCCTGTGTTTGATCAAAAAGTACCCGCACAGACGGATGTCTATGATTTCGGAGCACTCTGACATATTGGTCCTGCCAAAATGTGGTATATGGTCCCATGGATTGCTGCAACGGTGCAACACGCAATACATTGATATAATTTACACTAATTTATGTTCCCGTATTCTTGGTACATTGTATATCATCCCAGTGCTAATAAGCACCTACCGAACACAGCCAGTTTGTGCCGATCGTTTCTGGGTTGTCAACCCCCAGCAGTGGAATGAAGAGAAGAGCCATTCCGCAGCCCATAGCTATGACTGTGTTGATCTTCGGCGACGACATCTTGATCACTCTACGTAAACCACATTCCAATATTTGTTGTATGTCTCCAGTTAACGTGTTTTAATATTGACATTCAGTGTTATTTTATAGATACCTATGATATCTAAGTAATACCATCATTAAGCGTTAATTGTATATTGTACCACATCATTGACAGCAGGCGTTTACTATACAATACAATGATGCAATGGTATCACGTTCGCTCAGTACAACAACAATTGACATGATACTTATACTGGTGCAGTTACAAGTGTGTTTAGAATAGCAGTGTCCACTCAACAAACTCATACAATACTCACTTCAGCTTACTGTAGTAGACGTTAAATGCGACGCAGACGGAGCAGAAGACGACTCCAAGAGACGCAAAGCAAGTAGCCAACCAGAACATAACCTTATCCATTTTCAAGGTATTTGTGATGAGAATATCAGCGTCTGGTGGCGGTCTCCCTCCTGCACACAAAACCAGCACTTGTTTACAGTGTTGAGGTACATAGTAAGGCACTATCTGTACGGTATATTTGATCGCTACACATTTACAAACGGCAATAATGTAATATAATAGTAAAATAATATTTATACAAATGTTTTCATGCACACTTACGTACAGGTGCAAGCGCACACGAACGCACGCGCAAACGCGTCCCCGTCACGCACGAATATCATAATTATACATAACTGTGATAATCTATACGCTTCTTCAAAGTCAACGTGCAGGTGTATGTGCTGAATCATAAACAATATCATTTATAAGAGTAATTCGCTAAGGCGACTATATCAAATGTGTTTACATAGACATGGAATGCGGACTGTAATATCACAAATGTCAAGTGCCAAATAGTGTCAAATGCAAGTATTAATGTGTTCTGCACTCGATGGAACCGTTCTCGAAAGGCAGCGTGGACAATAACCCTGTGCAGAGCTTTTTGCTGAATAGGCTTACCCGGAAAACGAACTGGAATCGTTTTTGACCATGCGAGACTTCTGTCTTCTGGGTTATATTGCCCTACGTCTTTAGTATGTCCATCTACAAAATATTTTTATTACAGTGGTGATAAAAATCTATTTAGAGACAATAGTAATAATAATATTAATTATTATTATTATTTAATATGAACGTTGAAGTGGTACACCGCATCCGCCTATGAAGTTTGACCTGGCGACAGTTATTTTGTGCAAGAATTTTTTTTTTGCAATCCCGTGATATTACTTATTGCAATTACTCCAGACAGATTTTTTATGTTGACCAAATCTCATATGAAATCTCCTCCATTGTCTAACTTCCGAACATTACATAAGTGTATCGGCTTTTAACACCTATGTTATCTATGTATAACAATTCAGTAATTCGATGATCACGTCTAAAATGGACCAACCCGAATATGCGCTGTACTTTCTATTCACGGACGTGAGCCAATAACCTGTCTTGCCATTTGCCAATGGAACTATTGAGGGAATTATTTTCTCCCTTCACCATGATGCGGACAAAATCAATTGTGACATAATTCGAATAATGGTTCGTGTAAAACTGTTGACTGCTATTATTTTCATACCACGGGTGATGTAGGACAACCTGCATGACTTGGTGCAATTACAGTCTCGGTTCTTAAACATACTTTCGTTTATTAGATTGGCGATGTCATCGGCTGGCAAAACAAACGGTATCCATCTTGCGGGCACGACAATTTGAACATTAACCGAAGTTACCGTATGAAATTATGCAATGCTGAGGTTTTCACACATGGGTAATTAGAACGTCAAATTGTTTGGGATGGCCTTTATGTTATTTAATGGCATTCGGGTGTTTCTCTACTTTGGTCGTTACATGGTCAATTACTTGGGGTGATACTCCCGGTGGGTCACATAAAATAATATGCGCTGTATGAATATGGCGTTATATATGTAATTTTCTGTTATGTCCTGCGACATTGCGTCATTAGTTCTTCATATAATTTTGATTAATGAATTTGGTTATCGACGAGTTTGACATATTAAAAATACTTACCGGCTGTGTGCTGAGAGATAACAACCAAACTGTTTCGGTCGCCCTTTTCATTGAAGGCTATATGCCCCTGAAAAAGGTGCACAAAACATGTCATGGCTTACGTATCCTATCCAGGGATATTATAGTTACTGTTCGCTTTTGTTTGCATAAACATACTATATATTATCAAACTTAAAAGTAAAACGTGTAGATTAATAAATCCTCAACATTGGATGTATTGACATCAATGGAACATTTTCACTGTCATTGTGTATATCCAGAAAGAACATATGCACTGAAGAGTCGCATTGCAAACGTGTTTGATACCACAACTTACCGATGCTCCTTCAAACTGCAGCTTCGTGAGCGAATCGAAAAAGATTTTGGTCATCCTCGAGTTGTCGTACGAGAATTGGTCGATGGTTTCGTTCGGCTGCAGCCGCTCGATGCTGGCGTTTAGCGTCTTGGCTGCTACCCAGATGGCGTCAAACGCACCCGTAGACAGAACCGACTGTTCATAACCGTGGTGGTCCAAATACTCGGAGTATTTCCGTCGCAGTTCACTAGTCGTCTGAAACAGACAAATAATGAGACGGGTGGTGTGTAGACAACTACTTAGTTCATGGCAACTGGTATTGCGTTGATTGAATAATTGCATGGGCGTCTTGGACGACAGCCACACTGTGCCCGACCATATAGAACACGACGGCGCGGATCACGGTCATACAATCTACGACCGCACAGTAAATGACTGTGTAACATGCGAAAACACGGCGACGCAATCCACAGCCACAGTCAACGTTATTATGACATTTAACTAAACAAGCAATGACCACACCCTAAAGACAGTGTAGGTTGAATATGTTTTCGCATAGGAAGATAAATGAACCGTACAAATCTATATTGTGTACTTACATAGCCAGAATCGCCGACGATGGTGTCGTCATCTTCTTTGGAAGGTTTTGTCGACGAAAATACGATGAGATAATTGTACACGTGCAGGACCTGTTGTTTGCTGCAGCCCGTGCCTAAGTACTTCTTATCCGACAGGTTAAAGAGCTGGTTCTTCTCAAAATACAACCACTGGTGGCGTGGACCGTAAACGTTATGAAGATACACCTATAAACCATAAACTTTGTGTTGATTAATCCTAATTGAACTACTCGTAGTAAGCATAGTGTTACTGTTAGTAGTAATGATAATGGTGGTGATGGCACTGGCTGTGGGGAGGTCGTGGTAACGGTGGTGGTGATGTTAGTGACCACTGTGGTGGTCGTGTTTGTTTAGTCCATGATCCTTAAATATGTGAATGAGCAAATACCTGTACGTTGTGTTATTAGTGGGCAAACACACTTATGCAGATATGTTATGGATGTGGAGTTGAAATTGTATATACGAGTTTTCTACCTCCACGTTTCAAAAACAAAATGAAAACAATATAAAACGTTCCTACTGATTAATGTTAATGTTTTGAAAAGAACCGTTTCAAGATAATTTAGGAGGACTGGATTTAGAATAATCCTTTGCCAAAGCGTATTTTAAGTTGCTCAGCTAAATCCTAAAATGAAAACAAAGTGGCAGTGATGCAAAACATTGTAGGTGTACAGTTTCAAACTATGACTAGCAATGCACATATGAAAAGTTGCGTAAAAATTTGGACGTGGCCCCTTTCCCTTATGGTTTGGGGTCTACCGTTACATAATTTAGTTCCGTCGTCAACTGTTAGTTATCGCTGCTGCTATCTCTCATTATTTGTCCTTGCTAACTTTGTCATTGTCTTCTGTTCCCCACCCTATTCGGTTTTCTTGTCCTAACTCCACCGTGTACCTAGTTTTACTGTTGGGATTGATCCTAGGTACTGACCTGACACATGACATGTCTCACAGCCATGCGATTGGCAAATACGATGATTATCCGCGCGGCCGACTCCTGACAGGAGGAAGAGCAGTTTTACATCAACCATAATTAGTTATTATTCGCTTAACTAAATATATATATATATATATATATATATATATATATATATATATATATATATATATATATATATATATATATATATATATATATATATATATATATATATATATATATATATATATATGTATATATATATATATATATATATATATTAAAGGTCAAGAAGTACACAGAGGGTATGGTAGAGGTCTGAATCGCAGTTCAAACTGATGGGTGGCAACGTTCCACCAATTTTGAGAGTACACATCCCTCCTATTTAGGGGGCTAACGTCCCACCTCCTACCCATTTGTAGGACCAACCTTCCATTTTCCACGTCCTGGCAAGTCCCACGTTCCCCCCACTTTTCACGTCCTGTCACATACCTTCACTGTAGCATTTAATGGGCAAATTCACTACTTCACAAGTATAGCTGAAACTGCATTAAACCTCAAAAACCTAAGAGCAAATTGTGACGTGACGACCTTGCTGCTCGTGTTCGGACCCAAGGTATTGTCATTATTCACAGAGGAATAAACGAGGAATACCATCAACATGTATGTGTGTGTGCGTGCGTGCGTGCGTGCGTGTGTGTGTGTGTGTGTGTGTGTGTGTGTGTGTGTGTGTGTGTGTGTGTGTGTGTGTGTGTGTGTGTGTGTGTGTGTGTGTGTGTGTGCGTGTGTGTGTGTTTTTGTTTGTATTGCTGGAACATGTATAATAACATAATTTAGCTCACCTTTATCTGATGGACTACCTGAGCCGGTGAGTCATCAAACGTTAGTGCTGACAGAAGTGTGATATTTTCTTTCTTGAACAAATTCTTCAAGTCGTCCGAAGCCTGAAAGCAATATGTGATGCAACTCTACTCAATAAAACCAATTCGAACCTTATATAAATTCATACAACGCACGAGTTTTAGTCGCAAACGCACTGGGTGCCATACACAGTAAGCGTTAAATAATAACACTTCACGTACCGACAAAACGTAATCCACTTGTTGTGAGATGATCGCCACTTTACTCCAATTGTAATACCGTAATACTCGAATCATAGCCGGATTGCGCAGCGCCTTACTTTCTGATGTACGAGCGAAGTTCGGGTACTTGTTGGTGTCGGACATTTCCGGTGACGTCACAAAATAACCTATCTGCAATCGCAACATATTGCGTGTTGACTATCAGCTGTTTGCCTTCCATCTATAGGTCATGATATTGCGCTAACACGATAATGAGACAGCCGAGTTAATTGCCAACAGCACAACATTGCCGGGTTTCAAAAGTGTCCAGGAATAGGGCAAAACTTTCTTAATCCATTTCTTGGGCAAACACAATATATGTTCCCTTCAAATACAATAAAATGTATAAGGCAAGGTATAATTTAAACTGATCAAATGGTAAGGCTAGATCGGCTCTTGGTATTAGAAACACAACAGTGTTGACATCGACCCCCATCCCAGTGTCGTGTGTTGTATCCTTACCTCTACCAGATTATAGAGTGCTGATGTTTCAGCGATTACTTTGGTTTCAGGCGTAAATAACGGTCCAATGACCATGATCTTTGTTGGCGGGTTTGATATTAGGGTGATGAACTCCTTCACGGTGCGGCCAATCTCGTTCTGTGGAAAACAATTTGATCACGCAGTACCTGTCTAGTGTGTTTTCTGGTTCACTGTATTGTGCGTTTGTATGTAGCATAAAACAACGTACATAACACCTCATGTTCTTTTTCTATTCACACAACAAGTGATGTATTTTGCCAAACCAAAAATCCACTGTCTGTTTTGTTATTGTATTAACGTTGTGTTCGCAGTAAGCAAATCACTTCAGAACATTCAACGCGTGCTGCTTATTCTATTGTTATTGTTAGATACAATGTGATTACACGCAGACCTATATCATAGTGAATTGTTTAAAAGAATGGAACATTGATTACAACAAATATTTCATTACACACATGTTATACATATATTTATAGACATGTATTAAGTTTTTGCAAACTTTTAGTCACTATTTTTAGGTAGATTTTCCCGGACTCAAATTCAGCGAGTGATGAAAGGGTTTTCTTCATTTCGTGAATTAAGTCCTTAGTGTATTTGCAGTAAAAAACTCCTTAGAAACAGCATATAAGATGAATAAATAACTTACCGTTTTTGCTAAAAGTAAATTACAGGCAGTATTTTATATATCTGCATAATTGTAGTAAACGTTTTCGGTAAAATGGAACTAACATCAACATTTTAGCTTACGTTGGTATACACTGAGTCTTATTGTTATGTCTACATAGTATTCTGAGTATTTGCTACGTAACATAGTTAACAAGTAAGTTATTCTCAAAATGAAATTAAAACCTAAATAATCACGCCAAAAGTGTTCTTTTGGAACACAGAAACCAGCCTTATTCACGGCAAACGTAGCAAGGAGAGAACAATATAAACAACATTAATCTAAATAAATCTAAATTATGTGCCGTGCAAACGGTAAGCAAAGGCCACCAGTAATTTAGTATGCGAGAGTTGAAGCAACTGGGTGGACGTCGGCAAATCCGGGTGTGAGTCTTGGGCAGATAATTTTAGTTTCGAGTATAGGGTTTGTGCAAGGATAAGGGGACTAGGGGTGGAGATAGAACGGCTGAGGCAGCTCGTTTTAGTATTGGTGGGAAGGGAGAGGTGGATTGTATAAATGGCTCCGGTCCGGTTGGGGGGGGGGGCAGTGGATGATAAAGTGTGGGGAGGCGATGAGAGAGATGCCAGGGAGAGCTCACCCCAGACTGGGAGGAGGAGGCTGAGAGGCGGTAAGGAGGCAAGGCAGAAGGAGAAAGGAGTGAAGGATACAGGAGGGAAGGAGAAGGGTGAGCGAAGGGAACGAAGGCGCCAAGAATAAAGGCGGCAGGAGCGCAAGCTAGCCAGGAGACGGGACGAAAGGTGACATGTTGATGGGCGAGAGGGAGATGGACAACACAGGTGTCACGACTGTATGACAATGTCATTTACCATGTTAGTTCAGCAGCTGTGTAGGGAAGAGGAACTGAAATTCGTGGGGATGTTTTGTTTAGAGGGCCGACATGTTCATGAGGGATAGGTTTCATCTAAGTGGGAAGATTGCAGCAGTGTTTATCAACATGTGTGCGTAAATGCATATTTGATATCAACGAATTATGGTAAGAAAAGGGAAGCAGATTGAACTGTTTGGTGCAATGCAGTTATTGGACATTCAACATTAACTATTGGACTGGTTTACGGCAGTTCAAACAACAAAGAGGATAACACAAAATACAACACAAAACACCACAAAGGGAGGTTATTTAGAACCATTGGGTAACAGTAATCATTATCAAATACATTTTAACATCAAAGTAAAATTAGAAAGTAAAAATAAAAAAGGAGACATTTCTATAAGGTAAATATAAAGATATGAGAATATACTTAGCAAGGTTAGATTGGAATAAAATGGTGAGGAATAAGACAGCAACTGAATGATGGAGCATTCTAAAATATGAAATTGAGAGTATCATTGATGAATTTGTTCCTTAAAAAAAAAAAATTTATATCTGAAATACTACATTGTGGAAAATGGAACATGTATTTAGTTTTACTTGTGTTCAGGGAACGTTTGTATACATATAACCATTCACTGATATAGTTCAGCTCAGTGTATATGTTATCGCTGATAGTATTATTGTCTTGCATATTAGTATTAATGTTGACTTTTAAAGAGCAGAGTGGCCCGACAAGAGTGGTTTCATCAGCATATAGTATCGCCTTGAATTTATTGCTAGCAAGATGAATATCATTTATATAGAGAGTAAATAATAGGGAACCTAGTATTGACCCCTGTGGGACACCTGTTAAGATAGTTAATGTGTCAGACATTATATCATCGAATTGGACAAATTATCGTCTTGCGGTTAGGTAATTCATTACCCAAATTAGCGGAGCCCCATTTATTCCGTAAGGTTCAAGCTTTTTGAATAATATATTGTTATCTATGGTGACTAAGGCTTTTGATAAATCTTAGAAAATTTATATGGGGATTTTTTTGTTGTCTAAGTTTTGAAACAAATGTGGCAGTTTGTTCAAGTGTAGCCACTTCCGTGGAATGTGATTTCCTAAACCCGTACTGACTTCTGTAAAATAATTCGTTTAGTTAGTCGCATAGTTACATGTTCAAATATTTGATCAAAAATAATTTGTTCAACGACTTTGGAGATGGAAGGGAGAAAAGAAGTGGGTATGCTGTTATTGAGCAGGGCTTGTCATCTTTTTTATACATAGGAATAACTTTCGCAATTTTGTTATTTTTGTGTAAATATACCTGTGGTTAGAGATTGGTTAATAATGGGTTTAGAAATTAGTTAATTATTTTTTTTGGGTGAAACTGTTGAAATTGAGTCATGAACTGCACTTCTCTTTGGATAAAAATCCTTGATCATTTGTATTACAATATCTTCAGTTATTGGTTTGAAATTAAACGTTGGGAGAGACTTGTCCTTTAAATAATTGGTAAAATTGTTTGTGTATTTGTGCTGGAAATTGCATGCGCCAGTTTAATTCAAATATTTATAAAGAGCTCGTTAAACCTATGTGCTATTTTCGTGGTATTTGTAACACACAATCCATTTATATAAAAATTGTTTTTAAAATAAATGTTTTGTAGTTCTTATTTATAAGTTTTATAAGTTATTTAATGTTGTCCCATGTTTTCCTGGCGTTTGATTTGAATTGATCAAATAGGTTTCCGTAGTAGATCTTTTTGGCGTTTCTTATAGTTTTGTTTTGTATATGTTATTGAAAGAGGTGCCAAGTTGTGCAGTCTGATTTAGTTTCCTGTAAAGATTGTCTTTATACGTAATTGATTTAATAATTCCTGCAATTATTTCATGATTATACTTATTATAGGAATGTTTTAAATAGAAAGTGATTTATGTACAACTGAGTGAGTATACCTTCAATTATTTCTTATTTAATGTTTGGATCTGAGTGAGTATCCTGATTGAGTTTTTCCATAATGAGGTACATATTCACAATAATTTAAAGTAAGCTTTTCTTTGTTTGTCAAGTTTCATATGTTTGGGTGTTTGGATTGTAATTTATCAAAGCTTATGAAATATGGTAGATGATATGATATATTAATTAATATGCACGCTTTACAAGCCCTAGTTGAGAGTTTACAGTATATATGATCGCTAAGTGTACCATGTATGGAAGTAAAGCGAGTCGGTAGAGTAATATTTGGGTAAAAAACGTTTGTACAGAATATAATAAAATAATCTTCAATGTTTGCCTATCATTCACTTTCACCAGATCAAGGTTAAAATCTCCAACTATTATTGTTTCTGAAGTGCCATGACCTGAACAGTTTTTACCTTGATGAATTATAATTCGGAATATGATATTGAGATAAGTCTGAATCCTCTGAGAGCCAGCTTTCCTATAGACACATTGCACTAAATCCGGTGCCTTTGTTGTATAAGTCCAGTAGAAGTGGTGAGGGGTAATTGAACTTTGCATTAATGCCGAACACGGCAAAATTATCTTTAGTAGAAGCAACAGCATCGTTTAGTTTTAGAGTGTACGACGAGTGCGTTCACATAGCCATGTGTTCAGTATTGTCGTATGAATTACTGAGAATGTGATTCAGGTTGTTTGCAGATGACCCACAAACATTGATTAGGATTATATCTTCCTATAAGCTATCATGTACATTTTGTGATATAGTTAGTGGATAGATTGAAATCGTGCACCACTATGGAAGTAATTTTCAAACTAAAAAGGCATTCCAGTAATACTAAAGTAGTGGGTCGTATTTATTTGATCTGGCGTCTGGTCACGATTGCCGATGATGATGTTGAATATTATGATGCATTTAATGGTGTTGTTGTTGTTCATGTTGTACATATGTATTTACGTATGTATGTATGTATTGTTGTTCATGTTGTACATATGTATTTACATATGTATGTATGTATGTATGTATGTATGTATGTATGTATGTATGTATGTATGTATGTATGTATGTATGTATGTATGTATATACGTATGTATATATGCATGCATGCATGTGTTCATGCAAGCACGTACGCATATATGTATATGTGTGTGTGCATGTACATTTGTGTATTTGATCGATACGTGTGTGCATGTATGTATGTATGTATGTATGTATGTATGTATGTATGTATGTATGTATGTATGTATGTATGTATGTATGTATGTATGTATGTATGTATGTATGTATGAATGTATGTAAGTGTGTATATGTGTGTATAGTATAGTATAGTATAGTATAGTTGTGTCTACGTGTGTGTATATGAATTCATCATTATTATCATCATCATCGGCATCCATGATCAACCCTCAGGAAGGCTAGACTTTATGGTTAGGTTCCTGTCAATTACGACAGTGGCGTCTTCCCTTTGAAGTATTTTCTCCTCGTGCCCTTCCTGTTTTTATTGTTGTTATTATTATTATTGTATTATTTAGATATTGGTGCAGTTCCAGAGACTGACGTGAACCCTTATATCAGAACAATGTAATTGTTCCTGCCTTATTCAACGTTTTGTTTACTGATTCGCTGCGTAGATTCTCTCCGTTTCTTTAGTGGTGAAACAGTACCTGAGCGTGTGTTTATCTGCCTCTGGAAGAATGTACTACAAAGTCTACATGAGTCTGTTTAATACTGATTGAGTTTATTGTTGATCTCATCACCTGTTTCGTCTACATCTTTTCATCAGAATGACTTGATATAGGTAACCACACCCTTTATGGAATAGTTTCAGTTTCTGTCATTTGAATAGTTCAACTGCAATGTTTGTAATTCCATCAGAAATATTCCTGTAGCTGCGACTGTTTGATGCTATATTATAATAATAAATCCTACTCTGCAAATATATAGACTTTCTCCCTTACTTCTAACCCGGCGCACTCCAACGATATGCAAATTAATGTGACAACGCTATGTTTACAGTTCACAAATGTGAGACTCTCACAGAAGAGACATTACATTATGTATTGCTCAAGTCCTTCAGACTCCCTGACTGCAGACCTAGTCTCGAGTAAGATATTCTTAGCAGCAAACGTTTCTCTCTTGTCCAAACACTGCTACTGTCGGTCGATTGAAAGGTGTGCGCGTGTGCCTTTATTCGTGTGAGCATGTGCGTGCGTGCGTGTGTGCGTTCGTGCGTGCGTGCCCTCTTTGTAAAATCTGACGAAACTTACATATTTTGTAGAAAATCCACATATCTTCTGAAGGGTGTACCCGGGAATGATATCGCTTCTATTGTTGACCAAATCGAGCGAGAATTCGAGCGAAGCCGATAGACGATATCGTATAAACTTATCTAAACCAACGCACATCAAGTATATATTCTTTGTTGTGCCGATGCTTGTATTCTTCGCATCACTGCCGACGACGACGTTAATTAAGACCAACATCATAAGTATTCTGACAAGCAACATCATGCGTCTGTGTGCTAATCGAAATGTTCAAGTGATCTAGGCAGCCGCACAGATGGTTTATATCTGCAAGCACTACCGGCTTCTGCATCACATGAATTATAATATCTCCGATCTACCATAGCAAAGGACGGACGCTGCATGCGTTTAGTCATAACGAATTTAATTTATAGACGTATCTCGTGCAATACGGCAATACACCAATACTGGTCGTGAACAATGACCCCCGTCATGTTGCAAATGACAATTTGGGCAGCGGAGCTGTGTACATTTCTTTTCAACATGTAAAATTGGTAGATAATATGATTTATTTAAACTAGATTCTGTAATCTACACAGAATATGTTTCACCGTAACCAACTTTCATTATTGTAAATACAATACATTTTCAAGGGTCTCGTATATGTTTGCATGTTTACGTGTGTGGGTGTGTGCGTGTGCGCGTGCGCGTGCGTGTGTGTGTAAATGCGTCTACGTGCGCGCGCGCGCGCGCGTGTGTGTGTGTGTGTGTGTGTGTGTGTGTGTGTGTGTGTGTGTGCGCGCGCGCGTGTGAGTGCGGTTAATTGACCGGGTGTGATTATACCTGTTTGTTTTGTGTCAATATGTTTGCGTAGATGTGTGTTGTGTGTATGCTTGCGTGCGGCCGCAAGTCATCAGACACACAGTTTTGGTTGAATGTCATGGTTCCCCTAAATAAACATGTGTATCACTATATTTGTGCATAAAATCACAAATAACTCTGCCGCCTTATAATCATCATCCCGACATTTGGTGAGAATGTTTGAATTATAATCCAATTATGTTTTGTGGTCGCTGGTGCACACATTTTTAAAACGGCAAGACTGCTCTTGTTTTTATTTAATCAAACTTTACTCCTTTCATGATTAAGTTCAGTTACATAATTTTACATCATGATAATATATTTTCAAAACCGAATAAAGGTATTTATAGTTTAGGCTTCTCTTTGTAAAATGTGATATTAGCTGTTCCTTTACCGCATGATGTTGATGACGTTTTCGTATGTGTATAGTCAGTATGTTATTACAATCAAGATCATCTTAAAATTCAATTAACAAAAAATACATTGGCATTCATATAATGTTGTTAGTGACTTGATTGTTTGAATGGTTACACAGTCTACAATACTGATGCTGCCAAATCTTTGTAATATTTATACTATTTAGGTGGCATTTTTAAAGCATTTTTCACTTTTGTCTAACCTCGCTTGGTTCAATTATATCCCATGCCCGTCCTCAAGGGGGGGGGGTGGGTTCAGGGATTCGTACAAACCCAAATGGTTTATTTATACATGTGATTAGATCTTTAGTACAACTTTAAATAACATTTGATTGAAATGTCAAAACTGACACATAGAATTAGGGGCACACTTTACATTTATTGGACAATGATAAATGTACGTAATTTCAAGTGCAAGGCAAGGTATCTGACAACTACTTAGTGTACATTACTCATCTAACAAAATGTGTACCTGAAAAGAATATACTACACTGTACTACAGTCATGACACTAGTCTAACCACATGAGTGTGTTTCTGCTACACTAAGCCTATGCCATGGAGATTATCAACATACCACATATGCAACATGCAGGCATTACATTTTGTGCGTGTGCGTGTGCGTGCGCGTAGCTACAAATCAAATGGTGTCCTCGACATTGAATCTCTGTGCAACAGTAAAGCCAGGCTTACAGGTTAGCTTGCAAACCGAATAGAGCGCGACAACAATCTACAAACTAGTGGCAGTTGCTTTGTCCCTTGGCCTTGCGTCATTGCAAAATTATCAGACGCAATGCAACTAATCTTTAATTGTATTTATATTGAAAACTACCATTCTGGAAACAACTTAACTGATATTAAGTCTGACCTGTGTGAAGGTACCATGATATATAGGGCCCGGCCCCCTGGGCTCCTTGTATCAATGCGATGAGGATAGGCGATACGACAAGGCCTAAAATAAAAATAAATTATTAACGTGTCGCGTAGAACTTCTGCCACTTCAATGTCTTTCAAAAGTCTCAGTTTTAAGACAGTCTTCAGGCGATCCCAACATCCGTTTTGGTCTTTCAGTGTCACTCATGTAGAAAATCTTGCATTATCAAACTCCTTTTTCCTCTTCTTCGCCGCGGAACGTAACGGTGCACGTACAACTCGCCTGTCACTGTCAGCCATGTTGCCCGAATGTCAACAAACTATGAGCGAGTCGCGGGTGTGCGCGCGTCGATCCCGCGATCACGTGATATGCATCTCTTAACGTTCGGCAAAGCAAGCTTCGCCTAGGTCCGCCCCTGTTGTTTCGCGCCATAAACACTTTTCGTAACGAAACAGTAAAATACAAACATATGTATCTGGCTTATTAAACGCATTTTGGCGGGCACTATCATTTATACATTTTTATTGTAGTACCAAAAACATTATATTATTGCATGAGCAGCAGACCCCTTACGAAGTGATATAAATAATCTTCTTCCCTGTGGATAGTTAAACCATTTGTAAGTATATAGACAATAAAGTCTGAACACATGCACTGATAGCTTATACACCAGTATACATTAATCATAATCAACAAGTTTCGAAAAACACCAAAATATAGTTTTAACTCCCATTTTTTTACCGTTGTAACAAATAGCACTTGTTGTAGGTCAACCGTGTTCTAATAACATGTTCACTCACTGGGTGGTAGCAAGTAACTGTCGCTGCTGTAGTTTCCTGGGAAACATGGGTGGCCCAACTAATCCAGTGGCTCAACTAACACTGCCATCCCTTACATCTATGCAGCCAACGTGTAGGTAAATGGCTAGATTCGAGACTCATTTAGAAAGGATCACGATCTCGTTTGATTTAAACGACCTCATTTGATGGAACTTACACATGTGTTATGTTCAGTTTTGAATGGTGTATGGTTTCTGTTCGTGTTTGCTATATTAGGTAGTGCGGTTTTTTCCAGTTGTATTTGACTCTCTCCTCATTAAACTTGCGATATATTACATTAGCTTCGCAGGAGCGAGACCAGTAACGATGATTATGAGCAATAATACAGATGATGTCTGGTGAATTTGGGCAGTCTATGACATAAATGGCACGCTAAGTCAAGAATAATGTTGTAATCTATCATTTGCGTTTGCTGCTGCAACGGAAATCACTGACACGCGCACCGAAAGGTATGAAAGCAATTAATTATCAACGGAGGGATTAAATTGTCCCCGGATATAGGGTTATTCATGTAATTGCATGTCTACTGTGATGGAATTCTAATTATGAGCAGAGCCGAGATAGATGCGTGCGGGCAGGGCAGCTGTGACACCCGAGGCAGTGACACCCAAGGTAGCGGATTCGACAAACTACAGATAAATCGCAAATCAATACACAATATTGTTGAAAAGGAAAAGAAACGTAGAACAGGCGGTGAAGCCAACGTAATCAAAAAACTATTCCTGAATACAATGAAGTGATTGTAAACAGATCAACCTGGACTCACTGACAATCATGAATGACAAGAACCGAGTGTTGACGAGGTTTAAAATAGACCAGAGACAAACAAACCAACTACCCGTCCTACATACCCATCCCACAGCACGGATCAGAGGGTCCCAAAATGTACTTACCGTTGACACAAAGTATGCATTTTTATCGCTCTATGTTTCTCCTTCCAATACATAATACAACAGTTCCCATTAGGCCTACCAATATGACCAATTATTGATGTATTCTATTTGCGGACAAATGCGGTGTTCGGTAATTCTACAAAAAACTGTAACTTTTAGAGGACAACTTTAGCACTACGTTATTAAAATATATAATGTTGTCATTGTTAATTATTATAAACTATTGGAACCTATAATTACATGTATAGAGTCGTACAGCACTACACTCAGTTTTCGTGGACCTCTTACGTGAATGAACTCCTGGCCAATGTCAGCGGTGTTATTGTGGCACCACTATGACATCTAAAATGTTTGCAGCGCTCAAGATCATATGTAAATGTTGTACTAACCTTTCAAGGATTTTCTCATATTCGAAAGGTATCCTGATATCCAATTTTGCATATTCGTGCAGATAATCTATCTATGGACCCTCAATGCGTATTTATTTTAAGAAAATACGTAACACCAATTAATTTTATAAAAAAAATATTGCACTACACTGCATAATAGGCATATGCACCGCCAAAATAAAATATCGTAGAATAAGATTTATATATATGACTTCAAATGATATATTCAAAGATCATTTCTTTAGTAATTCACGTTTCTATTTTTATTTATTTTCTTATTATGTTGCTGTTGTTCACCCTGAATATTTAAAACCATAACACCAATGGCTCATAATTAACCCACACTTTATTATGATCACAAAATTATGATAAAAATTACGTTACTACGTTCTGACTGCCGTACGTCTCAAAAACATCACTGTGCTGACATCTACTGGTGGAAAGAATTACCCAGATAATTCCCAGTGCCTAAGTGCTATCAATAATTAAAATACTAACCCTAATGACACCAATAGGGACAAACTAATATCAGAGATACAAGTGCTGAATAATAGTAATATTTACAAATGTCTGTATTGATGGTGTGATTCGAATATGATAATAGCTTAACAGTGTAATAGAGTAATTGTGTTGGGGACTGGTAACACCAATGACATATTCTATTTTTTCCACAAATAACCGTTTTCAATGCTGATTAATAATTTTGACATGACAACATAAGTATACTCATAAAGCAATTTCAAATGCAATACAGGTTATAATATTATATGAAAAAAATCCAAACTTCAAGCCAAAGTGGCAGCCTGTTTAATACGTCACCGCTGCTTCTCAAAAACAAATATCAGATGTACAGATTTAGTTATCATTTAATGAGATCAGCATGATGAAATTTCTCAATTACTGATGCGTGCCAGTGCCCTATGACGCGAGCGTGCGTGCGTGCGAGCTGGTCGCGCTCTGCCATACAGTAAATAATGGTCTGTGTAATGACCGCAGCAGGCGCCAAGTGGATCGTTATTGCTCAATATTCTTGCTGTAACTGATTGTTTCTAAGAATGAAAACCGCAGAATAACATGATTCCAAACAATTAAGTCAGTTAATGTTGATGTAATAATGCGTAGTCAATGGTGTTTTCTGCTACCTGATTAATTCGGGAAATTCGTTGGATTTATGTTAGTGTAAGAACAGACCGTGTTGCGAATGCAGGTTGTCATGCGATTGACCGTGCATTATGACGAAAGGTTTTGTCAGTGGCCTGAAAAAAATCCTGCCACGCTATTTGTATACCTTCCGACATAAAAAAATCACTCCTAAAAACGTTTATATGTAACAACAGTTAACAAGATTGCCATCTCAGACAACAAGTTCCAGATGGCAAGTGGACAAGGAAGCCATTGGTTTATCGAGAGTCCAACAATTTTATCATTCATGTATAGCCCGCCCTTATTAGATGTCTGACAATTCCATTTTACAACATATTCACACTACTGCATTAACACAATCATTTGGCAGTTTGTTCCATTCATTTATCACTCTCTGTCAGAATGAGTATTTTCTCAAGTCCAGCATACACTGTTCCTTAACTAAAGCTGCTTTTTGTCCTCTGGTTCTACTGCCTTCTTTAAGTTTGAAGAACATATTCCTATTAATATCCTCGTAACCATTCACTATTTTAAACATTCTATTTGGTCTCCTCTTAGTCTCCTGGTCTCTAGTGTTGTCAAACCACATTCTAATAAGCGACTTTCATAACTAAGATCTCTGAATTCTGAAATCATTTTAGTTGCGTTTCGTTGTTATCTTTCTAGCTTTTCTATGTCCTTCTTACGATATGTCTCCAATGCCTGTATACAATTTTCCAAATGCGGTCTAACAATTGCTTTGACCATTGGTACAATTACCTATTTCTCATTATAAGTTCTCCTAAATAGCCTTAGAATATGGTTTCCTTTTGAAGCAGCAATCCCACAGCAGTCCCACATTGCTCTAAATGTTACTCCTAACTCCCCATTTTATATTCTTTGTCCATGTTTCCATGTTCTATGTTTACACATTTACACCCTAACCCAAAATCGAATAACATTTGCCATTTTGTTCTGACCATTTAACTAATTTATCTAGATCATCCTGTAAACTTTGTTTATCTGTATTATTTGTAACATTTCTGAATACTTTTATGTCATCTGCAAATTTCAGTAGATTGCTAGATATGCCATCTTCCAAATCATACACACACGCACGCACGCACGCACGCACGCACGCACGCACGCACGCACGCACGCACACACACATATTAAATATAAGGCCTAATGGTACCCCACTCAACACAGATTTCCAGTTTGAAATCTCTCCACCTACTACTACTTTCAGTCTTCTTTGTGTTAGCCACTTTTCTATCCATTTGATTACATCATTACCTATTCTATGGGCTTTTAGTGTAAGTAACAATATTTGATGTGACACTTTATCGAAAGCTTTGTGAACATCTAAGTAGAAAACATCCACGGTTACCCATCATCTAACCACTTTGTAATTTCTTCAAAAAATACAAGAGATTGGTTAGACATTATCTTACTTTTAGGAACCCATGTTGATATGTATTTATTAATTTACGTTTTACAAGGGATTCCACCGAGTGGTCTCCAATTAATGGTTCGAGTAATTTGCACACAGCTGATGCTAAACTCACTGGTCTTTAAAAAAAAAAATTTCGACCCCTTCTTAAATAGCAGCATAATTTTTGCTTCTTTCCTTTCTGAGTTAACTATTCCTTCTTCTAGTAACAATGTGTTGGTGGTATCCCATTAACTACAGGTGATTTACTATCTTAAGCCTTCTTAATTTTCTTTGCTATCATTACAGGAGATACAATTAACTGGAAGTGAACTGATGATATCTTGTGTGGTAAAAACTGAGCTGAAATACACACTCAGAACTTCTGCCATTTGAAATCCGTTTGAAATTATGTTTCCACTATTTGTTTGCAGTGGTTCGACCTTATCTCGAACTTTCTGATTACTCCTTATATAAGCATTGGACCTCTAGCTGTAATTTTTTTTATATTCCCTGCCAAATTTTTTTAATGTTGTTTTGGATTGTCTAATTCCTGTTGTAAGCAAGTGTAGTTAGTGTAGTCTTCTTCGTTTCCAGTGGGTTTATATACCCCCACAGCATATGTTTGTAAGTAACTTTTCTAAAAGCCTCTTTTGATAGGTGTTTCTTCTGAACCGGTTCCCTTATTTTCTCAATGGAACAATTCTCTCAATAATGCCCTCAATCAGCATTCTGTCTATTTCTTCAGCAAGTTATTCCAATTATATTTGCTAGATATGTTCTCATCTCTTTATATTTGCGTTTGTTGATGTTCCTTCTCCAATGTTGTTATATGTATACCTTGTTTTTACTTTTAGATTAAATTTTTTCTGGTTATGATTACCTGAACCCAAAGGTTCGTGTACTTTAACATTGTGAACTAATTTATTTTTGAAAAACAACATTAATTCTGGCACATTCCCACCTCTGGTTGGTTCCAAGACATGTTGAGTAACGAAACTATCCTGCGTTAGAAGTAGAAAATGATGGTCGTCACCGCCAGCACTCTCTAATGATTTTCATTGTAAATGGCCATGGTTAAAATCACCCATTATAACACACGCCCGCTTGCTCACGACCCTTATAGCCTTTTGTAGTTTTACATATTCAACTTGTCTTATGTTTGGACTCCTATTGTTAATGTTGAGTTCTTTGTATCTATGTTACACCAAATTGCTTCCTCACAATCTGCTTAATTTTTCAATACTATTTTATACGCTTCGATAGATTCTTTAATATATAAAATGACTCCACCTCCCCTTTTTTCTCGCCTATCCTTCCTAAACATTACATAACCTATCAGTGCTAACTCAGCGTCAACTATACCTTTATTTGCCCATGATTCTGTGATACCAATTAAGCGAGGGTCAAAATCTGCTATCACATAGTGATAGTGACAAACCCCCACACAAAATGAAAATCATCTGCCAGAACGTTTGCCCACGAATTTATCCGTCCAGACTTTAGAAAGTTTATCCAGCTGTCGCAGCTAAATTACGCTTCGCCTTTACTCGGCCTGTGCACGACGCCATGTTAGAAATAAAATTTGTATTTGTTTATAATCAGTTATGTTTTAATTTATACTTGGTGGTATTCTCAAAGATAGTTTTTGAGTTGTAATATACATGTTATGCTATATTACTTAGGTTTTAATTAAATTAACAACTATTGACGTACAACTTGTGACATCAACTGCATGTCGCATTTAAGGGGAATTATAATTATAGTTGTTTTAACAAAAATCGTTTTGTAAATTGTATTTTTTTGTATTGAATTAATTTGATCATTGCAGTTAACTAAAATAACATTAAATACACCAACAATTTTGTGACTTTCACTGTTTCGATATTGACATTTGGTATTTTCATCACGACATATTTACGGAGCATACGATTTACATACACAATATCATTATTTTACATATATTGAATGTTAAACTATTTATTGTAAATCAAGTATATATTTTGTCTAGCACGTTACATACAATCTCATTTAACCTTTTGATATTGCTCTCTGTATAAGAAAGTATTATCATCATCTGCAAAGAGGATTTATTTTACAAGCTTAGATATGTTGCATATATCACTGGCGTACAGGATAAACATGTTTCTGGGTTTGACCGAACCGTGGGGCACGCCACATGAGATATTACGCACAGCAGACTGACAATAATGTGCTGCCTAGTTTAACAACCCCATAAGTCCATTTGTTGGAAATTTATTTGTATTTGATCAACAGGTGTCGCTACTATCTATCTGTACTGCCACATACTAATATTAATGATTTCATGCACCTAAGTCCTGTTATCCTCGTTTTACTGGGTGCCCTGAATGGCAAAATTCACTGGTTGAACAACCTCTTAACCGACCCACCATGACATGCAACTATGGAACTATTTCTGAAGATGAAAAAAAATCCATGTTTACAGACTTTTGGGTACTGGGTAGCTATAACCTGCAAAATGCTCATCTGTTTGTTTCGGTTTTTTTATATACGAAGCACGTTAACCGTGGAATATACTGTTCAAACTTTGAATGCGTTTTTCTCCCTTATTACAAATATGGACTTAGGGGGTTGTTGAACTAGGCAGCACATTATTGTCAATGTGCCCAAATTGTTTTCTGTTTTTTTTATAGCTATTTAACCAAAGCATTTGCCACTCCGCGGATACCAAGTCATTCCATTTTTCACATGATAGTTGGTGATTAATCGTGTCATATGCTTTTGTTTTAAATCGATGAAGACACCTGCAGCATATTTTTTTCCATTGATTGGTTATTCCATCATTTAAATCTACTAGTGCATGACTTGTCGAATTGTATATTGGCTTGGACTTAACAAGTTGTATTTGGTATTACAACCATTAACACTATCGATTCAGGTGTTCTCCAGAATCAAGTTTCCTTTCAATGATAACATGGTTATGTTGAGTTCACGTACTATCGGGATATTGAATCGTTTTTATTTCACAGGATTAGCATATAAGTTAAGCGACAAACATTATTGAGTTTTTGCAAACGCACCGATATCGGCTCCCTTCCCGACCCCGATCTCGCTATGCGTGCTACGTCATCGCTTCTTGTGTTTATACGATCGGGGCCGTGTCGATGAGTTAAGGAAAACATCGATATCTTAGGTTCTACCGATTAATGATCTCCCTATCTATATTACGTTGAATAAAAAAATAATTCAACAGCAATTGCACGTAAAACTGTTGCTGAATGATATGCTGTCCTATTTTAGTTGCCAATGAGCTTAGTGCATAAGAAAAAGATTTTTAAGTGCGCACTGTCTATGCGCTATGCCATAAATCGATCAGATGATAATTTAAATGGTTACACATGATACAGTGTCCTATGAAGTTTATAACACTTTTGGTATTTTATTGATATCTTCATTATTTCCGAAGTTATTCCACTTTTTGATCTATGAAAATTAGCATTATTGTCTATTCAATTTGGTTTCTTGTGGCCCGGAATGATGAGGACTGTATTTCATTGATATGAAAATAGCAATATTTTTTAATGTATTGAACATATTGATGTGAAATGTAAAGGTATGTGACCCAGAAACGAATAATTATATATGACCTTGATATGACCTAATTAGTTGACCTACATTTAACGTTTGATCTATTTACATGGAATAATGGTATTATTTGGTTGAAATGAATTAGTTAATTAGTTTATTAAACCTTTACGGGAATGGAAATTGTCAATGTATCGACATCGGTGTCATGTGACTTGGTAAACCCTTATTTTTAATGACCTAATTAATTGACCTGCATTTCACATTTGGACTATTTACGTGGATTAATTGGCTAATTTAGCTGTTATTTAATAGGTAATTGGCCTAGTTGAGTTGTAATGGATGGGAACTGTCATTTTATCAACTTGAATACTATGTGACCTTGTAATTTTTACATTACCTAATTAGTTTACCTGCATGTCAAACTTGACATATTTATAGGGAGTAATAGCATGGTAATAAATTGGTCCACCCATACGGGGCTGTAGCATGTTATTCAAGAGTAACTATTTGTTTCGATATATACATACTTTTCTTCAAAGTCAATGCTTGTCAACGTGTTTGTTAATGTTCCACAAGCATACTGTCTCGGAATCAAGCTCATGATTTTGTTTATCATGTACGATTAATCTATCTCAAATTGTCACTGAAAAAAGGAAAAAAGGAACATTTGTCCTGAGATGAAGTCCTACATGATGTTGCAACAATGCATGCAGAGTAATCCAATGTGTTCATCATTCGATTCATTTGTATCAGAACAGCCGACTGTAATCCACATGAATCACAAACTAGCTGAAGTCTGCTCACACTGTTGCTGTTGAATACATTTACCAGTAACACAACATTCATTTGAATAATTAAATTAATAATTATATCAGTTGATAAAATAAAAAATATCAAAAGCGCATTGTATAACAGTAAATTTTGCACAAACAAAAACTGGATCTTCTAAAATTTAAGATGTCAAATAATAATGTGTAAAATAAAATAATCATAATTAAGAAAATATTCAAGTTGGCATAAATGATCACTGCAAATTAAAATTAACAAAAAACAAATAGTGGCGGATGTTAAGTATAAAATATGCATAATGAACTATTAAAGTGAAAAGCATCCTCAGCAATTCTACAATTTTGTACTCATAATAAAGTATACATTATCAATGCATACCTTAGAAACACTACACAATTATTATTACAATTTACAAAGTATATAATCTATAAAAAAGTATGCAGTAAAACGCAAGCCCCCAAAAAACAATAAAACATAATTTCTGACATAACAAATAGTAAATACTGCTGCACAAACTACAACACTACATATATAGCAAATGTTATAAAAACAATGTGCCAGCAGTTAATTGTTGAAATGTGGACTGCTCGGATTCTTCGGAAAGCTTTCATATTCGTGTACTGCAAAATACACCATGTCACGCTATCTAATCATCTTTACTTTTCATAATTGTTAACATAAACATATTAACGCATAGACAAAAATAATACATTTATAATAACTTTTATCAACAAAACATGCAATTATTACATTGCAGAAATACGGGTGTCAACGGATTACGATGCGTTGAGCGGTAGAATATTCGTTCACGCGAAGCCAGCGACCGTAGGCGTAGCTTCTGAACGCCAAAACATAACACATTAGCGCGCACCAGGTCATGTTGCCCACGTTTTCATGAAAAACGGCTGCTGTGCACTACAATAATATGCACATAATTTTAACGCTAAGTAATTATTGTACTGTTCTTTTTTATTCGTTTAAAATTCTTCTTTCAAGTATTCGCAAACAAAAACTTTCTTACCTTCGTACATTCTTGGAAGAGCGCCCATGCTGTAAATAAGACATTCATTGGTCGATATAAATGTAAACAAGCTCGGCCACATCATCTGCATACTAAATATTTTGGATTTTTCCGCGACCATGTGACGCGAGAGTCACACCAACAATCCAAATATGGGACACGGTACACAACGCTATTTTTGTCTAAAAAAGTTACGCCATCTAGCGGAACTTGATATACCCATGGCATGGTAAACAAAAATGCACGAAGCCATCGACAGAACCGAAGACTTAGAATACATCGCATTATAGATGAGTCCTACAGTATAAACTAGGCCAAACATTCCAATTATGTACAATGCAGAAATGAACAGTTATGATTAACATACTATATTTATTTTTTTATAAATAAAATATATACTCGAGTTTCTAAAGTTCGTCTTCGACTCGTGCACCTTTTGTTTTTGGTTAGCACATGTAAGGTTAACGCAACGATCCGACAATTATTTTCGTAAATAAAATAATATTTTGTGGTGATACGATGCCCACAACTGCAACTGTCAGTTTAGCATAAACAGTGGCCTCCATATACCAACCGCCAGTTGCAGAACGGTAAAATACTGGCGTTCCACGGAATTGTGCAACGCACGAATTTGGGACATGCAACTATATAAACAATTGTTTTTATTTTGTATATTTTCGGATATCATGATTTCTTGATCTTCTTAAAATACCAATAACTCGAAGCCTATTTGTGCAAGAACTCTGATATTTTGGCATGGGTATTCCCCATCATTTGATGAAACAATGTCAATGGCGGCGCAGATTCGCCGTGTCTGCCAGGTGGCATACTGTCACATTCGCGGCATCGCAACTATCAGGAAATGCCTTTCCAGCACTGCTTGCAAAACAATGATTCATGCTTTAGTCATGTCGCGCTTGGACTGTCATAAACTGAGCAAGCTGCTTAGCTGCTGCCCTCTAGTGACCAGTCTGGTCAATATTGTATTTTCAGCCAATGAGAATTACGGAATATATAGTGTGCGATATGATGCCAAAATAAATGCTGTTGTTATGAAATATATTTGGCAAAAATCTAATCCCATCTACGACATGGTGTCAAAAGGTGAGTAAGTACTCTACGCAAGATGAATGCTTTAACGTCTCCCGAGCCTATGAACTTTGTTAGCGGCAACGTGGTTCAAAATTGGAGCAGATGGGAGCAGCAATTTCTGACGTACTTCGTAGCATGTGAACTTGGCACGAACGCGAAGGAAACTCATCAGTTCTGGATAAGGGACCAGCTCGAAAACGAGAAGATTGGCCAGTGGGTCACGGAACTGAGAACCAGAGCGGCAAAATGTGATTTCAAGGAGCAGAACAATATGATACGCGACAAAATAGTGTTTGGGGTACGTGACAATGCTGTGCAGGAAAGATTACTGCGAGAAGCAGACCTGTCGCTGGAGCGTGCAGTGGACATATGCCGAACAGCGGAAACAAGCAAAATGCAGTATCAAGCCATGTCCAGCTCATAGTCACATATTCATGTCATCAGAACAGGAAAGAAAAGCTGGAAAGATCAGTAAAAACAACCGTGCAAATACTGTGGCTAAGTACACCCGCCTCGTAAACGCTAACACCAGTAGGCGAGACACAGCTACGAGTAACTTGCCCTGTAACAGGAAGAAGTCGGCTTATGAAGTTCTTCGCCACTGATACTGCGGACATTGCTATACTTGGGAAGGATGCATGCCAATCCATGAATCTCGTGCAGCGCGTTCGCATTGACGGTGTAGCATCTCACGACAGCAAGCCACTGACGAAGGAATATCTACTCACTGAGTACAGACACATTTTCACTGGCACTAGCATGTTTGAGAAAGAGTACCACATCGAACTAGATCGAAGTGTGCCTCCTGTCATCCAGACACCTCGCAAGGTGCCATACGCTAAACACACACAGCTGAAAGAGACATTAGACAAGCTAGAACGTGATGGGATAATCGCCAGCGTAGATGAGCCAAATGATTGGGTCCACAATCTGGTGATCACTGAGAAGCGGAATGGATCGTTGCGAATATGTCTAGATCCAAGGCCACTGAACAAAGCCATCAAGCGCGAGAGGTATGAGATACCTACACCAGCCGATGTGCAGAGTCAGCTAGGTGACAAGCAGATCTTCACTGTGATTGATATGGAAGTGGGTACTGGCATGTGAAGCTGACTGAAGAGTCATCACACCTGTGTACTTTCCACGCTCCATGGGGGAGGAAGAGATTCAAGCGTATGCCGTTTGGAATCAGCTCAGCCAGCGAAGTAAAGCAAAAGCGAAACGAAGAAACATTTGCTGATATTCCTGGGGTCCGAATCATCGCAGATGACGTGATCATCTCGGCCAAAGATGAAACCGAACATGACGCAATTGTTCGCAAGATCATGAAAAGGGCTCGTGAAAGGAATGTCAAGTTCAACAAGTCCAAAGTACAGTTTAAGGTGCCAAATGTGACATACATGGGTCACATAGTTGCAGCTGACGGCTTGAAGCCTGACCCTGCAAAGGTGGAGGCTATTGTCATGATGCCCAAGCCTGAGAACAAGTCTGAATTGCAACGTCTACTTGGCATGGTCCGGTACTTAGCGCGGTACATTCCAAATGAATCAGCCATCACAGCCCCACTACGTTCACTGCTGAAACAGGATATTGAGTGGGATTGGCAGCATGAACATGACCAGGCTCTCGAAAAGATCAAGACTGCACTAACAAGTGCATCGACACTCCAGTATTACGATGTAAACAAGCCTGTAACTGTCCAAGCTGAAGCCTCCTAACGTGGACTTGAAGCGTGCCTTCTCCAACAAGTTCGTCCAGTAGCATACGCATCACGCGTGTTAACATCAGCTGAAGAAAACTATTCTCAGATTGAGAAAGAGATGTTAGCGCCAAATTTCATCAGAATGTCTATGGGAAGAGCATCGAAGTACACACAGATCACAGACCGCTAGAATCGATCTTGAAGAATCCAATCGCAAAAGCTTCCCCACGATTGCAGCGAATGATGTTGCAGTTGCAGAGATACACCCTGGAAGTGAAGTGCATTCCAGGCAAGTATAAGTATGTTGCAGACACCCTATCAAGAGCGTTTATAAAGGGCGAGTCATCGTGCGGCGCGGCGGAAGATGTAGAAGTTATGGTACACAGTCTTGGTAATAACTTGCCGGTCAGCACAGACAAAACGGGCGAATTAAAGGAAGCGACTAGAACAGACGAAACACTGCAACAGTTGAAATTCATCATCAGAAGAGGATGGCCAAGGAAAATGGGATCACTTCCGCAAGTGCTGCAGCAATACTGGAATGTGAGAGACGAACTACATGAGGCAGAAGGACTACTATTCCTGGGCGATCGAATAGTAGTTCCCAAGAAACTGAGGCCAGACATGTTACAGCTCCTACATGAAAGTCATCAGGGTGCAGACAAGTGCAAGACGCGTGGACGAACGGTTCTGTACTGGCCAGGCATGTAACAGGACATTGAAACGATTGTGGGAAGATGACACATCTGCCTCAAATTCAGAGCCAGCAACCCGAAGGAACCACTAATTCCACATGATGTTCCGGAAAGACCCTGGCAGAAGGTCGCTGCTGACATAATGACATTCAAGAGTCGCGACTTCATAGTTGCGGTTGACTCTTATTCAAAGTATCCTGAAATTGCACTGCTGGAAAACAAGACTGCATCAAACGTCATCATCCATCTCAGGTCTATCATCGCCAGACACGGGATTCCAGAAGAGATGATGAGTGACAACATGCCATTCGCAAGCCAAGAATTCACCAAATTTGGCAGAGACTGGGGCATAAAGCTAACTACGTCAAGCCCCAACTTTCTACAGTCAAACGGACAGAGTGAACGTGCGGTGTAAACACTGAAACGCATCTTGAAAAAGGCGGACTGCGAAGGACGAGACCCATATGTAGCACTGCTGGAGTACCGCAACACTCCAGTAGCAGATGCATTATTCTCGCCAGCGCAGATGCTAATGAGTCGCATGCTCCGTGCCAAGCTGCCAGCAAGATCAAGATTGTTGACACCACAAGTTGTCAGTGCTCAATGCCAACTGCAGCAACGTCAAGACAAGTACAAGCAATACTATGACAGAGGATCGAAGCGGCTGACGGAACTGCAGCCAGGCAGTGTGGTGCGTGTGCGACACGAAAACGTTTGGGAACCTGCAGTGGTGATGCGGAAAGAAGGACATCCACGGTCCTATATTGTCACTCGCGAAGGCCGAGAATATCGCAGAAACCGCAGACACCCCATGAACACTGCTGAGAAACAACCTGAAACAACCGCTCCTGTCGACGTATCGTCGAATGCACCCCAGCAATTGACTCACGAGGATGCACATCGACAACAGACGCCACCCAGAGTGTTTCCAACTCAAGCAAAGACAACACCAACACCTCAGAAAACGTCTCGAGGAAGGATTATTAGGCGGCCGTTGAAGTTAGCCGAATACGTTTGTGATTAGAAGTCAGTTTTGACAGACTGTAATTTGAAGCACATTTTATTTAAGGGGGAGATGTCATAAACTGAGCAAGCTGCTCAGCTGCTGCCCTCTAGTGACCAGCCTGGTCAATATTGTATTTTCAGCCAATGACAATTAAGCAATAAATAGTGGGCGATATGATGCCAAAATGAAATATATTTGGCAACAATCTAATCGCATCTACGACATGGACTACGGCAAAGCTATGCTTTATGGACTGCCCGAGACGCAGATGCGGAAACTGCAGATGGTTCATAACTCGCGGCACGGCTGATTACTGGAACCCGCAGACAAGATCACACCACACCAGTTTACATTGGTTGCCTGTTCGTCAGCGAATCGAATTCAAGCTTCTTTTACTTGTGTTTCGCACTGTGCATCATCTATGCCCAGCGTATCTGTCGTCGCTAGTGAATCCATACACACCCACCCGAACACTGAGATCCGTCGATCAACATATATTGAATATATCGCGGTAACATCTCGAGCGGTACAGTCGTCGGGCCTTTTCTGTCGCAGGGCCGATACTGTGGAACGCCCTGCCTCCCGCAATTAGGCAAGCCAACTCCGTTGCGGTATTCAAGTCACTCTCATCTCTTTCGCGAAGCCTTCCGAACACTCTGTTGACATTATAACTACTCGAACATGTTACTTATTTAACTAAATATTTATTTTATTTGTTTATTTAACTTATCTGATTAACTTATACGTTTATCTAATGTAACTTAATTGTAGCTGTTTATTTTAACTTTTTAATTTTAATTTAATGTATTTATATATTTAACTTCTTTACATAACTCATTTATTTAAGTTTCTATTTAAATTATGTTTACCTGTCTCTTAACCACATTTTATTTTAGCTTCTCAATTTATTTTAAATTATTTAACATTATCTTGTTAGCGCCTTTGACCGGGTTTTTAACCCGGATACACGGCGCATTATAAATGTATAATAGTAATAATAAATTCATGTGTAGATGTTTGATAGTAATATTCATTCTACTGTATATTAGTTCTCCCACAATCTGTCATTGAAGTTGTGTGTTTTAGGTGCGAAATTGAGGAAGCAGTACCTTCAGATCTGTAATTCAAAAACTATTCTATATACAATGATAATGTCGTTATTTTAGAAATGTCGGCGCTGTGAGGTTTTATACCCTTTCTATAAATATTGTTCTTACTGCTTTTATTATTTATGCGTATTGTTCTTATATTTTATTATCAGTCCTTTTACTGGGTCTTGAAACTGAATAAAATACAATGCAATACAATACAAAGACCCTTCAAAGAAACTGAAATCGAAGCCGGTATCAGCGCACGGAAGAACGACAAGCAACAGGTCTAGATGACATCCAAACAGAACTTATCAAACATTTCGGACCGAAGACAGTGGTTGGCTGCTACATTTCTTCAACAACTGCGCCAGTAGCAACAAAATCCCCAAGCTCTGGCGTAAAGCAAAGGTAATAGCCCTCCTGAAACCAGGGAAAGACCCATCCGAGATGAGTAGTTTCAGACCCATATCCTTGCTGTGCCACACGTACAAGGTGTTTGAGCGACTGATTGTAAACCTGCTCGCCGAACACGTTGACAGCAACATTATCACAGAGCAGGCTGGATTCCGTCCAGGAAAATCGTGCACGGGCCAGCTGCTCAATCTGACCGAACACATCGAAGACGGCTTTGAAAGAGAACTAATAACTGGAGCTGTCTCCGTCGACCTATCGGAAGCACATGACACCGTCAACCATCGACGCCTCTTCGCCAAAGTTCTAGAGATGACCGGCGACCTCCATCTAACCGACCTAGTATGCAATTATGCAGCTCAAACTTTGCAAATATAATGTGCAAACTTCTAGGACGACAATACAACAGCTCAACTTTTAGGAAGACATATGTATAGATAAAGTTGAGTTTGATATACATATCTGCAGGTTTGACGAGTTTTTTTAAAAGACATGCGATTGATTTGTTTGCAACTGCAGGGAATCAGTGAACCGGACACAACGCCAGTCAAATAAAATATACGCGTTGGATTCAATGGGATTAGGTTTTAATCTTAGTTTAGTTGTTTTAACTTTATTTACTGTTATGGGATACGAAGTGTAGATCTAAATTGGCTCTGTAATTATTTAGAAAATAGAAAACAATTTGTTTCATATAATCAGACTCGTAAAGGTGACATGTGGCGTTTCTCAAGGACTAATTCTAGGTCAACTTTCCTTCATAACAGTGACATGTGATGTTCTTCAAGGACTAATACTAGGTCAACTTCCATTCATAACAGTGACATGTTGTGTTCCTCAAGGACTAATACTAGGTCAACTTACATTAATAACAGTGACATATGGTGTTCTTCAAGGACTAATCCTAGGTCAACATCCTTTCGTAACAATGACATGTGGTGTTCCCCAAGGACTAATACTAGGTCAACTTCCATTCATAACAGTGACATGTTGTGTTCCTCAAGGACTAATACTAGGTCAACTTACATTCATAACAGTGACACATGGTGTTCTTCAAGGACTAATCCTAGGTCAACGTCCTTTCGTAACAGTGACATGTGGTGTTCCCCAAGGACTAATACTAGGTCAACTTCCATTCATAACAGTGACATGTGGTGTTCCTCAAGGACTAATACTAGGTCAACTTACATTCATAACAGTAACATGTGGTGTTCCCCAAGGACTAATGCTAGGTCAACATCCTTTCGTAACAGTGACATGTGGTGTTCCTCAAGGACTAATGCTAGGTCAACATCCTTTCGTAACAGTGACATGTGGTGTTCCCCAAGGACTAATACTAGGTCAACTTCCATTCATAACAGTGACATGTGGTGTTCCTCAAGGACTAATACTAGGTCAACTTACATTCATAACAGTAACATGTGGTGTTCCCCAAGGACTAATACTAGGTCAACATCCTTTCGTAACAATGACATGTGGTGTTCCCCAAGGACTAATACTAGGTCAACTTACCTTCATCTTTTACATTAATGACATTATTAAAACATCAACTATTTTAAACTTACATTATTTGCAGATGACACAAGTACGTTTCACTCACATAAACATTTAAGAGGCTTTTTGAAGAAGTCAATGTATAACTAAAAAAAATAACAACATGGTTTTAGTGTAACAAGCTATCATAACACATTTATACAATTGTCGGGAGTTCATGTAGAAGAACATCTAAATACATCGATGGACATTACCAAATTAATGTAAAAAAACTGCACCTATCAGTGGCATGCTTCATAATTTAAAACAAATTTGTCCGGCCTATGTATTGAAATTAATTATCCTCCACCGAGCAGTAATGTGGGCTATTACTTACAAACAATGGGTTTATAAATATATGTTACAAATTAAACCCATACGGACAATTACAAAATCTTATTACCTAGCGCACACAGGTAATTTTGTTTAATTAAATTACATAATTATTATACAAATTCCAGTTGATTGTTTTATGTACAAATACAAACAAACACACGCTTCCGACAGATATATCAAATCTTTCCTACAAATATGTTCAAAGCCATAACACTAGCAAGCACACTGGCTTTTATTCCGCAGATTAGAACAAATAAGTTCTCAGTCAGTTATGTGGGTCCACAGATGTACAACACATTACTGTCTGAAATAACATTGTCTGCCTTACACTAAACATTCAAATATACTATAGAACAATTTAAACTGTCTAGTTACTAATGAGCATGATTTTTTATAATATTAACTGAAAAATCATGTGTCCATAATAAGTACATAATGTATAATTGTCAGGTGAATCTTATTCGTGTTTTATGTATTCACTTTGACCTTTTTGTATCATGACATGTGTTGTACGTGGATGCGGGTGTATGCATTGCACATGTATGAATGGATGTATTGAATGTTTCCTACTCTATATATCATATTTGTACTGGTGGTCTCGCTATAAGCACTGCAGGATTTTGTGGATCACATCACTGAAAACATATTTGTTTAATAGCACAGGAAAAAACTTATATTATATTAATCTTACATACATTTATTTGCATGGTAAGCAATGTAGGTTCTAAATGTTGTGTTGATGCGGACCTATTATATAATACATTTTGTAATTTAACCGTAGAACCAATCAATGTGTATTTTGCTAATGCTGTTTTGCCAGAGGTCGACGCCGCTTTTGAAATCGATGCCTGATCTCACGTGGGCGTTCCGCGCTTAAATATGGTTGCTGATCCTCTCCATGGTGTAACGTCAAGCTCATGGATGTAGTTTGCCAGTTACTAGATATATGTAGTCATTTGGTGGAAACCCCTCCATACTTAATCAATTCTGATGAAATTAAGATGTATTGTCTTCAGTGGAACATTCTCTTGGAAGTGTCGATGCAGATTGTACTGCAGCTTTCTGCGGAATGTCGTCGTTTATTATTCAGTCAAAAATAAACATACCCTTGGAATATAACCACGCGTTTACATTCGATTCTTACAATAACCTTCGTTTGAGACATAACGGTAATAGTGATAACTGAATACGAGCAGTAATTGATGTAGTTAATTTCAGTAATATTGTTGGCATATTATGCCAATGATTAATATTGTAATCTGGATTCACGCAGCTGCTAATTACGTTTTTTGATATAGTTGCGTTGACAGTGTGTGTAATGGGTGTCTTAAATGAATTCCGAAACATGATAATAACATGTTTCCTGGTCTACGCAGGAAATTGCACTGTGAAAAAACACATGCTCATCATGATGCCGGATACATGACCGATTACATCTGCCTAAATGGAACCAGCATGGGTGTTCGAGGACATGTCGTGAATATTTCACTTATTGCAGTAACATGATCTGCCAGATGCAGTAACTGGTCATCATAGAACAACAGAAATGTGGATGTCCAGAAATAAGCGGTGCAGAAATGGATATACATAAAAAACATGCAGAAAAAACAAACACTAACTCCACATCCCACAACATGGGTCCGAGGAGACCAATACTATGTTTTATTACCGACATAAAATGTGCAATCGTGCATTTTTTCTATCGGAGCGCATTGTTTTTCTCCTTCAATACAACGAGAAAACACAACATAAAATACAACTGCAACCAATACAGGTCTTGCCAATTAATTTCTATTTAGGTACACATAAGGAAATATATTAACATACCATGTACATAACTAAATATCATCAATTAATATGAAGGTGACATCAACTGCGACATGGAAACCACATATGTTCTATCTGATGTCTATGTCAGGGGAAAAACATCCCACGCAAAGAAATGAAAAAAAAACGTGATTCACTCACTAACTCTAGTGAAGGACACTCCTAGGACTCTGCAGCTCCACATCCAAGTGGATTTTATATCGTCTCTGACTAGTTATACCAGGATTGTCGCATTATATATATATATATATATATATATATATATATATATATATATATATATATATATATATATATATATATATATATATATATATATATATATATATATATATATATTTATATATATATATATATATATATATATATATATATATATATATATATATATATATATATATATATATATATATATATATATATATATATATATATATATATATATATACGGTGACTCGCCATTACCTGGCCGATAATGCGTTCCTAAGAAGTGAACCATCAATCGTAAGACTTAATGCTAAGATATAATTAAAACATTCGGGATTTTTGATCTACAATAAACATCACATTTCTCCTCTTTTCAACAGACAATAGCAACAAAAACAGTGAACATGTTTTAACACTATAATAAATATACGATGACCAAGTTCTCACTTTATCCTTATAAATTACTAATACGACTAAGTAACATCTAATTCTGATAATGACGCCATCAGACGGACTACGGCGAAGTTATTCGATGCGCACACTATCCGACAGTGGCGCCACTCAGCATATCACTACTGCTACAACTTGATTACAAATTTAAAACCAACGTTGTGGAGTGATATAAAGAAATGGTTGACTGGGCAACGTCATTGTTGCTTATGACTTATTGCGTCATTGCCACAGACAACCGAGTAACACACGCACGCACGCACGCACGCACGCACGCACGCACGCACGCACGCACGCACGCACGCACGCACGCACGCACGCACGCACGCACGCACGCACGCACGCACGCACGCACGCACGCACGCACGCACGCACGCACTCACGCACGCACGCACGCACGCACGCACGCACGCACACACACACACACACACACACACACGCGTGTGTGTGTGTGTGTGTGTGTGTGTGTGTGTGTGTGTGTGTGTGTGTGTGTGTGTGTGTGTGTGTGTGTGTGTGTGTGTGTGTGTGTGTGTGTGTGTGTGTGTGTTGTCTGTTGCAATGACGTAATAAGTCGTAAGCAATAACGATGTATATATATATATATATACATATATATATATATATATATATATATATATATATATATATACATATATACATATATATATATATATATATATATATATATATATATATATATATATACATATATACATATATATATATATATATATATATATATATATAATATTTATATATAATGTTTAATATTACAAAACACACATATAAATGAACACACGCATCGGGCGTACGTACATAAACTAGTACGCATGCATATTTCAACTGTGTTGACATCCTAGGTAAATTGTGTAATTGACACATAGCGCAAAAGATACTCGGTTGTTTAAATAGCACATTCAAATTGTCGTTTTCTGTGTTTTATCAGCTTACATGCTACGTTTGTAAAACCATATACGTTTTCGGCTGCTCAGATCCAGGTTGTTATGTTCGATTCGTAGGCATATTGGTCCAGTACATCATCATCGTAGTAGATCTATTCCATAACGTAAATACGTACATTTGTTTTATTCAGTTCAAGAATCAACAGGGTGTGACTTTGTAAAAATAATACACGTTGATGCTAGTATAAGTTTAATAAGTTCCATAAACTGCATGTTGACGTATAAGACAGTGCTTCGACAGCGTTCATGGACTTGGTGCAGCGGGCGGCGATCGCTGTTATTTATTAGCTCCCTGGTGGCAGATATGGGAACATCTAACGCGCCTCGCGTACAGCGCGTTCCGAAGTCGTGGATCCCGACCACCGCGTTATAACGAGGCTCGACTGTACAACAATGAACACTACATGGAATGGCTTGAAATCGCCTTGACATTTTGCCATTGCCGTATGTCAAAGACGTATTCTTCGTGATCAGGCACGCACATTCTCATTTTTAATTTAATTAATTATACTGTCATTATCAATGCAACGAAATCATAATACATCCAAAACAAATACGTTCTATCTGCAGCAAAATCACTTTCAAATCAATTAAATAAGCCGAACATTAAGGACCTGCACGGTGACTGCACAGTGACAGATAATGAGTTCCTAAGAAGTGAACCATCAACCGTAAAACGTAATGCCAAGATATAATTACAACATACGGTATTTTTTATCTACAGTAAACATCACATTTCTTCTCTTTGTCAACAGACAATAGCAACAACAACAACAGTGCATATTTTTGAACACTATGATAAATATACGATAACCAAGTTGTCACTTTATCCTGATAAATTACCAATACGACTAAGTAATGTTATTCTGATAATGGCGCCATCAGACGGACTAAGGCGAAGTTATTCGATGCGCACACTCCAATACTACCCAAAAGTGGCACCACTCACCATATCACTACTTCTCTAATTTGATTAAAAATTAAAAAAATTAAAAGTTGTGGAGTGGTATAAAGAAATGGTTGGCTGTGCAACGTCATTACGACTTATTGCGTCATTGCAACATACAACTGAGTAACATACATACATAAATACATGCATACATACATACATACATACATACATACATACATACATACATACATGCATGCATACATGCATGCATACATGCAAACATACATACATACATACATACATACATACATACATACATACATACATACATACATACATACATACATACATATATACATACATATATACATACATCCTATCCAGCTTTTGTAGGCTAGTAGCCTTTTCGCTGGTCTTGATAATTGTTTGTGCGCATGGGTGGAATGTTGTCATTTTGTTAACAACTGTAAGTGCACCAAAATGTGTCTAGTCTTGATCTGAAAATATTTAATGAGGGTGCTGAAATATACTCGGTGAGGGTGTTCCACCGGTTCACTATCCTATGCCTGAAGTAACTCCTTCGTTGTCTTGCGTTCCTTCTTGAGTTTAAGGCTGTGCCCCTGGTTACTGTATTGTTGTCCAGCTCAAGTGGCATTCTATCAACTTTATAGATGCCATGGAGATAGTTGTCAGTTTCAATCATGTCTCCTCATGCTCTTCTATAATAGAGGCTTGGAAACTTAAACGCTCTGAGCTTGTCACCATATTCGAGGTTCTTCTGTTCTGGGACTAATTTCGTTGTTCGTCGTTGAATGTTCTCAATCATCTGTTTTTCTCTCTTGAGTGTTGGGGCCCAAGCTACATTATCATGTTCTAGAATAGGTCCGACCAGGCCCATGTGTAGTTTTGTTATGGTTGGTTCATACAGGTATCATCTCCACTTGTTGATCAAACTTTGGTTCACGGTCTATTTGCACCCCAAGTATCTCTGATAGGTGGTCTCCCCCAGGGTGGTATCTTTTCCACCACTGGTCGTAGTATAGTCGTAGTGGTGGATGTATTGTCCCAGATACATAACTTTGCATATCTCCTCAATGAAGCGAAGCTGCCACTTTCTAGTCCATAATTCTAGTTTTCTTAAGTATCTCTGTAATGTTACAAGGTCAGATTGAGCAATCACTTGTCGGAATATCTTGATATCATCAGGGAATATGTGAGACGGTGAGTCTACAACATCTGGCATGTTGTTAATGTAGCAGACAAAAAGCATTGGCCCAAGTACACTTCCTTACGGTATGCCTCTCATTGATTGATGCTCTATTGATTCCGTCAATTTATCAAGGACCTCAAGAACTTGTGTAGTGCATGAGCTTCCATGCAAGAAACCATGCTGAAGACTTGACAGTAGGTTGTTTCTTGTCAAGTGCGCCATCACTTCGTTTCTCACCAACTTCTCCATCATCTTGCAGGTTACCGAAGTCAGACTCACTGGACGGTACTTTCCTGGCAAGTGTTTCTGGACCTTCTTAAATTTTTGGGGGGGGTTCCATCTTTCCAGTGCTGTGGTAAAGTCCCCTCAGCAAGTGATTTGTTGAATAATTATTGGAAAGGTTCTACCAGCTCATCAGTCAATTTAACCAGAAGACGTGGATGGAGCCCATCCGGTCCTGGTGGTTTTGTAGTCTTTAGTGTATTCAAAGTCTTCTCGACTTCCTCGATTGTGATCAGGAAGTCTGTCAGCTCTGTGTTGTGCTCTCTATTCTCAAATGTGGGGATGTTCTCAAGGCTTTCTAGAGCGAAGACACTTGTGAAAAAGTATTGACTACTTCGGCTTTATCAACACCAGTCTGAAACATTGTCCCATCAGCCACTGCTGAAAGAGACTTCACCTTTGACCTGGCGTACTTGTAGATAGCTTTGGGATTGGCCTTAGCTTCCCTGGCTATCTGTCTCTTAAAAACTCGGACTGCCTTTCTGACCTGTATTTTGACTCTGTTTGATGCTCTTCTATATTCAACAGAGTGTTGTTCATCTCTGGTCTCACTATATAGCATATATGTCTCAGTCTTCCTCTTGACTGCCGTGATAGTCTTGGTATTTGTCCAAAGTGGTCTGGCTTTTCTTGCTTTACCTCCCATTGTGTATGTTGGTGTATGTTTGTTGGATGCATTTCTTATGGATTCCTCAAGGATATCCCCAGCATTGTTCTGTTGATTTATCTCTAAAATCTTCCAGTTCCTAGAAGTCATCAGTTCTCTCATTTCTTCGTAATGTCCTATGAAAAAACAAACGTTATTGTGTTTTTATACACATTTTCAATACATACACTAAACTTTGAGATTTCTTGAAAAAAATAGTAGTTTACCTAATTACAGCACAACAAATGTTATTTGTTGCAGCGGTGAATTGGTTAGCGGCGCCACTTGTGGAGAGTTTGCTCAATGCGATGCGTGCGAGTTAGCATGACGCTCGCTGGGCTGAAAGCTGAAACAAAGGGAGGGAGTATTATACATGGCGCGCGTACAGTATGGCGTAGTTATATAGTAACTACAATTAGCAGCAATAGTATTATTGCTACTGTGATAGTTGTTGCGCCGAACTATTACAATTTACACTACCATTGCACATGCGTATTTAGTTTTGATACAAATCAAATCTTAACTAATATAAACAGCATAATGTATATATGTATATATATATATATATATACATATATATATATATATATATATATAGATATATATATATATATATATATATATATATATATATATATATACATATATATATATATACATATATATATATATATATATATATATATATATATATATATACATATATATATATATATATGTGTATATATATATATATATATATATATATATATATATATATACATATATATATATATATATATATATATATATATATATAAATATATATATATATATATATATATATATATATATATATATATATATATATATATATATATATATATATATATATATATATATATATACACACGATATATATAAAATGGTACGATATGTGTTAGATCCATATGATATTTTACTATGCAATATCGAAATATAATAACTACACTGTTGCCTTCACACAATGTTTATCTTTGTTATGTTGTCGTCCACATAACAACGAAGAAGATCATTTGGTGTCAATATGACTGAACGGGAACACCAATTTTGCACTCAATTGGCAAGATCAAGAATTACTTCTAAAACAATGCGGGATAGTACAGGTACGTAGATTTCAGTTTGTCGTTCACACAATTTTGCTTCCTTTCCGTAAGAAATGTGCTGCTAGCAAATTTATTTGTCATGTAGAATTACCATATGACTATGATTAAACGCTATCCTTATCCTTATCCAACAGAAAATCACGCGGCGGTGTAAGAGTGTGACATCTCGTCTGCACCTCTGATAAATTTTGGATCATTCATTATGGAAATAACACTAAAAATACGGGTACCCGTCACATTAATTAAACGGGCAGGTATTTCGATGCATCGTACCTGTAGAGAGACTGGCGTAGTAGCCGGGTGGTTCAGCATCTCGAGCTGGTGCTTGGCCCGGGACAGTCCTCGACTGTGGTCGGCGTTCCGCCCGCCGTGGTCCGCTTTTTCTGATTAATGGACGACGCGAACGGCAAGACGGCGCAGTCGTCTACGCGCTGACCCCCGGTCGCCACCAGCTGCATCTAAAGTCACACATTCGTGTCGTTAGCACCAAGAATAGTAATTCTTAAATTTTACATGCAGACTGTATGTAGGAACACCTTTAGAATTTTCTTCTTCTGCGTTATCTTCGCATTCATGCAATCTGTTTCATAATCAGTATTCGCCGGATTCCTCGTCTAGTATTATGCTTGCAGATCACCGTACCGTTTCTTTTCACCGTTTCCTCTCACAGTTCACTAAATCTAATATCCTTCCCAATTGTCATCTTCCTCACTGCCTTCTCCCCAACGTCTTTTGGTATTCCACAACATATTGGCGGTGATACGCAACATGTTTATCTACACTAATACGTTTATAAAGGACAACCACGATTGTTGAAGAACAACGAAGGATAAGGAAGGTACTTCGTTCGGTACAACCATTACTAGATATTGAGAACATTGTGTAACATTCAGTAGCACGACAACTACGCATACAATGAACTATCGGATATCATGATGCACACAGCACGCGTACACGCTCACGCACACGTACAAACACACACATACACACACACGCACACGCACACGCACACGCACACGCACACGCACACGCACACGCACACGCACACGCACACGCACACGCACACGCACACGCACACGCACACGCACACGCACACGCACACGCACACGCACACGCACACGCACACGCACACGCACACGCACACGCACACGCACACGCACACGCACACGCACACGCACACGCACACGCACACGCACACGCACACGCACACGCACACGCACACGCACACGCACGCGCACGCGCACGCGCACGCGCACGCGCACGCGCACGCGCACGCGCACGCGCACGCGCACGCACACGCACACGCACACGCACACGCACACGCACACGCACACGCACACGCACACGCACACGCACACGCACACACACACGCACACACACACACACACACACACACACACACATTCGCCATTGTTTTGCGTGTTGATGGTATTCCTCGTTTATTCCTCTGTGAGCCCATACCTTGGGTCCGAACACGAGCAGTAAGGTCGTCAAGGCGCACACGAACACGCTAATCGAGATGACGCCGAACGACACGTCCATCTGTTGTAGCGGCAGAAGCCGGTAGATGGGGAAACTGACAACGGACATGATCATTATGTTGTAGACGCAGATGCCGATTTCCTTTGAGTCGTTCAACACTTCAACGCTCACTTTGCGAGTTTCCCACGCAAAGAAGATTCCAAATATGAGGAACAGCGCTATCGAGAGTAAACACAATTTTCAGATTATATTATTAAAAATACACACTAGATGATAACGTAACAACTCATTTTTTATTACTACCGACACTGATACATACCTTTGAAACCGCAAAGAACACCCGTCCACTGATCGACGTATTTTGATGTACAGATGTAAGCCTGGCGACTGATGATCGCACCGTCTGCCTGGATCTGAGCAAAATAATCGGTAAACATAAAATTAAGTTGGTATTACTACACATCCGCTTGATGCATTTCCTTCGAGTTCTACATATAACATTAGCTGTCTTAATTTTTTGCAACTAATGTGCAGGTGTAGTTTGAAAAATCTGCTAGATCTCTGCTAGAAAATTACGGAGATAATCATTTTGAACATGTAAATTTGGGCATGCCTGCGTTCGTTGGTTAAAACTTATCATTGGTAACGTCACAATAAATTAATTATCCAGAGATTGCACGTTAAACAAAATGGGCATTTAATGAACCCAAGTATTATCCGATAAGAGAAAACAGTTCCGCTACCTCTTGATTGATTTTGAAAAGATTGAGTACGAGTGGGTCGGATATCTGCCAGGCAACCAGCAGGATAATGTCGACCAACATAACGACGCCAACGAAAGCCATCAGATGAGCATCTCTGACGGGCTGCAAGAAGGAGGTACATGCAATGTTTTTATTACAATAAACGTTTTCTGTCTATCTACCCAGTACAGTAATTATTGTCTTCCACATGGGTAGTCTAATATATATTTTAATACTATTGATGATGACGGCTCGTCAACAGTACATTAGCTTGGAACACACAGTTGAGATGCTGTAATTATGGTGTCGATGTGTAGGATATTTAAAATATAATGTCGTCATAGCGAAGGACCGATCATCTCACAAAGCATTGTTGTGGTGACAATATTTAATTTACAAAAGTGTCTCCTACCCGTTTCAGTGGTTTCTTGCTGGTGAATATGACGTGTACTCTCCAGGTCTTGGCGAACATTCCGCCGTAAGCGAAAGTGAAACCGCATAGCAAGACAACGAGCCGTGTCTGAAAAGAGGAGCCATAAATTACGTTGTGAAAGCATATGTAAAAAGAAAGATTATATTCGACAGCTAACAACAACCAATTGTATTGTATTAATATATGCGAAAACAAGTCACTTTCGTCTTGACAAGCAGGGACACCATGTATTTGTGACAAGAAGAAACAATCACACACAGATTGAGACATGACATGATAAATTGTTATGTGTTGTTATTCTTGCATATAAGTGATTCACATGGCTCCCCAGATGGCCTTAGTTCCATAGCAGCATTACGTGATGCTACACACTGTTTAAGTATATTGTGTTCATTGAATGTCTTAGTTAATTTGTATTACTAAAACAAAGAACACCCAAATCGCCAAGGAATGTGCTACACATGTGTGATATACTTTTATTTTGTAATTCTAGATTTGTCTAGTAAAATTCAAATTAATATAATAGTAATAATGTAAATGACCAAGGAAGTGTTGATTTATCATTAAGGCATCATTATTTTTCATATTTCACATACTACCATCAACAGTACTTTTTCAGCACGGATTGCTTGCAATGCTTAATGTAGCAACTGCCACATACTTGGTTTGGTATATAGTAGCTTTCTGAAGAGTAATTCCCTGAGACGGTAGGCGGGGACTAAAGTCTGAGCCGGTAAGAATATAACCATTATACCAGACGGCTGCTAGGAATCACAAAGTGCCCGCACTGATGGATGTCTATGATTTCTGACCACTCTGACTTATTGTTCCTGCCAAATCTTGGTACACGGTTCCATGGATCGCTGCAACGATATAATTTACACTTCTAAGTCCCCATATTCTTGGTATATTGTATACCATCCCAGTGCTAATAGACACCTACCGAACACAGCCAGTTTGTGCCGATCGTTTCTGGGTTGTCAACTCCCAGCAGTGGAATGAAGAGAAGAGACATTCCGCATCCGATGGCTATGACTGTGTTGATCTTCGGCGACGACATCTTGATCACTCTACGTAAACCACATTTCAATATTTGTCGTCTGTCTCCAATTAATGTATTTTAATACTAACATTCACTGCTATTTTATAGATACTTATGACATCTGGGTAATAAATTAAGCCTTAATTATATATTGTACCACATCATCAACAACAAGCATTTACTATACAGTGATACAAAGGTATCACTTTTACACAGCAAAACAACACTTTGACATGATACTTATACTTGTGCAGTTACAAGTGTGTACACATCTGCAGCGTCCACTCAACAAACTGTCGACGCTCACATAATACTCACTTCAGCTTACTGTAGTAGACGTTAAATGCGACGCAGACGGTGCAGAAGACGACACCAAGAGACGCCAAGCAAGTAGCCAACCAGAACATAACCTTGTCCATTTTCAAGGTACTTGTGATGAGGATATCAGCGTCTGGTGGTGGTCTCCCTCCTGCACACAATACCAGCACTTGTTTGCAGTGTTGATATACATAGGCACTATATGTACGGTATAATTGATCGCTACATATTTACTAACGGCAATAATGTAATCTAATAGTAAAACAATAATTGTTAAAATGTTATCAGGGACACTCGTGTACAAGCGCACGCGCATACGAACGCACGCGCACACGCACACGCGTGCACGTATGCCTATTCGACAAAGTCGACATTGCTATAATAAAATCATCCACAATTAACGTAATTCCTCATGTAGACCGTCTTGAGACGCCTGTCTCATGTCGTGTTAATAGCGCCCCCATCACGCACGGATATCATAATTATGCTTAGCTGGGATAATTAATACGCTGCTTCAAAGTCAACTTTGAAGTGTATGTGCTGAATCATAATCATTATTATTTATAAGAGTAATTCGTAACGACGATTATATCAAATGTGTTTACATATGTGTGGAATGCGGGCTGTAATATCACAAATGTCAAGTGCCATGTAGTATCATATATAATCAATTATGTGTTCTGCACCCAATGGTCCAGTTCTCGAAAGGCAGCGTGGACATTAATCCTGTACAGAGCTTTTTGCTGAATAGGCTTACCCGGAAAACGAACTGGAATCGTTTTTGACCATGCGAGACTTCTGTCTTTTGGGTCATATTGCCCTACGTCTTTAGCATGTCCATCTACAAAAAATATTTTTATTAAAGTGATGATAAAAATCACTCTAGAAGCAATAATAATAATAATAATAATAATAGTTATTATTATTATTAAATAATATCGTGGTAGTGGTACACCGCTTCCACCGATGAAGTTTGACCTGACGACAATTATTGTGTGCACGAAATTGTTATCCCGTGATATTTCATATTGCCATTACTCCTGACTCCAGATTTTTTATTTTTATCAAATCTCATATGGAATCTCCCCCATTGTCAACCTGCCGAACTTTACAGAAGTGTATTGACTTTCAACACGTATGCTACTTATATGTACAACAATTCAGTAATTCGATGATCAGGTCTAAAATGGATCAACACGAATATATTTCTACTCACGGACGTGAGCCAGTTATCTGTCTTGCTATTTGCCAATGAAACTGTTAAGGGAAATATTTATCCCTTCAGCATGACGCGGAAAAAATCTCTTGTGACATAATTCGACTAATGGTTCGAGTAAAACTGTTGACTACTATGATTTTCACACCACGGATAATGTAGGACCACCTGCATGAATTGTTGCAAATACAGTGTCGGTTGTTAAACATACGTACGTTTACTTAAATTCACGATGTCATTGGCTGGCAGAACAAACAGTATTCATCGTGCATGCACGACGATTTGGACGTTAACCGAATTTGTCTTTTGAATGTATGCAATGCTGAAGCTTTCACACATGAGCAATCAGAACGTCAATTTTTTTGGGATAGCCTTTATGTCATTTAATGGAACTCGGATGTTTCTCTACACTGTTCATTACATGGTCAATTACTTAGGGGTGATACTCCCGATGGGCCAAATGAAATTATATGCGCTGTATGAATATGGCTTTATAATTATATGCAATTTTCCGTTATGTCCTGTGACACTGCGTCATTAGTTTTTTCATATAATGTTGAATAATTTGGTTATCGACGAGTTTCACATATTACAAATACGTACCGGCTGTGTGTTGAGAAATAACAATCAGACTGTTTCGGTCGCCATTTTCATCGAAGGATATATGCCCCTGAAGAAGGTACCACAAAACATGTCATGGTTTATGTATTCTACCCAGGGTTATTTTATTTACTGTTTTGTTTGCATAAAACTAACATACAATGTCGAACTTAAAAAGTAAAAAGTGTAAATTTAATATAACCTCAACATTGGATGTATTGACTTCAATGGAACATTTTGACTCTGATTGTGTGTATCCAGAAAGATCATATAATATGCACTAAAGTGTCGTACTGCGTTAACGTGTTTGACACCACAACTTACCGATGCTCCTTCAAAGTGCAGCTTCGTGAGCGAATCGAAAAATATTTTGGTCATCCTCGAGTTGTCGTACGAGAACTGGTCGATGGTTTCGTTCGGCTGCAGCCGCTCGATGCTGGCGTTTAGCGTCTTGGCTGCTACCCAGATGGCGTCAAACGCACCCGTAAACAGATCTGACTGTTCATAACCGTGGTGGTCCAAATACTCTGAGTATTTCCGTCTTAGTTCACTAGTCGTCTGAAACAGACGAATAAAGAGACGGGTGGTGTGTAGACAATTACTTCGTTCATGGCAACTGGTATTGCGTTGATTGAATAATTACATGGGCGTCTTGGCCGACAGCCACACTGTGCCCAACCAAAATAATTAATCGACCACGACGGTGCGGATCGCGGTCATACAGTCTAAGACCGCACAGTATATGACTGTTAGCATGCGAACACACGACGATACAACCCACAGCCACAGTCTACGTCAACATGACATTTAAACAAGCAACGACACTGCAGGACGAATATGTGGAAGTACTAATTTGGAACAAAATGAAAAGTATAAATCTATCTTGTGTACCTACATAGCCAGAATCGCCGACGATGGTGTCGTCATGTTCTTTGGAAGGTTTTGTCGGCGAAAATACGATGAGATAGTTGTACGCGTGAAAGACCTGCTGTTTGCTGCAACCCGTGCCTAAGTACTTATCCTCAGACAGGTTAACGAGCTGTTTCTTCTCCCAATACAACCACTGGTGGCGTGGACCGTACACGTTCTGTAGATACACCTATAAACCATAGACTTTGTGTTAATTAATCGTCATTGTACTACTCGTAGTAAGCATAGCGTTACTTTAAGTAGCAGCACTAATGATACTGGTGGTGATGGCACTGGCTGTAGGGAGGTCGTATTAAGGGTGGTGGTGATGTTTAGTGACCACAATGGTGGTCGTGTTTGTCTAGTCCATGGTTCTCAAAATGTGAATGTACAAATACGTTTTGTTAATGGTGGGCCAACACACTTATGCAGATCTTCTGTCCCCCCATTCGGTCTTCTTGTCCTAACTCCTCCTTGCACCTAGTTTGATTATTGGGTTTGATCCCAGATACTGAGCTGGCAAATGACATGTCTCATAGCCACATCACCGGCAAATACTGACCTGACACATGATTTGTCTCACAGCCACATGACCGGCAAATACTGACCTGACACATGACATGTCTCACAGTCATCCGATCGGCAAATACGATGATTATCCGCGCGGCCGACTCCTGACAGGAGGAAGAGCACTTTTACATCAACAATAATTAGTTATTATTCGCTTAACTATACTTATATGTACTAACTTGTGTACTTTAACTATATATATATATATATATATATATATATATATATATATATATATATATATATATATATATATATATATATGCATGTATGTGTGTATGTGTTTGTGCGTGTTCATTTGCGTGAACGTGTGTGTGCATGCGTGCGTGCCTGCGTGGTGCGTGCGTGCGTGCGTGCGTGCGTGTGTGTGTGTTTGTGTGTGTCCACGTCCTGCCACATACCTTCACGCTTTTGTTTAATGGACAAATTCACTACTTCACATGTATAGCTGATACTGCATTACGGCTACGTATGAGATAGTATATAGGCTATACTTTAAGTGTTGTGAAACGTTGAAAGACGATGGCTCTACAATCCAACTGAAGTTTGCAATATGGTCTTACACTATCCATTATATATATATATATATATATATATATATATATATATATATATATATATATATATATATATATATATATATATATATATATATATATATATATATATATATATATATATATATATATATATATATATATTTATATATATATATATATATATACATGATACATACATCTTACATCACCATACGTAGATGTCTACGTCAGGCAATGTGTGAAGTAATGCGATTTGCTAGCGCATGACGCTCCAGATGTATGCTAGCTTAGGCACAGATGTTTCCAATGCCATCCAAAAACTTAAGAGCAAATTATCCGTTGGGACAACTATGGTAGACATTTGGTGCAATAAATAATATGTTTATATAATATATATATATATTGCTGGAACTTGTACAAAAACATAATTTAGCTCACCTTTATCTGACGGACCACCTGAGCCGGTGAGTCATCAAACGTTAGTGCTGACAGAAGTGTGATATTTTCTTTCTTCAACAATTTTTTCAAGTTGTCGGAAGCCTGAAAGCAATATGTGAAGCAACGGTACTCAATAATCAATAAAACAAATTAGAACCTTATATAAATACATACAACGCACGGGTTTTAGCCATACACAGAAAACGTGAAATAATCTCACTTCACGTACCGGTAAAACGTGATCCAGATTTTGTGAGATGATCGCCACTTTAATCCAATTGTAATACCGCAATACTCGAATCATAGCCGGATTGCGCAGCGCAGTACTTTCTGTTGTCCGGGCGAAGTACGGGTACTTGTTGGTGTCGGACATTTCCGGTGACGAAACAAAATAACTTATCTACAATTGCAATATATTGCTTGTTGATTATCAGCTGTTCGCCTTTCATCTGGTTCATAATGTTGCGCTAACATGATAATGTGACGTTGGAGTTAATTGCCAACACCACAACATTTACTGTTTCCCAGATGCCGGGTTTCGACAATGTCCAGGAATACGGCAAAACTGTTTTAATCAATTTCTTGGGCAAACACAATATATGTTTTCTTCAAAAACAATATGTTTACGGTATGCTATAATTTAAATCAAATGGTTTTGGATCAAATGGTGAGGCTATATCTACTCTTGTTATTAGAAACACAACATTGTTGACATTGACTCCCACCCCAGTGTGGTTCGTTGTATCCTTACCTCTACCAGATTATAGAGTGCTGATGTTTCAGCGATTACTTTGGCTTCAGGCGTGAACATCGGTCCAATTACCATGATCTTTGTTGGCGGGTTTGATATTTGGGTGATGAACTCCTTCACGACGTGGCCAATGTCGTTCTGTGGAAAACCAATTTGACCATGCAAGTGTAGTGTGTTTTCTGGTTCAGTGTCTTGTGCTGAACTGTTTTCAAATGTAGCGTTTGTTAATATGTATATAGCATAAAACAACATTTAACACGAGCTGCTTATTCTATCGTTATTGTTCGATACAATGTAATTGTACGTAGACCTATATCATAGTGAAGTCAGAAAGAGTGGAATATTGATTAGAATAAATATTACTACTACACACATATGATACATACATTTATAGACATATATTAACAAATCGTTTTTGTTAATCACTATTTTTGAGGTAGATTTTCAAGGACTCAAATTCAGCGAGAAATAAAGGGGTTTGTCTACAGTTCGTGAATTCAATCCTTCGTTTATTTGAAACAGCATATAAGATGACTAGATAGAAAATAAATAAATTAACGTTTTTGCTAAAACTAAATAATCAAAGGCAGTATTTTAGATATCTGACATAGTTGTAGTAAACTTTTTTGGTAAAAAAAGGAATTAACATCAAGATTTTAGCTTACGTTGGTATGCAATTAGTCTTATTGTTATGTCTACATAGTCTTCTGCGTATTTGCTAGGTGGCAGGCTTTTTTGGGCTCGTGAGAGCTTAGTTGATATAGCATAGTTAACAAGTATATTATTGTCAAAATGAAATTAAAACCTAAATAATCCACCCAAAAGTGTTATTATGAACGCAGAAAACAGCCTTATTCAAGGCAAAGGTAGCAAGGAGAGAACAGTATAAAGAACATTAATCTAAACAAATCTAAATTAGGTGATGGCGCCGTGCAAACGGCAAGTAAAGGCCATCAGGAATTTAGTGTACAAGAGTTGAAGTAACTGGGTGGACTTCGACAATTCCGGGTGTGAGTCTTGGGTTGAGGTTCAGGCGGATAATGTTTTTTTTAGTGTAAGGATTGTGCAAAGATAACGGGAATGGGGGTGGAGATAGAACGGCTGAGGCAGCTCGTTTTGGTATTGGTGGGAAGGGAAGAGGTGGATTGTGCAACTGGCTCCGGTCCGGTGGGGGGGGGGGACAGTAGATGATAACGTTTGGGGAAGCGATGAATGGGATGACAGGGAGAGCTCACCTCAGACTGGGAGGAGGCTGAGAGGCGGTAAGGTGGCAAGGCGGAAGGAGACAGGAGCGAAGGAGACGAGGGGGACAGCAGCGTGACGAGGGAGACGTGAGAAAGGGTGCAGCAGTGTTTGCGGATGAACTCTCAGCAGCCCTCGACAGTTTCAGTAGCAAGCATTGTTTAAGCTTGATGCACACGGAGTTACTTACAGATGCCTCAAGCTGGACAACAGGCCACTAGTACACACAAACTTGTGTAAGTAACAAAATTGTCGGAAAATATTTCTGAAGCTTGTTATCAATGCGTGTGCTTAGATGCATAATTGATATCAACGAATTATGGTAAGGGAAGGGAAGCAGAATGCGATTAAGCTGTTTGGTGCAATACAGTTACAGGAAATTCAACATTTACTTTTGGATTAGTTTACGGAAATTCAAACAACGAAGAGGATAACACAAAAATACAAAACTCCATAAAGGAAGTGCGTAAAGAAAAATGTCTAATAATGGGAAATTATTGGGAACCTTTGGGTAACAGTGACCATAATCAAAAACATTTTGACATCAAAGTAAAATCACAAAGCAAACAAAAAAATACAGGAGACATATGTACACAAGTAAATATAAAGTTGTGAGAAAATACTTAGCAAAGTTAGATTGGAATAAAATGCTGAGGAATAAGACAGCAACTGAATGATGGAACATTCTAAAATATGAAATTGAGAGTATCATTGATCAATTTGTTCCTTTAAAATAACAAGAAAACGGTCTAGAAAGAAAAAGTTATCAAACGAAGCTATATTAGAAAAATAGCGTACGCTAAAACGATGTGGAGGGTTTATAGGCATACAAGAAAGGATAAAGACTACACAAATGTAGCTACGACTAAAATTAGACAACCTAAAAGAAGCTATGATCAAAGATTTGCATATAACATAAAACAAATGACAACAAGAGTTTCCATGCATATGTCAGGAGTAACCAAACCGTACGAGCAATATTGGACCATTAGAAGACTGTGCCGTAAATATAATATCACGAGGTTTTTTAGTCACGGAAGACCTGAATGGATATTCCAGTCCAGTGTTTACCAGAGAGGATATTATTTCGTTACCATTTCAACATGTTAAATTTCAGAAGGCTAAGTCGGACTATTTAGGGCAGTTAATTGTAACTCCAGAAATGGTAGCTAAGCAGTAAGTCAGTGATGGATAAAAAATCCATCGAGTGCATGACATTCTGCCAAAACTACTACTAAACTACTACACCACTTGCAAGAGTGTTCAATCTGTCATTAAAACAGGAAGTGGTTCCTTTTGAATGAAAAGAAACAAAAATCATATCATTATTTATAAAGGGTTTGAGAAATAAGTCAGAGAATAACAGAGCAGTGAGTTTAGCATCAATGATTTGTGAATTATTGGAAAGGTTAATTATATACGAGATGGTGGACTTCCTTGTTAGGCATAAATTATTAAATCTATCTCAACATTCATTCTTAAAAGTGAGGTCATTGAAAATAAAACAAATATGCTATGTTTGTTTTGGAAAAAATCATTAAGTGGATAGACGTGTGTCACCAGTATATATTACATAGTTATATTTTCAAAAAGCTCTCAACAACGTGACACATCAAAGATTACTACTGAAGTTAAAAGCCAGCCCAAGGCATCGAGGATGGCATAGTCGACTGGATAGAAAATGGCATATTGGATAGAAAAAAGACAGAAGACAGCATGTTGTAATAGGTGTGGAGGTTTCAAAATGGAAAACAGTTTTGCGTGGGTTACCACATGGATCAGTACCAGGACTTGTGTTATTCTTAATGATATATCAATGACTTGGGTGATAATATAACAAGCAATGTATTTAAATTTGCGGATGACAATAAAGTGTTTAGAAGGGTTATCAAAGATGGTGAATAACATCATTTAGAAAACGATTTAGACAAATTAATTAAATGGTCTGAAATGTGGAAAATGTTATTCAATGTGGGGAAATGTACTTGCTTACAAACAGTACACAGGAATTTGGATGTAAACTATGATATGGGAGATGCTGTTTTAGGTATTACCGTAAAAGAAAAGACTTAAGGGTAACAATAAGTGCTGAGGTGAAAGGCATTGCAGCTTCAAATGATAATCAAATTATTGGGTTGATTAGGAGAAATATAACATACCAGGAAAAAACGAAAATATGGCCTAGCAATAGCTAGGCCATATTTTGATTATTGTATACAAGCTTGAACACCATATCGTAAAAAGGATATAGAAAAGCTTGAACAAATGCAGATGTGAACATCTAAAATTATTTCAGAACTGCGCTACCTCAGTTGTGAAGAACGCCTAAAGGAATGTTGTTTAAAAATCCTAGAAACAAGGATGTTAAGATTAGATCAAATTGAAGATATTGAACGGGTATGCAATATTGATATAACTAGTTTTTCTCACTCAAGAAAAATAGTAAAACCAGAGCACATAAAGTAACATTAGTAAAGGATAAGTGTAGATTAGATATCAGGAAGTATTCATTCTCACAGAGGACAATAAATTAGTGGGACAAATTAGATAGTGTAACTGCTAGCAGCGTGAATATTAAAAAAAACAAGGTTGACACATATTTCAGGAGGGAGGGTTATACATACAACACATTTGGACTCTCGATATGCCAATGGCACTTGCCATATGGGCCTTTGTATTGGAAGGCAATCTTATTAAATCTTGGAAAATCTGGTTTATTCTCATATGTTTACATCTTTAAAACATATTTAGTGCGAAGGAGAGAGATATATAGATAGATAGATAGACATACATATAAACAGACAGACAGGGAGACATATATATATATATATATATATATATATATATATATATATATATATATATATATATATATATATATATATATATATATATATATATATATATATATATATATATATATATATATACATATATAAAGATAGATAGATAGATAGATAGATAGATAGATAGATAGATAGATAGATAGATAGATAGATAGATAGATATATAGATAGATAGATTGATAGATAGATAGATAGATAGATAGATAGATAGATAGATAGATAGATAGATAGATAGATAGATAGATAGATAGATAGATAGATAGATAGATAGATAGATAGATAGATAGATAGATAGATAGATAGATAGATAGATAGATAGATAGATAGATAGATAGATAGATAGATAGATAGATAGATAGATAGATAGATAGATAGATAGGTAGGTAGATAGATAGATAGATAGATAGATAGATAGATAGATAGATAGATAGATATATAGATAGATAGATAGATAGATAGATAGATAGATAGATAGATATATAGATAGATAGATAGATAGATAGATAGATAGATAGATAGATAGATAGATAGATAGATAGATAGATAGATAGATAGATAGATAGATAGATAGATAGATAGATAGATAGATAGATAGATAGATAGATAGATAGATAGATAGATAGAGATGTGTTGCAATTGTCACATCGTGGTGTGTTTACATATGATACATGGTATTATTCTACGAGAAAGAGTATAGGCCGTTGTCAGACTAACAGACCCAGGCCAATTGGAAGAACAGTTTATGCGGATATCCGTGTGTACTTTTAAATGCAATTTAAATTTCAAATTGAGCAAGTTTTGAAGAGATTGTGGACATACCACCGTATATAGCCCAATGACGGTTGAATGCACATTGATACGGGTGGTTAGCGACATAGGCCAAAGTCACGCTTGAGCAACTACTGGGGTAACTCGCCGGCCGTCACGCGCCAGTGCTTCTTGGCATCTCGATGATGAACATAACACGAGCTAAGCGTTTCACCCCACCGCGTGGTCCACCTAGAGGCAGGCGAAGTTGTATGACTACGAGACGCTCGGTGGAAACCCTGTTTTGCACGGCGAGCGACCCAATTGCGGAAAAGCTTAACAGCCACGACGATATTGAGTTCACCGTCACTGACGCCATGCTTGCAAACTTAATTCTTTCGCCGCCTCAAACATCAACACGGCTAACCATGGTGGCGGAACTTACTAAACCTGTCACAAAGGCAAAGGGGCGATAAAAAAGACAAAAACAACTTTATGTGTTCCACAGTGCATACATAAAGGTAAAGAAACGGACATCATGGTACAATGCCACATGTGAAAGCTGTGGGTTCATTGCGAATGCGTTGGCGAACGGCCAGAGACGATCATTGGCGTGTGGAGTTGTCATGCTTGCAGACAACTGCCCAGTGTTGTAATACAACTGGTGGAAAAAGTATCCAATCTGGAAGAGACAATGCTACAGCTAAAAGAAAACAATGCCGAGTTAATCAAACTGGTGAAGGCGCAGTGCAATGCAAATTATACCATCATGGATAAAAACTGTGCCCTGGTCGAAGAAGTAGCTTGTCTTCGCAATGAAATAAACCATGACAACGAAATCAGAGCGATGAATGACAAACTTGACAAACTATCGTCGGATTCGGCAAATCTGAGTCAGGCGCCTACCGAACGCGAATCCTATGCCGCAGTAACAAGCAGGAAAACAAGCAAGCGAGTGTTTATGTTTGATGACATTTTACGGGACATCCACAAGGTCACCACTGCGGACAATGAACCGGTGGCCTCACACACAATATCTAGGTTTACCCCAAAGGATTTACAAATTGCTGTCCAGTGGAGTGAGGTGTGTAAAGATGCTGACGAACTCACTATCGTTTGTAGCGAGGTAGTCATGGGTGATGTCAGGACCGCGTAAGATAGCCGTCCGGCTGATGCAGGTGGTAGCATAGCTACTGCCTACTTGCGTATTTCTGGCCAATGTACCACGAGTGGACGCACAAATCGTGTCACCCAAACATGTCGACATGAGCATGCTGTGACGTGCTTTGTCTGTGGTCAACAGGGCCACAAGAGCAAACACCATACGAAGAGGGACTAGGAAAGAGGCCGGAATAACGCGGCCATGCCACGTATTGAAAGTGGTGTGCTCAACATTCGGTCTGTAATCACTCGTTGCGGTAGCGTATCACAACACAGAACATCAGGTGTGAATGCCGACAATTCATTCACGCTGACGAACAGTTCGCGGTGGAGTCTACCAGGGTTTCTTGATGTCAACGCTCGGTCACTAAGTAGTGATAAATTAGATGAGTTGCTCGTGGTGGCACGCATGAACGACGTTGCCTGCGTGAATGTAAGAGAAACTTGGTTTAAGAGCTATATGGCTCCGGAATCTGTCGGACTAGCAGGTTTCTGTTGTGAAAGGAAGGACCGGGTGGAAAGAGGAGGTGTAGCGTGTTATGTGCAGAGACTATGGTGTATGAGCGATTGGATGATACTGAAGATGATGAGCACGAAGTGCTACGGATTAAATTGAAGCCCAAGGATCTACCCACCTGGTGCTGATAACGGCTCGCTGCGGGAGTACCTGATTACTAGTCTGGACACCGTTTTGCGACGTAGCCCAGAATGTGGTGTTATTTTAAGTGGAGATTTTAATCAGTCCGATTACTAATTTTTACGCACACATTATGGATACGAACAACTTGTTAAGGCAGCCACACGTAATCGAGCAATTTTAGACAAAATGTGGTCTAACATGTCACCTGTGTACGGTTGTCCGACAGTGCTTGACGGAGTGGAACATTAGTCCACAAGATGGTGTTACTGGTCCCATCGAGTGGTCCATGGTCCAGAGCATCGTTACCAGGCGCATGAGTAACAATAAACGAGCAATGTTTACTTCAGCGCTGTCACATACCAGATGGGAGTATATGTACACGTTGCCTACGTGCGAGGAACAGTTTAATCTCTTCCAGGAAACCATGGACTACTTACTGGTCACGTGTTTTCCGTACAAGACTGTGTCACGTCATAGCACAGATAAACCATGGATCACATATGCTTCCGGCACCTGATCAGACAGCGACAACGTGCTCGTATGTCTGGTGACATGGAACAGGTCAGAAAACTGAGGAATTTAGTGACTCGGTTTTACCAATTAAAATCGCAACACTCGAGGAATCATCGACACGTGACTGGTGGAAACACATGAAGCCTCTCTTGGGAACATCATCTGTCAGCCGCAATTAGATGCAGGGGCTGGCCAATAAATACACTGATGGGGATTTGGACAGCTTGGTCAACTCTATGAATGGATTATTTGTGTCAGTGTGTGAAGACTTACCAATATTGCAGTCCTCTCACCCAATCTTTGACGCCGACGAACGCCAGCTGAATTCATTATCAGAGTGACAAATACGAAGGTGGCACTTGAAAATGTCAAAGTTAACAAAGCCACTGAACCGGACAACATTCCGCCATGGGTATTGAAAGAATTTTCGCACCTTCTCGCGGCACCAGTCACAGCTATCTTTAACAGCTCACTCAGGGAAATATTTCTATCCAAGCTATGGAAGTCAGCAACATCCAACAGACACAGTGGGAAATGACATTAGACCTATATCGTTAACTCCATTTCTGGCAAAGGTGTTTGAGTCACTTGTGCTGAAGTGGGTCGATAGTTGTGTTAAACCTCAGATTGATGATAGGCAGTTTGGAGGTATGGCAGGGACTTGTTCTACTGATGTTCAGGTTGAAATGCTCCACAAGTGGTATGAAGCCACAGATGTAACGGGCAAATTTGTGAGAGTTTTATTTCTGGACTACAGGAAAGCATTTGATCTAATTAATCATGATATATTAATCGATACACTGGTCAAAATGGAACTACCAGCACATTTAGTCCAATGGATGGTAGCGTTTCTCCTAGACCGTGAGCAGAGAGTTAAGATCGGGGACGCTGTATCAAGACCAGGCTACGCTAATGGAAGCGTTCCCCGGGGAACTTTGTCTGGACCTAAAAAAATGTTGGTCCATATCAATGATTTACGAACACCTTGCCCTATCTACAAATATGTAGATGACAGCACAATATTTGAAATATGCAACCAGAGCAGAGTATCTGTCATACAGGAATCAGCTAACATTATTGCGCAGTGGTCTAGCGATAATGATATGCGTCTTTAACACGAGTAAAACAAAATAAATGGTCATATGTTTCTGTAAAGATAGAATGTATGTTGAATCTCTGCAGTATATTAATATAAACGGGACTGATATTGAAAGGGTTACTCAAGCAAAAGTTCTCGGTATAACTATATCGCCTGATTTAAATTGGAATGCACATGTAGATGAAATAATTGCAAAGGCAAGGAAAGGGTGTACATGATCTATCAGTTGAAACATGCTGGAATCAATCAAATCGATTTGGTTAGAATTTATGTACCTGTGAACAGACCAGTAGTTAAATATGCTTGTCCGGTATGGCACACGAACTTGCCTAAACATTTGTCGGACAATATCGAGATAATCCAAAAACGGTGTCTCAAAACTATATCTCACGGTTTTACGTACAAGGATATTCTGCAGATGGTAAACATACCAACGCTGCACGACAGGCGCAATGCGATATGTAAAGCGTATTTCGGTAGAATGAGGCGTGGTGACCACAAACTGAATAAACTACTACCGGACAGTCGAACGGCTTCATATGCTCTAAGATCATTTATCGAGCTACCCATGCCAATGGCTATATATATATATATATATATATATATATATATATATATATATATATATATATATATATATATATATATATATATATATATATATATATATATATATATATATTTAATCGGCATTTAGCACTTGGTTAGCATATAATATTGTATATAGAGAAAAACAGGGAGACAGATAGACAGACAGAGACAGACAGACATATAGACAGAAAGAAAAAGAAAGAGATAAAGTCAACTAGATGGTTACTTTTCGCGTCAGAAAGAAGTGATGCAAAACTGGTTTGAACATGAATTGGAACTGGAATTTCTTTATTCGACAGAAATAAATACATACGATATTGTTCTAGAACATAAGGAAACTGCCAGTAGACTCTCACTAAGGCCTATGAAATAGTAGTGTGAGTGCCACATACAACGGTTGTTTTCCGTGTGCACACGTTGCCTACACCATGTTTTTGGTCATCAGTTGTAGCCTACGTACATATGTAGCAGTTAGCCTTTGTGCAGGGTTTCTTGTAAAATGTTAGTAGGTATTGCTTGGTGTCTGTAGAAAAACCGTAAAGACTATGCGTATACATTTTATCCACAATGTATGGTGGCAAGTGGTATCTGATACATTTTCTGGCACTCGAGGTATGACTGTATGGGATAGCGATTTGAGACATTTGAGACATTGCCTTGTGGGAATATCATGATAAGCAGCATTTTGTAAAAATAGTGATTGAACAAATATAGGAACGCGTTTATGTATACATTTATAGAAAAAATGTCAAGCATTGATGTGCCAAAAATGTCTTAAATTTTGAGTAGGTTGAGAGGTTTTATTATAGGTTCCGTGTGTGAGTTGTATTTATACGGGAATTATTCTGATTGCCCTGAAGTTTGGATAGTCTATTCATATCAAAACCACAAGTCCAGTTTAATGTTACTTGAATAATAGTGCCTAAACATTGAATTTGCGTACTCGCTCTGTGGGTTGACCGTCTATTTGTACTGTACACGCTCTGTGGGTTGACCGTCTATTTGTACCGTACACGCTCTGAGGGTTGACCGTCTATTTGTACTGTACTCGCTCTGTGGGTTGACCGTCTATTTGTACTGTACACGCTCTGTGGGTTGACCGTCTATTTGTACCGTACACGCTCTGTGGGTTGACCGTCTATTTGTACTGTACACGCTCTGAGGGTTGACCGTCTATTTGTACTGTACACGCTCTGAGGGTTGACCGTCTATTTGTACTGTACTCGCTCTGTGGGTTGACCGTCTATTTGTACCGTACACGCTCTGAGGGTTGACCGTCTATTTGTACTGTACTCGCTCTGTGGGTTGACCGTCTATTTGTACCGTACACGCTCTGTGGGTTGACCGTCTATGTGTACTGTACACGCTCTGTGGGTTGACCGTCTATGTGTACTGTACACGCTCTGTGGGTTGACCGTCTATGTGTACTGTACACGCTCTGAGGGTTGACCGTCTATTTGTACTGTACTCGCTCTGTGGGTTGACCGTCTATGTGTACTGTACACGCTCTGTGGGTTGACCGTCTATTTGTACTGTACACGCTCTGTGGGTTGACCGTCTATGTGTACTGTACACGCTCTGTGGGTTGACCGTCTATTTGTACTGTACTCGCTCTGTGGGTTGACCGTCTATGTGTACTGTACTCGCTCTGTGGGTTGACCGTCTATTTGTACCGTACACGCTCTGTGGGTTGACCGTCTATTTGTACTGTACACGCTCTGTGGGTTGACCGTCTATGTGTACTGTACACGCTCTGTGGGTTGACCGTCTATTTGTACCGTTACTTTTATATCTGAAGTACTACGTTGTGGAAAATGGAACATGTATTTAGTTTGATTTGTGTTCAGGGAAAGTTTGTTTACATATAACTATAACCATTCACTGATATATTTCAGCTCAGTGTTATTGGTATCGCTGATAGTATTATAGTCTTGCATATTACTATTAGTATTGACTTTTAAAGAGCAGAGTGGCCCGACAAGAGTGGTATCATCAGCATATAGTATCGCATTGAATGTATTGATAGCAAGATGGATATAATTGATATAGAGAGTAAATAATAGGGAACCTAGTACTGACACCTGTGGGAAACCTGTTGAGATAGTTAATGTGTCAGACATTATATAATCGAATTGGACAAATTGTCGTTTTGCGTTATGGTAATTCATTACCCAAATTAGCGGAGTCCCATTTATTCCGCAATGTTCAAGCTTTTTGAATAATATATTGCGATCTATGGTATCAATGGCTTTTGACAATTCTAACAAAATTGATATGGGGATTTTTCTGTTGCCTAAGTTTTGAAAAAAGTGTCCGTTAGTTCAAGTGTAGCCGTTTCCGTGGAATGTGATTTCCTAAACCCGTACTGACTTTTGTAAAATAATTCGTTTATAGTTAGATATTCCAATATTTGATAGTGTACAATTTCTTCAAAGACTTTGGAGATGGAAGGGAGTAATGAAGTGTGTCTGTAATTATTGAGGAGGGTTTTTCTCATATTTTTATACATAGGAATAACTTTCGCAATTTATTTATTTTTGGGGAAATATTCCTGTGTTTAGAAATTGGTTAATAACGACAGACAAGGGTTTAGAAATTAGTGAAGTAATTCTTTTTAATAAAACTGTTGAAATTGAGTAATTACCTGCACTTCTCGTTGGATAAAAATCCTTGATAATTTGTATTACAATATCTTCTGTTACTGGTTTGAAATTGAAACGTTGAGAGAGACTTTTTCTTTAAATAACTGGTAAAAAAATTGTTATGTATTTGTGCTGGGAATTACATGTGCCAGTTCACTGCCAATATTTACAAAGAAATCGTTAAACCTATGTGCTATATCCGTGGTATCTGTAACACACAATCCATTTATATAAACATTATTTTTTAAATTAATTTTGTGTATATCTCCTGTCCAAACACTGCAACTCTCGGTCGACTGAAAGGTGTGTGCGTGTGCATTCATGCGTGCGCGTGCGTGCGTGTGAGTATGTGTGCGTGTGTGCCTGTTTTGTAAAATCTTAAAAACTTACATATTTTGTAGAAAATCCACATATCTTCTGAAGGATGTAGCCGGGAATGATATCGCTTCTATTGTTGACCAAATCGAGCGAGAATTCGAGCGAGGCCGATAGACGATATCGTATAAACTTATCTAAACCAACGCACATCAAGTATATATTCTTTGTTGTGCCGATGCTTGTGTTCTTCGCATCACTGCCGACGACGACGTTAATTAAGACCAACATCATAAGTATTCTGACAGGCAACATCATGCGTCTCTGTGCTAATCGAAATGTCCAAGTGATCTAGGCAGCCGCACAGGTGGCTTATATCTGCAAGCACTACCGGCTTCTGTATCACATGAATTATAATATCTCCGATCTACCATAGCAACGGACAGACGCTGTCTCCATGCACGCGTTTAGTCATAACGAATTAATTTACAGACGTATCTCGTGCAATACGGCAATACACCAATACTTGTCGTAAACAATGACCCCCGTCATGTTGCAAATGACAATTTGGGCAGCGGAGCCGTGTACATTTCTTTTCAACATGTAAAATTGGTAGATAATATAATTTATTTAGATTAATTTCTGCAATATACACAGAATATGTTTCACCGTAACAAACTTTCATTAATGTAAATACACTAAATGTTCAAGGGTGTTGTAGATGTCGGCATGTTCACGTGTGCGTGTGCGTATGTGTGTAAATGTGTAAATGTGTGGAAATGCGTACGTGCGTGTGTGTTTGTGTGTGCGCGCGCGCAATGGCGTGCGCATGGGTGTGCGCATGGGCGTTCATTGGTTAATTGACCGGGTGTGATTATGCCTGTTTGTTTTGTGTCAATATGTTTTAGTAGATATGTGTCGTGTGTGTGCTTGTGTGCGGCCGCCATTGAGCTACACAGTTTTTGTTGTATGCCATGGTTCCCCTAAATAAACATGTTTATCATTATGTTTGTGCATAAAATCACAAATAACTGTGCCCCTGTATAATTATCATCCAGACATTTTGTGAGAATGTTTGAATTATTATCCAATTATGTTTTGTTATCGCCGGGAGAACAACTATGGCTGGGAGAACAAGTACGCAAAGACTGGGAGTACACTTATCTAATAACTAGGAGAGCACTTACGTCATGGCTGGGAGAGCACTTATGTCATGGCTGGGAGAACACTTACGTAATGGCTGGGAGAACACTTATGTCATGGCTGGGAGAACACTTACGTCATGGCTGAGAGAACACTTACGTCATGGCTGGGAGAACACTTACGCCATGGCTGGGAGAACACTTACGTCATGGCTGGGAGAACACTTACGTCATGGCTGGGAGAACACTTACGTCAATGCTGGGAGAACACTTACGCAATGGTTGGGAGAAAATGTACGCAATGACTGTTGGAACACTTATCTAATAACTAGGAGAACATTTACGTCATGGCTGGGAGAACACACGTGTGCGGAACTTGTTACTTCATAATTGATTGTCATGGTAACAATATTAAATACAATTTCACACAATTATCCATCTATGCCATTATGTAGCAAGTGGCAGTTTGTGTCACGGATCTGTGTACATTTACAAATCAACAAGTAAAACTAGTAGATAATTTAATTTATTTCGACTAGGACTAACTTCTACAATTGACCGCTTTGTTGATCTATACAGAATATCTTTCACCCTAACCGATTTTCACTAATGTAAATACAGTGACGAGGCATATATGACACAAATTGTAATTAATTTAAGTGTGACTAATATTGAGTAATGTGTGAACATGTTTAAACATTGTGCGCAGCTCCACAGTTTTTTTAATTCAAATGGGTCCCGTATATAAAGGTGGGTATTACTGTGTTTCCACATCAAATGGCAAATAACTGTGTTGTCGTATAATTATGTATATGCATGTATTAATCCACTTCTTCTTGTTCCACTTCAGTGTCATTAATTTGGTTTTAAATGTGTTGGACATGTCATTGAGTTTGGTTATCACTAATAATAGTTTACCCATTTCATAATTTAGTTAACTTCTATTTCGTCCAATTCAGTTACCCTTTCTGATATCTTCAAAATGTAATCACAAAAAGAATATGGCTTAGTTTACATCCAAGTAGAATCGTATGTATAGAGTAGCTTTGTAAAATTGAATAGTAGCTATTCCCATACCGTATTCAGTGTCTAATATTTGAATTGGTTAACTATGACTTTTGCAAACCTACCAGGACTATTCTAGTAGCTGGGAATGCTTGGTGCAAGTAATGTTTCAGTTATACATATTACCTCAATAATGTTGCCTCCACTGGCTGTGTATTAGGACACATTGTTGCTATTTAATTAGCAAATTTAATAAGGATTTTAATGTGTTTATCGCCTTTTTAAACTTAACTCATTACAATGATATCCTAATTAAGTGTGCGTGCGTGCGTGCGTGCGTGCGTGCGTGCGTGCGTGTTTTCTTCGTAGTTCCGATGTTTGTGTCATTCACATAACTGCCGACGACGTTTATTAATGCAAACACTTAGTATTCTGAATGGCAACAACATGGGTCTGTATGCTAATCGTAATGTCAAATGGTTCAAGTACGCCGCACTATTAGCTTATAACTGCACGCACAATAATTATATTGAACTAATTAATGACAACCAACTTCTTCATAATTGGTATCGTGATAATAGTGTGCGTGCGTGCGTGCGTGCGTGCGTGCGTGCGTGCGTGCGTGCGTGCGTGTCGAGGCGTTTGAATACTTTGGACATAACTATAGATTAATTGTGTTTGGATTAAGTACTGTTATAAAACGCACTCCAAAGACATAGTTAAGTTAATTGAGCTGGAAGAAAGTGACTTTAAGTTGTATTCCTACACATGAAAGTTCAAATTTACTCCTGTCATATAGGACAAAAATATCACACGAAAAATATGATGACATAATTTATGCAATCCATCACCATCTTTATGTCCTATTCAAATATCATTAAGCAAACATAAAATAATACCCGCATTGTGTTTTGTGTCACCTTTAGAAGCGATTGTACATGTTTTTATTTGTTTAAAATGTGATTTACGTTCCTAGTAGCGTCTGTCCAACGAACTTGGGAACGTATTTTTTAATAGTAGATTAGATACACAATAGTAACCTAAGTTTTCATATCTGAGAACCAACTTTTAACTATATTTTGCATTGAATATATATATATATATATATATATATATATATATATATATATATATATATATATATATATATATATATATATATATATATATATATATATATATATATATATACAGTCTATGTAGTGCAGCAATAAACCTCCACTTAGCAGCTGATTATACAACATATACAGTCAGAAGACATTCTGGCTATCAAACCAAGTATCAACTATCAAGTCATGGTTCCCCGTACACTACGGTAAGTTGACCCTGGTGCATCCATCATATGCCACAAACGGACGGAAGATACACTGCGGGGGACTATTTATTTAGACACACACTGCATATGCTACAACTAAGTGTTTTCAGTTAGTTAGTCAGTTAGCTAGTTAGATATTTAGTTAATTGATTAATTAGATCATTGAGCAAGTTAGTAAGTCAGTGAGTCAGTAAGTCAGTCAATGTATCAGTGAGTCAGTCAGTGTGGCAGTGAGTCAGGCAGTTAGTCAGTCAATTAGTCTGTCACTTAGTTAATTAGTTAGTACATTATTCAGTTGTGTTGTTAATTGTAAGTTACAAATTATTAGTTTCTTTCTTCTGGTAATAATAGCATTGGTGAATATTTTTTTGTGTTTGATCTTATTTATTAAAATTGGAACAGTACATATATATTAACAAAACTGGAGTCCGTCAGTAATACACTACAAGTGTTTCAATGAATATTGTTTACTATGAAACACGGTGATGTCGTGCATGGAAAATAACCACACAAAAAGGTCGTGTCTAGACTTCAGTACTTCAAGTAGCACACGCAGTTGCAATATTCCGGCTTACATTAACCACGTGCCAGGTAACAGTGTGATTGTGTCCTGTGGTTCACTATGCGAGTACACATCACGTTAACCACAATCAACATGAACAGGAGCCCGATCCAAGAGATATATTATAATAACTACAGTAGAAGGTCCCGCTGCGTCCTGATTACACACCCGTTTAGTTACATTACCACGGAAGGTGAATTACACCACATGTAGTTGTTCCATCAAAGGATTCTTAGCACATCGGATTTATTTGATCATTTCCACGAACTCCCTCTTCATTTCTCCTCGCCGAACCTCAACAGAACACACTGATTGTGCGAAGGGTCCTCCACGCTATAAGGCCTGCCAATCGATGAATCGTCCACGCTGTACGGCATGCCTATTGTCGGATCCTCCACGCTGTACGGCCTGCCTATCGACGAATCCTCCATCCTCTATGGCCTGCCTAACGACGGGTCCTCCACTCTGTATGACCTGCCTTACGACAGGTCCTCCACTTTATAAGCCCTGCCTATCTGCCTATCCGTGTTGTCATTTACTCTCGAGTAATGTTTACTAACGTTGCTAATCGGAACACAAATCACTGCCTATTGGAAATATTACTTTACCAAAGGCGGTGTCAACAAATCTTTTTAAAACTACCAGTCAAGCCAATTATAAACTTTTGTCTACACGAATTCGTTAGTGGTGACAAAGTGTTTTGATGCACGTACACGTACACGTACACGTACACGTACACGTATACCAGGCGCATATATAGCCGCACACACGTGCTTGCACATCAATGTGGCAAACACATATTTTAAAAATCCGACCCACCCACATAAATTTAATGATCCATCCCTAATCTGGTTGGCATCCGCTGTGGATGTGGATGCAAGCACGAATCAGAAAGCTCATACAAGTCACCATCTACACTCAATGTCATGTCAGCACACACATATATCAAGTCTGTGTGTGCTGACATGACATTGTGTGCTGACATGACATTGTGTGCGGGCGCGAATGCTCGACAAGCAGAGGAATTGGTGGCGATGTACAACACCTATCTCACTGAATGCCTTGACAAACACGCCCCATGGCGCACCGTGCGTGTAAGAGACAACATACCACATCCCTGGCTTTGATATCCGCACGCAAAGCGGATTACTATTAAGACCACTTAGAAAAGGCAAACAACAAAACCATGTTTCGACTATTGAGATCCTTTGGTGGCCAGCGCATACAACAACATCCCGAATTCGACTCGGCTGCCCCAGGATGTGAACTATTTTACATTTCTCCAGTGAAAAGATCGATAAACTCCTGTCGCGTTTGCAGTGCTTCAACACCATCGATAGGCCAACAGATGAAAACCGTTTCACTGACTGTATCCATGTGTTCGATCCAACTACGAAGGCAGTGACTTGTTGTACTGCTGACAAAACTTGTATATTGGATCCTCTGCCTGCTAATCAGCTAAGGGACAATATCAGCAGTATTTTGTTGGTCATCACAATTATTACAAATACCTCTGGACGAGGCAGTCATGACAAGGCCGCTTAAGCATGCAACTGTCCGTTCATCGCTGAAGAAGCCATCACTTGACAAAGACATCCTGAACAACTATCGACCAGTGAGAAACCTCACAAAAGTATACAAGGTAATTGAGAAAGTCGTCGGGCTTCGGATTATGACGCCCGTTTGCGATCAATAAATGGTTGAGTGCTTTAAGTCGGCGTATCGAAAAAAAAATTGACTGAAACCGCGCTACTGCGCGTTACAAGTGCCATCAAGGTTAATTAAATACCATACGGTGGAATTCCTCGTTAAGCATAAATTATTAAATTCATCTCAACATGGATTCCTTAAAGCGAGGTCATGCTTAACAAATATGTTATGTTTTTTGGAAGAAATCACTAAGTGGATAGACGTGGGATCGCCAGTAGATATTATCTACTTAGATTTTCAGAAAGCTTTTGACAAAGTGCCACATCAAAGATTACTACTTAAATTAAAAGCCCATGGTATCGTGGATAGCATAACTGACTGGATAGAACAATGGCTGACTGACAGAAGACAACGAGTTGTAGTAGATAGAGAAGTTTCAAATTGGAAATCGGTTTTGAGTGGGGTACCTCAAGGATCAGTATTAGGACCTATATTATTCTTAATTTATATCAATGACTTGGACGACAGTATAACAAGTAACGTACTGAAATTTGCGAATGACACAAAACTGTTTAGAAAGGTTAATACTGATGGTGATAAACAACATTTACAAAACGATCTAGACAGATTAGTGAAATGGTCTGAGAAATGGCAGATGTTGTTCAATTTTGGGAAATGTAAATTCCTACATACAGGACATAGGAACTTGAATGTAAACTATAAAATGGGAGATACTGTTCTGGGTACTACTGTAAAAGAAAAGGACTTAGCAGTTACAATAAGCGCTGATATGAAAGTTTCAGAGCAGTGTGGTATTGCAGCTTCAAAGGGTAATAAAATTCTTGGATTGATTAGAAGAAACATAACATACAAGGGAAAAAAGTTAATTATACCTCTTTATAAAGCAATAGTTAGACCTCATTTAGAATACTGTATACAAGCATGGAGACCATATCGTAAGAAGGATATAGATACGCTTGAACGCATACAAAGGAGAGCAACTAAAATGATTCCAGAACTGAGAAACCTTAGTTATGAAGAACGCCTGAAAGAATGTGGTTTAACAACTCTAGAGACAAGGAGGTTAAGAGGAGATCAGATTGAAGTTTTTAAGATATTGAATGGGTATGAAAATATTGATAGAAATATGTTTTTCTCACTCAAGAAGGATAGCAGAACTAGAGGACATGAGGTAAAATTTGTAAAGGATCAATGTAGATTGGACATCAGGAAGCACTCGTTCTCACAGAGGACAATAAATGAATGGAACAAATTGTCTACAGATTGTGTAACTGCTAGCAGCGTGAATATGTTTAAAAACAAGGTTGACACATATCTCAGGAGGGCGGGCTATAAGTAGATGAACATTGTTGGACTCTCGATAAGCCAATGGCTTCCTTGTCCACTTGCCATCTAGGCCTTTGGCTTGGATGGCAAATCTGGTTAAATCTTGTTAAAACAGCCATGACAATAAACAAGGAACAACTTTGGTTCTCGTTGCTTTTAGTGCGGCGTTCGACACAATCAACCATGACATATTGATTAGGCGATTACGTTTGAGTTACGGCTTCGTTGGAATAATATAATTATATTGTATCTGCAAGAGCGGACGCAGCGAATAGTAATTGGTGGCAAATCATCGAGTACAACTGCAGTGACGGCGGATGTCCCGCAAGGGTCTGTCCTTGGACCACTGCTCTTTTCACTGTACGTCCAGCCTATTGGCGACATTATTCGAGCCCATGGACTATTATTTTACCACTATGCTGATGACTTACATATCTACTCACATTTCGACCTGAATCCATCCGCTTTAGCGGCTGTTGTGCAGCAAATGGAGGATTGTTTGGATGACATAAAACAATGGATGGCATGGAATTCTATGTGCATGAATGACGGCAAGACACAGTATCTTCCAAATGCACCAAAGTCTACGGCGGCACTCGTTGACGGCAGAGTGATTCGTGTTGGTGTTTCTACAATCACAGCGTCGCGATGTCTTCGAAATATCGGCGTCTTCATTGACAGGCACCTAGATATGAAAAAGCAAGTGTCTCAAACTGTCAGTGCATGGTCATTCTACCTCCGCCACATCAATCAAATCAGCCGTTTTTTACCCAAACCGACAAAGGAAGGCATAATCAATGCCATCATCACATCGCAGCTTGACTACTGAAATGCACTCTTATACGCCCGTCTGTAGTTAACATTGCGCTTCTGCAACGAATATACAATTAGGCTGCGATATTCTAATTGTGCGTCGTCTACGTAGCGACAGTGCCAAGAACTTCACTGGCTGCCCGTGGCTCGCAGAGTCGATTTCAAAATACTGGTACTTACATACAAAGATATGCAAGATGAAGCGCCAATGTATCTGTGTGAACTCGTGCGCCCATATCAAGCAAGAGCACTGCGCTCTGCCAGCAGTAACAGTTTGTAAGTGAAGCGCACTCATGCCAACGCTGGGGGCGGCTCGTTCGCAGTGGCTGCGGCGTCTCTGTGGAACACTCTACGTAACTGTTATTAAAACCAGTAATGTTATTCATGATATTTAATATTTTTTACCAATACATTTTTATCACTTAAACTATTGCTATAAAAATATTTTACTAAATTGTTTAATTATTTATTATTATTAATCACACAAATACAGTCAGTTTGGTAAGCTGACCGTCCCATACGTGACGTCCCCCTCGTCTCGATTCATGATTGGAGTTGTCTTTCGGATCAATATGGCCTCATTGAACCACCTTACGTTTCTGTTACACTCTCTGCCAATCACCTTTCTCCCCTCCCAGTCTATGATGCAATTGTTTCTGTCTGCATAATCTGTTATTGCAGGTTTATGCTCTGTCACCGTTGACACTCTCTTCTGTTCCTTAGTAAATCGTCTGGCTGTGAAGTTTTTAACCTTCTTCTTGTGTTCTTCTAGTCTTGTTCCAAATGTTCTCCCTGTTTGCCGATACATGTGTGGTTACAGCTCTTACAACGAATATGGTAAATATATGGTAAACTTTGTTTTTACTATCTTCCACTTTGTCCTTAGGATGCACTAGTATTCTCCTGATGTTTGGATGAGGTCTAACCGATGTAGCGATCTCATGATGTATTAAAATCCGCTGTATAGCTTCTGTTAATCCTTTCATTTACGGGAGTGTGACCACACTTTTGGGTTTCTCTATGTTCTTTTCGTTGTTTTTTTTACTTCTGAGATTGCTTCTCTTTCACATTCTTAATGTTCCAACTTGGGCTCCCACATCTTTCTAGTGCTTTGTTGATGTGCTACACCTTTTTCTCTTTCCAGTTTTTCCTTCTGAAATTGCTGGTCTTTCACCTTCTTTTCTAACACATACCGACCGGCCAATCGTGTCTAAATGAGGAAGACGCAGTTTTTAAATCAAAGCTTCGACGGTTACAACCCTCGACATCGCTGGTCAGTGCACTTCCCGAACAGCTTTCGGCTAGTTCCGAGAAGGTCGCGACCCGTAGAGGCGGAGCTTGTATTATTTCAGCGCCTGTCACCGATAAACAACATGGCTTCCGTGGAAACAGACAGTTCGTCGACAACAAAGTTGGAGGTACGTTATACCACAAATTGTCGTAAATATTCTGTTGGTCACGGTATTTGTGAAATTAACTTTGTTTAAGATTGTGTTGTTGCAGTGATTGTTATCAACAAGATATGTGTCCGTTAACTACATTCTATATTATTCGTCCATTTGATTTACCCGTCGATCGTCTTTGTCTCGAGTCGACCTACTCAGCCGGACATAAGCCAATTGTAATTAATTCAATTACAACTTTGGGTATATTATTGTCAGTAGACATTACTAGTAGTAGTACTGGGTGGAGCAGTATGACAGCAAACACGGACGCTGGACCTGTCTCAGCGTCTGCTCGCGACCCGGACAGCAGTATGAAAGCCGGGCACAATAGCTGTGGCTTGGCTTTACTCTTATGATAAAACGTATTATTGAAATAAATTAATGGGATACAATAGTGTAATGTGGCACAATAATATTTTTGTTCTACCTCATGTCCTTAACTGCAGTATGACATCCGAACGGAATGTACTGTCATCATAAATATACAAACATATAATACAGTACTACTTCTGAGCTCGAGTTTTGTGGGGATTTACAAACAATAGAAGTGTTCTTATTATTACAAGTTGGAGGGACCAGGGAAACACTTAACGAAGAATGAGGGGTGGATAGTAATGTCATATTTGCCAGTAGCTCAGAAATTGCATAATGGCACCGGGTAATGATCCGAATTATGATAGGTATTCATATAGGTATTCGTATTATTAAAGTTCATATATTGACACATTTATATTGTGTTCAATAATATTTATAGGTGGGTGATATAGTAATGGGTGTTTGGACTGGGACAGCCTATTTTAGGGTGAAACTGAGGAAAAAGAGTAAAACTGTAATACTTTGCATAAGAAATACATTTGTAAATTACGTAAAAGACTATAATCCCTTAAAATATAGGAAACAAAATTAGCTTACGTTCAGTTTATGTATATATTGCAATACTGCAATTAGCATCTGTACATAATTTCGTCAGTCCACTTCTTCATCCTCTTCAACAGTGTGTTTTTCAACTTGGTTTAAATACGCCACACCACAATAATCATACGTGTAACCGAACAGTAATAATATGTTCATAATCGCACTACATAAATAATATAGGTCATACAAGAGAGAGAAATAACAAAATATTTAATTGCATGTAGCAAATAACAACTTCTCAGTATTCAAGCATTATAATTATACATAATTATTATATGAAACAGAATTTACAAAACAGTTGTACATGTACTACCCATATGTAGATAGAACATGTTTTGAACACACGCGCACACTCATTCACGTGTGTGTCTGGATATACACATTGATGTGTAGATACATACAATTATAGTTATTTAACTTTTGTTGGTATTGTCATGGTTTTCTCTTCCAGACATACTGGTGCGCTTGAAACGTTTCGTAACCACATTATGTATACAGCCAAGCGATTTAACTTCAGGTATTAGTACATTGTTTGTACCACAATCGTAGAATATCTGTGATTCAGAAGCATTTGTAGAATATGTATATCTTCTTAGCAATGGGTCATAATAAAATAATTTGATATCATCATTTGTCTAATTTGTTAAAATTATTGCAATTTGATTGACTGCCTATTTCCACTTCTGTTAACAGTTGTACACATTTATGCAAGCCTGTAGAGTACACATTATGATGGGGTTAGCCACTGGATCATGCTTATGAAACATAACAATTAAACATGAACTATTACAGGTTCCCAGTATACCAGGCATTAAACTTCGCGGCAGCAATCGACTACCTGAAGCACGAAGGTTTGCCCCTATGGACTTTTAGTGTCACTCATGTGGCCAATCTCGCTTTATCAAAATCCTTTTTTCTCTTCTTCGTCGCAGAACGCAACGGTTCCCGTACAACTCGCCTGTCACTGTCAGCCCGAATGTCAACAAGCTAAGAACAAGTCGCGGTTATGCGCGCGTCGATCCCGCGATCTCGTGATATGCATCTCATTAACGTTCGCCTAGCTCCGCCCCTGTGGAGCTAGTCAAAACAGTAAAAATACAAACATATGTATCTGGCTTAGTAAACGCTCTTTGGAGGGCAATATCATTTACAATTTTTTATTCTAGTAATAAGAACATTATACTATTGCATGAGCAGCAGACACCTTACCTTAATGTGCGAAGTGATATAAATAATCTTCTTCCCTATGGATAGTTAAACCATTTGTAAATGTACAGACAATAAAGTCTGAACACATGTACCGATAGCTTACACACCAGCGGACATTACTCACAATCACCAAGTTTCGAAAAACACAAAACAATACTTTTAACTCCAATTGTTTTGCCGTTATGACAAATATCACTTGTTGTACGTCAAACATGTTCTAACTGTCGCTGCTGTAGTTTCCTGGGAAACATGGATGGCTCAACTAACCTAGTGGCTCAACAAACACTGCTTTCCCTTACATCTATGCAGCCAAGGTATAGGTAAATGGCTAGATTCATGGCTCATTTAGAAAGTACCACGATATAGATATGATTTATTATCGCTACATGTTTACGTACCAGCTGTTCGTATTGTGGAATGTGCATGCTTGCGGCTACAGTTAGTCACGTTTGAGGGAAACGACCTCATTTGATGGAACTTAGACATGTGTTTTATTCAGTTGTGAATGGTGTATGGTTTCTGTTCGTGCTTGCTATATTAGGTAGTGCGTTTTTTCCATTTGCAGTTGGCTCTCTCCTCATTAAACTTGTGATATATTATATTATCTTCGTAGGAGCGAGACAAGTAACGATGATTATGATCAATATTACAGATGAGGCATGGTGAATTTGTGCAGTCTATGACATAAATGTCGTAGGCAAACTAAGTCAAGATTACAGTTGTAATCTCGGTTCACACAGCTATCAATTGCCTTTGTTGGTGCGCCGGAAATCACTGACACAAGCATCGAAAGGTGTAAAAGTAAGTAATTATACATTTTCAACGGGATGATTAAATTGCCCCTGGATATAGGGTTACCCATGTAATTGCATATCTACTGTGATGAAATTCTAATTATGAGCAGAGCCGAGGCAGTGACACACAAGTTAGCGGATTCGATAAACTACAGGTAAATCGCAAATCAATACACAATATTGCTGAAAAGGAAAAGAAATGCAGTGACTGGCTGGAACAGGCGGGTGAAGCAAAGGTATTCAAGTAATGTTTTTCCTGAATACAATGAAGTAATTGTAAACAGATCAGTGTAGATCCACTGACAATGATGAATGGCAAGAACCGAGTGTTGACGAGATGGAAAATAGACCAGCAGCCAGAGACAAAACTACCCGTCCGATATACCCATCCTATAGCACGGATCAGAGGGGTCCCAAAATGTACTTACCGTTGACACAAAGTGTGCATTCTGGTCGATTCCGAAACTGTCTTAACGCATTGTGTTTCTTCTTCCAATACATAGTAAAACTGTTCCCATTAGGCCTACCAGTATGACCAATTACTGGTATATTCTATTTGCGTACAAATGCGGTGCTCGGTCATTCTACAAAAAACTGTCACTTTTAGAGGACAACTTTAGCACTGCATTATTAAAATGTATAATATTGTTATTGTTAACCATTACAAATTATTGGAACCGACAATCACATGTATAAAGTCGTACACCAATACAATAAGTTTTCGTGGACCTCTTACGTGAAAGAACTTCTGGCCGATGTCAGTGGTGTTACTGTGGCACCACTGTGACATCTAAAATGTTTGTAGTGCTCAAGATCATATGTAGGTGTTGTACTAAACTTTCATGAATTTTCTCAGATTCGAAACCTATCCTGATGTTCAATTGTGCAACATAAGTATATTAATAAAGCAATTTCAAATGCAATACAGGTTAAATACGAAACAAATCAAAACTTCAAGCCAAAGTGGCAGCCTGTTTAATACGCCATCGCTGCTTCTTAAAAACAAACATCAGATGTACAGATTTAATTATCATTTAATGAGGTCAGCATGATGAAATCTCAATTCCTGCTGCGTGCCAGTGCCCTACAACGCGAGCGTGCGTGCGTGCGAGCTGGTCGCGCTCTGTCTATACAGTAAATAATGGTCTCTGTAATTACCGCAGCAGGAGCCAACTAGGTCATTATTTCTGTAATTGATTGTTTATAAATATGAACACCGCAGTATAACATGATTCCAAACAATTACGCCAGTTAATGTTGATGTAGCAATGCGTAGTCAATGACCAGGTATTTTCTGCTACCTGATTAAATCGGGAAATTCGTTGGATTTATGTTAGTGTAAGAACAGACCGTGTTGCGAATGCAGGTTTTCATGCGAATGGCCGTGCAGTACGAAGATGTCAAAATTACAATTATGCGCATCATAGCAATAAACGCGAAATTTCCATTGAATGAAACTTGGGTTTTGTCAGTGACTTGAAAAAATTCTGCCACATTATTTGTATCCGTCCCTTCCGACATATAAAATCACTCCCAAAAACGGTTAGATTTAAGAACAGTTAACAAGATTGCCACCCCAAGCAACAGGTTCCAGATGGCAAGTGGACAAGGAAGCCATTGGCTTATCGAGAGTCCAACAATTTTATCATTCATATTTAGCCCGCCCTTATCAGATGTCTGTAAATTCCATTTTAAAACATGCTCACACTACTACACAATCATTTGGCAGTTTGTTCCATTCATTTATCTGCCTCTGTGAGAATGAGTACTTTCTCTCAAGTCCAATCTACACTGTGCCTTAACTAATGCTGCTTTGTGTCATTTGTTTCTACTGCCTTCTTTAAGTTTGAAGAACATACTCCTATCAATATCCTCATAACAATTAACTATTTTAAACATTTATATTTGGTCTCCTATCAGTCTCCTGGTCTCTAGTGTTGTCAAACCACATTCTAATACACTTTCATAACTAAAGTCTCTGAATTCGGGAACCATTTTAGTTGCATTTCATTGTAATCTTTCTAGCTTGTCTGTCCTTCTTACGATATGGCCTCCATGCCTGTATACAATATTCCAAATGCGGTCTAACTATTGCTTTGAACATTGGTACAATTCGCTATTTCTCATTATAAGTTCTCCTAATTAGCCCTAGAATTTGATTTCTTTTTGAAGCAGAAATCCCACATTGTTCTAAATGCTACTCTTAACTTCTCATTTTATATTCTTCGTCCATGTTTCCATGTCCTATGTGTATACATTTACACTTCCCAAAATCGAATAACATTTGCCATTTTGTTCTGACCATTTAACTAATTTATCTAGATCATCCTGTAAACTTTGTGTATTTGTATTATTTGTAACCTTTGCGGACATTTTTGTTTCTCGATCGGTTCTTAAATTGCAGCATAAGCTTTGCTTCTTTCCTTTCTGAAGGAACTATTCCTTCTTCTAGTGGCACAGGTTTGGTTGTATCCCATCAACTACTGGTGATTTACTGTCTTTCACTTTTTTAATGTTCTTTGCTATTTCAGGAGTTACAGTTAACTGGAAGTGAACTAATGATATATTCTGTGGTAAAAACTGAGCTGAAATACTCATTCAGGACCTTTGGCAAACCCCTTTTGAAACCCCTTTGAAATTATGTTTCCACTGTTTTTTTCCAGTGGTCCGACCTTATCTCGAAATTTCTGGTTTCTGCTTACATAAGCATAGAAACTATAGCTGTCATTTTTTATATTACCTGCCAATTTATTTTAAAATGTTCTTTTGGATTTTCTAATTGCTGCTGTAGCCAAGTGCCCTTTGTAGTTAGTGTAGTCTTCTACGTTTCCAGTGTGTTTATATACCCCCACAGCATTTGTTTGTAAGTAGCTTTTCTAATAGCCTCTTTTGACAGGTGTTTCTTCCTGGACCGGTTCCCTTGTTTTCTTAATGGAACAAATCTCTCAATAATGCCCTCAATCTCATCGTTTAAACAAGTCCAGCATTCCGTCTTTTCCTTTAGCAAGTTATTCAAATCTATATTTGTTAGAAATGTTCTCATCTCTTTATATATTTACTTTGTTGAAGTTCCTCCTCCAATGATTTTATATGTATACCCTGTTTTTACTTTTATATTAACATTGATCTGGTTATGATCACTTGAACCCAAATGTTCGTGTACTTTAATATTTTGAACTAATTTATTTTGAAAAGACACCATTAAATCTAAAATATTCCCACCTCTGGTTGGTTCCAAGACATGTTGAGTAACGAAAGAATCCTGCGTTAGAAGTAGAAAATGATGGTCGTCACCGCCAGCACTCTCTAATGATTTTCACTGTAAATGACCATGGTTAAAATAACCCATTATAACACATGCCCACTTGCTCACGTCCCTTATAGCCTTTTGTAGTTTTACATATTCCACTTGTCCTATGTTTGGACTCCTATTGTTTATGTTGAGTTCTTTGTAACAATGTTACACCAAATTAATTCCTCCCAATCTGCTTCACTTTTCAGTATTATTTCATACGCTTGGATAGATTCTTTAATATTTAAAATTGCTCCACCTCCCCTTCTTTCTAGCCTATCCTTCATAAACATTACATATCCTATCAGTGTTAACTCAGCGTCAACTATACCTTTATTTGCCCAGGATTCTGTGATACCTATTACGCGAGGGTCAATATCTGCTATCATAATGTCTAACTCGTTTTTTATTTATTTGCAATACTCCTGTCATTAAAGCATACTCATTTACATCCTGTACTTACCAACGATGGCCGACCTTCCCTCCTTCTCGACAATGTTCTTTCCCATACGAACGAGAACAGCACCTCCCGAGCCACCATCCATGACCTGTCCATTGTGACACTACATCAACAAAGCTCCTTTCCTACCGCATCACTCGTTTACCATTGGCTTGCTGCACACTATGCCCCCTTTCTCTTCTATCATCATCCTCTACGGTCTTACCACCTAGCAATCCCTCTCCAGTCATCCGTTTACCTTTCGTTTGTTGCACACTCTGCATCCTGTTATATTACTTCTTCTAATCCACAGTCACCTTTTCTCTCCTCTCGTTATCCTCAACTATCTTACCACATTACAAACCCTCTCCACTCACCCATTTAGCTTCCGTTTGTTGCACAGTCTTCCTTTTTCCATATGTCTTCTTCTTACCAACTTTCTCCCTCACATTGCCTCTGCTCTCATCGTTCTCACCACCTCTGTTCTCATCGTTCACACTACCTCTGTTCCCTTCTTTCTCCTCCTGTTCTGACATCATAAAAATCATCTGCCTTAGCTCATTTACCTGCTACTGCAGACATGTCACTGTCTTACAACCCTATACACAAAACGAAAATCATCTGCCTGAACCTCTGCCCACGAATCTATGCGTCCGGACTTTGGAGAGTCTATCCATCTTTCGCAGCTAGAGAATTTTAAATTATGCCACACCTTTACTAGGCGTGTGCACGGCGCCATGTAATAAATTATATTTGTATTTGTTTATAATCAGTTATGTTTAAAATTTATACTGGGTGGTCTTCACAAAGACTGTTTTTGTGTTGTAATACACATTTATACTATAATACTTAGATCTTTATTAAATTAACAACTACTGACTTCCAACTTATTTTCTATGTAACAGCTAACGAAAACAAACCGTAACATCGCTCGCGCTAACGAAATTTCGGTGAACTTCTTTAAACTATACTGAATTACGACTAATGGCTAACTTTTAACAACAAATGTTGCTAAGACAAAGAACCCAGATACTCAATCTTTAATATGTATTACATGATTTACAAAAATATTATGTTATTAATATTTTGTACCAACTCAATTGATCACAACAAACCTTATTTATCGCTCGCGCTACCGAGTCTTCGGAGACCTATGTAAAGTACCTTAAATTTCTCTTATAGCTAATTTTTAAAAGCAAATATTGCCTAAGCAAGGTCTCTTGCAAGTCTATGTTTAATATACACATAATAATAATACTTAACTTATCAATATTCCACGCTTTAGACAAATATCCAATCTCCCAAATTCAATTCTGTGTTATCCTCATTTTCCGGTCAGCAGTTTGACATAATACTCCCTCCCTCCCTCCCTCCCTCCCTCCCTCCCTCCCTCCCTCCCTCCCTCCCGTTTTGTACACCAATAATTTTGTGAATTTCACTGTTTCGATATTGACATTTGGTATTTTCATCACGACATATTTACGGAGCATACGCTTTCCAGACAGAATATCATTAGTTTTACCAATGTTGAATGTTAACCTATTTATTGCAAATCAAGTATAGTTTGTCCAGTACGTTACATACAATCTCATTTAGTCTTTTGTGGTTTCCCTGTCTATATTACGTTAAATTATTGGTTGAATAAAAAATAATTCAACAGAAATCTAAAATTATTGTTGAATGATATGCTGCCCAATTTCAGTTGCATCGGAAAAAAGAGGTTTAAATGCGCACTGTCTATGCGCTATGCCATAAATCGTCCACATGATCATTTAAATGGTTCCACAGTGTCCTATCAAATTTATAAAACTTTTGGTATTTTATTGATACCTTTATTATTTCCAAAATTATTTAACTTTTTGATCTCTGAAAATATTGTCTATTCAATTTAGTTTCTTGTGACCCGGAATGCTGAGGACTGTATTTCACTGATATGAAAATAGCTATAGTTTTTAATGTATTGAACATATTGAAGTGAAATGAAAGGTATGTGACCCAGAAACGAATGTTTAGATTTAACAAGATTTGCCATCCAAGCCAAAGGCCCAGATGGCAAGTGGACAAGGAAGCCATTGGCTTATCGATAGTCCAACAATGTTCATCTACTTATAGCCCGCCCTCCTGAGATATGTGTCAACCTTGTTTTTAAACATATTCACGCTGCTAGCAGTTACACAATCTGTAGACAATTTGTTCAATTCATTTATTGTCCTCTGTGAGAACGAGTGCTTCCTGATGTCCAATCTACATTGATCCTTTACTAATTTTACCTCATGTCCTCTAGTTCTGCTATCCTTCTTGAGTGAGAAAAACATATTTCTATCAATATTTTCATACCCATTCAATATCTTAAAAACTTCAATCTGATCTCCTCTTAACCTCCTTGTCTCTAGAGTTGTTAAACCACATTCTTTCAGGCGTTCTTCATAACTAAGGTCTCTCAGTTCTGGAATCATTTTAGTTGCTCTCCTTTGTATGCGTTCAAGCGTATCTATATCCTTCTTACGATATGGTCTCCATGCTTGTATACAGTATTCTAAATGAGGTCTAACTATTGCTTTATAAAGAGGTATAATTAACTTTTTTCCCTTGTATGTTATGTTTCTTCTAATCAATCCAAGAATTTGATTACCCTTTGAAGCTGCAATACCACACTGCTCTCAAACTTTCATATCAGCGCTTATTGTAACTCCTAAGCCCTTTTCTTTTACAGTAGTACCCAGAACAGTATCTCCCATTTTATAGTTTACATTCAAGTTCCTATGTCCTGTATGTAGGCATTTACATTTCCCAAAATTGAACAACATCTGCCATTTCTCAGACCATTTCACTAATCTGTCTAGATCGTTTTGTAAATGTTGTTTATCACCATCAGTATTAACCTTTCTAAACAGTTTTGTGTCATCCGCAAATTTCAGTACGTTACTTGTTATACTGTCGTCCAAGTCATTGATATAAATTAAGAATAATATAGGTCCTAATACTGATCCTTGAGGTACCCCACTCAAAACCGATTTCCAATTTGAAACTTCTCCATCTACTACAACTCGTTGTCTTCTGTCAGTCAGCCATTGTTCTATCCAGTCAGTTATGCTATCCCCGATACCATGGGCTTTTAATTTAAGTAGTAATCTTTGATGTGGCACTTTGTCAAAAGCTTTCTGAAAATCTAAGTAGATAATATCTACTGGCGATCCCACGTCTATCCACTTAGTGATTTCTTCCAAAAAACATAACATATTTGTTAAGCAAGACCTCGCTTTAAGGAATCCATGTTGAGATGAATTTAATAATTTATGCTTAACGAGGAATTCCACCATATGGTCTTTAATTAACCTTTCTTTCTATGTTAATAATATATGACCTTGACATGACCTAATTAGTTCACACACACACACACACACACACACACACACACACACACACACACACACACACACACACACACACACACACACACACACACACACACACACACACACACACACACACACACACACACACACACACACACACACACACACACACACACACACACACACACACACTTAACCTTTGACCTATTTACATGGAGTAATGGCATTATTTGGTTGTAATGAATTAGTAAATGGGTTTATTAGACCTTTAGGGGGTGGACATTGTCAATGTATCGACTTCTGTGTCATGTGACTTGGTAAACCCATATTTTTTATGACCTAACTAATTGAGCTACATTTCACATTTACCTATTTACATGGATTAATGGGCTAATTTAGTTGTTATTTAATAGGTAATGGGCGTATTTAACTTATAATGGTAGGAAAATGTAATTTTATCAACTTGAATTCTATGTAACCTTGTAATTTTTACATTACCTAATTAGTTTACCTGAACTTCACACTTGACCTATTTATTTTTTGATAATGTATGATGAATCTATCTCAAATTGTCACTGAAAAAAGGAACAGTTGTCCTCAGATGAAGTCCTACATCATGTTGCAACAGCGCATGCAGTGTTATCCGAGGTGTTCATCATTCGATTAATTGGTATCGTCACAGCTGACTGTAATCCACATGAATCACAAACTAGCTGAACTCTGTACACACAAGTTGCTGATGAATACCTTTACCTGTAACACAAAATACATTTGAATAATTAAATTAATAATTATATCAGATGATAAAATTTACAAATGTCAAAAGTACATCGTATAACAGTAAATCTTGCACAAACAAAAACAGGTCTTCTAAAAATCTAAGATGTCAAATAATAATGTGTAAAATAAAATAACGATAATTAAGAAAATATTCAAGTTGGCATAAATGGTCACTGCAAATTAAAATTAACAAAACACAAATAATGGCAGATATTAAGTATAAAATATGCATAATCATCTGGTAAAGTGAAAAGCATCTGCAGCTTTAAAAAGTATTACTTTTTTTAACAATGAGGACTGGAAGGCGACCGAACATAGCCGTATATACACATAAATATGTTTGTTTAATTCATAATAAAGTATACATTATCAGTGCATACCTTAGAAACACTACACAACTCACACCAGTTATTACAATTTACAAATTATATAATCAGTTAAAAAGGTATACTCTAAAACGCAACCAAAAAAAACAATAAAACATAATTTCTGACATAACAAATAGTAAATACTGCTACACAAACTTCAAAAATACATATATAACAAATGTTATAAACAAAATGTGCAAGCAGTTAATTGTTGAAATGTGGACTGCTCGGATTCTTCGGAAAGATTTCATATTCGCGCATTGCAAAAGGCACCATGTCCAAGACGCTGTCAAATCATCTTGCAAAAATTTACTTTTCATAATTGTTAATATAAATATATTGTCGCAAAGACAAAAATAATACATTTATAATAACTTTTATCAACAAAACATGCAATTACTACATTGCAAAAATACGGGTGTCAACGGTTTACGATGCGTTGAACGGTAAAACATTCGTTCACGCGAAGCCACCGACCATAGGCTTAGCTTCTGAACGCGCGCACCAGGTCATGTTGCCCACGTTTTCCTGAAAAAACGGCTGCTGTGCACTACAATAATATGCAAATCGTTTTAAAGCTAAGTAATTATTGTACTGTTCTTTTTTATTCATTAAAAATTCTTCTTTCAAGTATTCGCAAACTAAAACTTTCTTACCTTCGTACATTCTTGGAAGCGTCGGAATTAAAAAAACGCGCCCATGATGTAAAGACGACATTCATTGTAAATATGTTGGCTTTTTCCGCGACCATGTGACGCGAGAGTCACACCAACAATCCAAATATGGGACACGGTAAACAACGCTGTTTTTGTCGAATAAACAAAGTGACGCCATTTAGCGGAACTTGATATACCCATGTCATGGTAAACAAAATGCCCGAAGCCATCGACAGCACCAAAGACTTAGATTTATACATTACATTGTAGATGAGTCTATTGTATAAACTAGGTCAAACATTCCAGCTGAAATGATGTACAATGCAGAAATGAACAGTTATGATTAACATACTATATATATTTTTAAAGATATACTCGAGTTTACCCAAGTTCGTCTTCGACTCGTGCACCTTTTGTTTTGCCTTTTGGTTAGCACATGTAAGGTTAGCGTAACGATCCGACTGCTATTTTCGTAAATAAAATAAAATGTTGTGGTGATACGATGCTCACAACTATAACTGTCAGTTCAGCATAAACAATGACCTCCATATACCAACCGCTAGTTGCAGAACGATAAAATACCGGCGTGCCACGGAATTGTGCGATGCAAGAATTTGGGACATACAACTATATAAACAAGTGTTTTTATTATATATATTTTCGGGTATCATGATTTCTTGTTCTTCTTAAAATACCAATAACTCGAAGACTATTTGTGCAAGAACTCTGAGATTTTGGCAGGGTTACTCCCCATCATTTGATGATACAATGTCAATGGTGGCGCAGATACGTCGTGTCTGCCAGGTGGCACACTGTCACATTCGCGGCATCGCAACTATCAGGAAATGCCTTTCCAGCACTGCTTGCAAAACAAACATTCATGCTTTAGTCATGTCGCGCTTGGACTGTCATAAACTGAGCAAGCTGCTTAGCTGCTGCCCTCTAGGGACCAGCCTGGTCAATATTGTATTTTCAGCCAATGAGAATTAAGCAATAAATAGTGGGCGATATGATGCCAAAATGAAATATATTTGGCAACAATCTAATCGCATCTACGACATGGACTACGGCAACGCTATGCTTTATGGACTGCCCGAGACGCAGATGCAGAAACTGCAGATGGTTCAAAACTCCGCCGCACTGCTGATTACTGGAACAAGCAGACAAGATCACATAACACCAGTTTTATTCAGTTTACATTGGTTGCCTGTTCGTCAGCTTCTTTTACTTGTGTTTCGCGCTGTGCATCATCACTGCACAGTGTATCTGATTCCACACATATCCACCCAAACACTGAGCTCCACCGATCAACATCTATTGACTATACCGCTGTACCAGTACAGTTGTCGGGCCTTTTCTGTCGCAGGGCCGATACTGTGGAACGCCCTGCCTCCCGCAATTAGGCAAGCCAACTCCGTTGCGGTATTCAAGTCACTCCTGAAAACACATCTTTTTCGCGAAGCCTTCCGAACACTCTGTTGACATTTTAATTACTCGAACTTATTTAACTTAATAGTTATTTAATTTGTTTATTTAACTTATCTGATTAACTTATATGTTTGTCTAATGTATAAACTTAATTGTAGTTGTTTATTTTAACTTTTTTATTTTAAGTTAATGTATTCACTTATTTAACTTTTTATTTAACTGTTTATTTAACTGTTTATTTAACTTATGTTTACCTGTCTCTTACCCACATTTTATATTTTTATTAGCTTTTCAATTTATTTTTTATTATTTAGCATTATCTTGTTAGCGCCTTTGACCCTTACTGTAAATATTGTTCTTACTGCTTTTATTATTTCTGCGTATTGTTCTTATATTTTATTATCAGTCGTGTTACTGGGTCTTCGGACTTGTTGGAACTGAATAAAATACAATGCAATACAATACAATACAAAGACCCTTCAATGAAACTGAAATCGAAGCCAGTATCAGCGCACGGAAGAAAGGAAAGGCAACCGGTCTAGATGACTTCCAAACAGAACTCATCAAACATTTCGGACCGAAGGCAAGTGATTGGTTACTACTTTCTTCAACAACTGCGCCAATAGCAACAAAATCCCCAAGCTCTGGCGGAAAGCAAAGGTAATAGCCCTCCTGAAATCAGGGAAAGACCCATCATAGACGAAGAGTTTCAAACCCGTATCCCTGCTGTGCCATACCTACAAGGTGTTTGATCGACTGATTTTAAACCGGCTCGCCGATTACGTTGACAGCAAAATCATCCAACTGCATGGAATCAGTGAGTCGGGGCACAACGTCAGTCAAATAAAATGTACGCATTAGACTCATTGGGCTTAGGATTTAATCTTAGGTTTTAATCTTAGGTTTAGTTGTTTTAACTTCATTTAGTTTAGTTCATTTACTGTTATGGAATACGAAGCGTAAGTCTAAGTTGGCTCTGTAATTATTTAGAAAATAGAAAACAATTTGTTTCGTATAATCAGATTCACAAAAATGACATGTGGTATTCCTCAAGGACTAATACTAGGTCCACTTCCCTTCATAACAGTGACATGTGGGGTTCACCAAGGACTAATACTAGGTCAATTTCCATTCATAACAGTGACATGTGGTGTTCCTCATGGACTAATACTATGTCAACTTCCATTCATAACAGTGATATGTGGTGTTCCCAAAGACTAATACTAGGTCAACTTCCCTTCATATTTTACATTAATGACATTATTAAAATATAAACTATTTTAACCTCACATTATTTGCAGATGACACAAGTATGTTTCCCTCGCATAAACATTTAAGGGGCTTTTTGAAGAAGTCAATGTATAACTAAAGAAAACAACAATACGGTTGTAATGTAACAAGCTATCATAAAATAGTTATACAATTGTTGGGAGTTCACGTAGAAGAACATCTAAATAGGTTGATGCATAGCACCAAATTAATGTCTAAAATTGCACCTATCATTGGCATGCTTCATAATTTAAAACAAATTTGTTCAGCCTATGTATTGAAAACCTTATAGTGTTCATTAATTCTCCTCCACCTTGCAGTGCTGTGCTTTAATTTCGGCTATTATTACAAACAATGGGCTTATAAATAGATATTACAAATTAAACACATCCGGAAATAAAAATTACAAAATCTTATTACCTAGCAAACACAGGTAATTTTTTTTATTAAATTACATAATTATTATACAAATTCCAGTTGGGTGTTTTATGTACAAATACAAACAAACACACGCTTCCGATAAAATATATATTTATATTTTCCTAGAATTATGTTCATAACCATTGTTGCGTTATAATGTTATTACGACTCGCTAGATGGTGCCACGCTAGTTGTTTGTACCAGCTTGGGTCGGCTAGTAAAGCTTCTGTTCACGCTACACTTCAAGTTGTTATTCTTCAGCTTTAAATCGTCAATCGTAAGACACGTAACATGGTGGCTAGGGGCGGTCACTGAAATTACAGATAGTTCTGTGTGACATCTACGCTCTACAGATACTTCATTTGACGAAATTTGCTGGTGACCCATTTTGACTTCAAGCAACTCCAGCTGACAGTGTCGGGCGCCACGTGGTTGACACTATAAACGCGACACCTCGACGTCGAGCCTAACATACTGTTCACAAACGGCGGACACTAGCTAAATGGAAAATTATGTCAACTGCACTAACTTGTAACTGTATAAGAGAAACTACGCCATGAACTCTACGTAGCTACAGAAGCTATTTGTACGAAATTAGCGGCGGTGACGCTGTAGAACGTTGTTACGTGTACGCGTGCACGTAGACACTTTGATACTACGAAAATGTTCCTCACAAAACCGCGCACTGGCGCCACTTGTCTAAAAGTGCCGTATTAGACTAACGATGGCTGAACGACCAAATATCACTCCTGTACATGGTATAAAACCACCTCCACCTCTAAGCATAGAACATAATGCTAGTGACAATTGGAAACTGTTTAAACAGAAATGGAAAATGTATTATGTGATTACCAAGCTGGAAAGACAGGATAATCAATACTAAGTGGCATTACTGTTACACACGCTTAGAGATAAGGCACTAAAAGTGTACAGCGGATTTCATTTCAATGTTGATGAAGAAAAACAGGACAGCGGACGGGATTATCAGCAAGTTTGACGCATTTGCAGTAGGAGAAGTGAATGAAACCTACGAAAGGTTTATCTTCAACAACAGGGTCAGAAGGAAGGAGAAACATTTGAAAGTTTTCACGCTGCTATCAGATCCCTGGCTAAAACGTGCAATTACTGTGAAGCGTGCATCAATTCAATCCTTCGTGATCATTTTGTCATTGGAATAAGAGATGCCACGATACAAACTACACAACTGAAGGAACTGAACCGTGTGTGAAACGTGTGTGACAATCTGCAAGGCAGCAGAAAATGCTATTGCACAAGGGCGACAACTAAGGCCAGAGACAGGTGGAAAGAGAATGCAAATTCTGCGGACGTTCGACATCATGAAAAAAGCGGAATATCCGGCATGGGGCAAAACGTGCTGTGTAAGAGTAAGAATCATTTTGCGAAGAAATGTACCGCACGTAAAGTTCGTAAACACATCCACCAGGTGACAGCACCAGGTGACACAGATGATGAGTGGATACACACGCTGTCAAACGACAGTGAACGATAATTGAAATGTCGTATGCGGGTTGGCCGTCACAAAGTGACGTTCCAGGTCGACACTGGTGCTACAGTGAACACACTGCCTGCACGTTGTGCAGACAACATAAAGCCTACTACACACAAACTTAAAATGTGGAACAACACAGAGACTGCTCCACTAGGGATCTGCATACAGTGGTAAATAATGTAAAATAACAAGAAAACGTACTCCGTCGATTTCGTGGTTGTGAGTGACATCTACATACCGCTACTCGAGTACAAAACTGCGAAGAAGATGAAATTGGTGAAGATCAATGAACAACATATCGAGAAGGTCGCTACGGTTTCTCCCGTTGAGCAACATCCCGATATGTTCGATGGCAAACTTGGGGCGCTGCCAGGAAAAGTACATCTCCAAGTCGATGAGACGATTCATCCAACAGTCATGCCCACCAGACGTATACATATCGCTGCTCGTACAAAACTAAAGGCAGAACTAGATAGAATGACAAAGTTAGGTGTAATCACAAAGGTTGAAGAGCCAACTCCATGGTTGAGCCAACTTGTTGTCGTAACAAAGAAGAATGGTGGAGTAAGAGTGTGCATTGATCCTCGAGAGCTGAATAAAGCACTTCTTCGTGACCACTATACTCTTCCGATTCTCGAAGAAACGCTACACGAACTTGGACAATCTCGTATGTTCACCAAAGCAGATCTCTCATCTGGCTACTGACATGTGCAACTTGATCGCGAATCTAGTATGTCGACGAACTTCCAGACATGCTATGGTCGTTACAGATTCGTCGGTCTACCATTTGGGACGTCTGTCTCATCGGAAATATTCCAGAAGAAACTCTTGGAGGCACTCGACGGTCTGTCAGGTGTCGTGTGCATCGCAGATGATGCAATCATCCATGGCAAGGATCTCGAAGAGCAGAACCGCAACTTGATAGCAATCATCCATGGCAAGGATCATAGAAGAGCAGGACCGCAACTTGATAGCAATCATCCATGGCAAGGATCTCGAAGAGCAGGACCGCAACTTGATAGCAATCATCCATGGCAAGGATCTCGAAGAACAGGACCGCAACTTGATAGCTTTCAAGGAACATTGCAGAGACAACGGCATAAAGTTGAACATAGGGAAACTACAACTACGCGTGAGCGAAGTGACCTTAATGGGGCATCGCATAACACATGATGGATTTCAGTCTGACCCTGAAAAAGTCAAGGCTATCGCTAAAATGGCTGCACCAACGAATGTCGAAGAACTGCGTCGTTACCTCGGAATGGTTCACTACCTCGCCAAGTTTATGCCGCACATGACGGATGTCATCTACAAGTTGAGGAATCTGACTAAACACGACGTTACGTGACGTGGTCAGATTCACAGCAAGACGCTTCTGAAACTGTCAGACAAATGATCACAGTGGACTACTACAGTAACTTCTTTGAAATTGACTTTCTGAAGGAAACGTTATCTGAAGATGTTATCACGAAATTGAAACACCACTTCGCAAGGCATGGTGTGCCGGGTACTGCAATCAGTGGTGGAGGGTGCTCAATACATTTCTCACAAATTCAAGATGTTCAGTGAAAAGTGGGGATTTAGCCATGAGATGTCAAGTCCTGGTAACAGTAAGGCGAATGGTGCTGCAGAAGCTGCCGTCAATATAGCGAAACGACTGCTAAGAAAATGCAGAACTGCACATGAAGACCCATACCTTGGTCTACTCAACCTGAGAAACACACCAACAGAAGGTCTCAAAATCAGTCCAGCACAACGACTAATGGGACGCAGAACGAAGAATCTTTTTCCCACGACATCTTATGTTCTGAAACCATCAAGTGGCTAGACCAAAGATGAAAGAGAACGAATGTAAGACAAACAAGCAAGAGTCGGTGAACGGTGTAGCAACAGGCGAGTGCTGAGACCGTTGCAACCAGGCAGTCTCGTAAGAATTCAGCCAATCCAGGTTGGGAGACGGGAGTGGGAAAAAGCGACTGTGACTAACCGGCTTGTGAGACGGTCCTACGAAGTGACAACGGAAGATGGACGTAAATATCGCCGAAACCGACAGTTTCTGCGAGAGTGCCCGAGACCCGGAGAAATAAACGTTCAACGGTCTCCACTTCGACCATCACAGCCATGCACAGTTCCAGACGAGACAGTCAGCATAGCTCCAACGAAGAGCCCTGACAAAGCACAATCACCCGTGAAAGAGTCAACAGACATCACACGACTCCCCTCGTCGCCGAACGTGAAACAGCCATACATGACGAAAACCGGAAGGGTGGTGAAACATGTTAAAAAGCTGAACTTGTGGAACAATGTTAGAAAGCTGAACTTGTGGAACAATGTTAGAAAACTGTGAAACATCGTACACATCTCACAGACAAAGAAGCTTTTAAGATCTTTGTGTGGACATTTAATTAGGTGACATTTAAATAAATGAAGCACACTTATACAGACGTTCTATAGTTGACTAATGTTTGTCACTATGTTCATTTAATTTGCGTATTTATAACTTATACAACATACTATACTAAAGTATGTGTAATTTGTATGCCAGGGGAAGGGGAAGGATGTTGCGTCATAATGTTATTACGACCCGCTAGATGACGCCACGCTAGTTGTTTGTATCAGATTGGGTCAGCTAGTAAAGCTTCTGTTCACGCTACTCCTCAATTTGTTATTCTTGAGTTATAAATCGTCAATACCTATACAAGACACGAAACCGCCATAACACTAGAAAGTACACTGGCTTTTTATTCCACATATTAGAACAAATAAGTTCTCAGTCAGTTATGTGGGTCCACTGATGTAGAACACATTACTGTCTGAAATAACATAGTCTGCCTTACAGTCAATATTCAAATATACTATGGAACAATTTAAACTGTCTAGTTATTAATGAATATTATTAATTATAATATTAACTGAGCAATCAGGTGTCCATAATAAGTATATCATATTTAATTGACAGGTGAATCTTATTCATGTTTGCCTATTCTAGATATTCATATTGACTCAAAGTATAATTTTCTGAATTTGATATATTTGTTACCTTAGACCTGAAAACCTTTTTGTATTTTGACCTGTGTTGTACATGGATGTGGATGAATGCATTGAACATGCATGAGAGGACGTATTGAATGTTTTATCTCTATATATCATATTTGTAAAGTTGGTCTCGCTATAAGCACTGCAGGATTTCGTGGATCACATAAGTGAAAAAATATTTGTTTCATAGCAAATAAAGAAACCTTATATTACATTGATCTTACATATATTTAGTTGCATGGTAAGCAATGTAGGTTCTAAATGTTATTTATATTGATGCGGGCCAAGTATATAATATACTTTGTATTTTAACCGTAGAACCACTCACTGTGCATTTTGCTAATGCTGTTTTGCCAGAGGTCGACGCCGCTTATGAAATCGAATCCTGATCTCACGTTGGCGTTCCGCGGTTAAATATGGTTAATATTGTAACCTGGGTTCATGCAGCTGCCAATTACGTTTGTTGTTTAGTTGCGTTGACATTTTCTCTATCTGAGCACATTGTTCTTCTCCTTCAATACAGCGAGAAAACACAAAATACAACTGCAACAAATACAGGTCTTGAGAATTTATGGTCTATTTATGTACTCATGCGGTAAGAAATTAAAGTACCATGTACATAAATAAATATCATCAATTAATATGAGGGCGACATCTACTGCGACACGCAAACCACATATGTTCTATCTGATGTCTACCTCAGGGGAAAAAAGATCCCACGCAGGGAAATGGAAAAAACATGTGACTGACTCACTAACTCTAGAGAAGGTCACTCTTCAACAAACATCGACGCAACATCCTAGAAGGACTCTGCAGCTACAGATCCACGTGGATTTTGTATCGTCTCTGACTTGTTATACCAGGATTGTATACATCTGTATATATTCATCATATATATATATATATATATATATATATATATATATATATATATATATATATATGACTCGCCTGAACGATTACCTGACCGATAATGAGTTCCTAAGAAGCGAACCATCAACCGTAAGACTTAATGCCAAGATATAATTACAACTTACGGTATTTTACCTACAGTGAACATTACATTTCTCCTCTTTGTCAACAGAGAATAGCAACAACAGTGAATACGACTAAGTAACATCTAGTACGACTAAGTAACATCTAATTCTGATAATGACGCCATCAGACGGACAACGACGAAGTTATTCGATGCGCACACTCCCACACTACCCGACAGTGGCGCCACTCAGCTTATCACTACTGCCACAACTTGATTACAAATTAAAAATCAACGTTGTGGAGTGGTGTACAAAATTATTGGCTGGGCAACATCATTTTTGTTTACGACTTACTGCGTCATTGCAACAGGCAACTGAGTAACATACATACGTACGTACATACATACATACATACATACATACATACATACATATATATATATATATACATATATATATATATATATATATATATATATATATATATATATATATATATATAAATATATATATATATATACATATATATATATATATATATATATATATATATATATATATATATATATATATATATATATATATATATATATATATATATATATATATATATATATATATATATGTATATATATATATATATGTATGTATGTATGTATGTATGTATGTATGTATGTATGTACGTACGTATGTATGTTACTCAGTTGCCTGTTGCAATGACGCAGTAAGTCGTAAACAAAAATGATGAAAAAAATATATATATATATAAATGTATATATATATATATATATACAATATTGAATAATAAAATCACACACATATATATATATATGCACACACCCATCGGGCGAACGTACATACACAAGTACGCATACGTATTTCAACTGTGTTGCCATCCTAAGTAACTTGTGTAATTGACACATTGCGCATAAGATACTCGGTTGTTTAAACAACACATTCAAATGGCTGCCGACGGACCCTCATCGGCTATTGAGGTTGCTTTTTGAATGTCAGCATTGACATTGGCATACTCTTTGCACATTATAGAGTACGCACATGCATCAAATAAGACGATTTTATCTAGTTTACGTTTTCACCTGCAAATATGGTTTTCAGTAATGACGAAACCATTAGTTTTTGCTGAGAGCAATGGCAGTACAACAATGAACACTACATGGAATGGCTTACAATCGCCTTGACATTTTGCCATTGCCGTACGTCAACGACGTTTTCTTCGTGATCAGGCACGCACATTCTCATTTTTAATTTAATGAATGATATTGTCATTATCAATGCAACGAAATCATAATACATCCAAAACAAATACGTTCTATCTGCAGCTAAGTAACTTTCAAATCAATTAAATAAATCGAACATTAAGGACCTGCACGGTGACTCGCCATTACCTGACTAATAATGAGTTCCTAAGAAGTGAACCATCAATCGTAAGACTTAATGCCAAGATATAATTACAACTTACGGTATTTTTTATATACAGTAAACATCACATTTCTCCTCTTTGTCAATAGACAATAGTAACAACAACAGTGAAATTTGTTTAACACTATGCTAAATATACGATAACCAAGTTGTTACTTTATCCTCATAAATTACTAATACGACTAAGTAACATCTAATTCTGATAATGACGCCATCAAATGGACTACGGCGAAGTTATTCGATGCGCACACTCCCACACTACCCAACAGTGGCGCCACTCAGCATATCACTACTGCCACAGCTTGATTACAAATTTAAAACCAACGATGTGGAGTGGTATAAAGAAATGACTGGCTGGGCAACGGCAATGTTGCTTACGACTTATTGCGTCATTGGAACAGGCAACCGACTAACATACATACATATATACATCCTCCTCAGCTCTTTTAGGCTAGTAGCCTTTTAGCTGGTCTTGACAAATGTTTGTTCGCATTTGTGGAAAGTTGTAATTTTTTTCACAACTGTAAGCGCACCAAAATTGTTCTACTCTTGATTTGAAAATATTTAATGAGGATAATGAAACTACATACTCGGTGAGGGTTTTCCACCGGTTCACTATCCTATGCCTGAAGTAACTCCTACGTTGTCTTACTGTCACGCTTTCCTTCTTGAGCTCCAGGCTGTGTCCCCTGATTACCGTATTGCTGTCCAGCTCAAGTGGCATTTTATCAACTTTATAGATTCCATGGAGGTATTTGTAGGTTTCATTCATGTCTCCTCATGCTGTTCTATAGTAGAAGTTTGGAAGCTTAAGCTCTCTGAGCCTGTAACCATACTGGAGGTTCTTCAGTTATGGGACTAGTTTCGTTTTTCTTCGTTGAATGTTCTCAATCATCTGTTGGTTTCTCTTGGGAGTTGGGGCCCAGGCTACATCGTCATATTCTAGAATAGGTCTGACCAGGCTCGTGAGTAGTTTTTCCATTTTTGGTCCATCCAGGTATGTAAACGATCTTCTTGTAAGGCCTAGCATTTTGTTGGCTTTGTTTGCTACCATCTCCTCTTGTTCATCAAAGTTTAGTTCATGGTCTATTTGCACCCCGAGTCTCTCTGATTGGTGGCCTCCCCCAGGGTGGTATCGTTTCCATCACAGGTCATAGTATAGTCGTAGTAGTGGTTGTATTGTCCCAGATACACAACTGCATTTATCCTCAGTAAAGCGAAACTGCCACTTTCTAGTGCATGTTTCAAGTTGTCTTAGGACTTTTTGCAATGTTTCATTGTCTGATTGAGCAGTCATTTGTCGGAATATCTTGGTATCGTCAGCGAATATGTGATAGGTGCATGTCGTTAATGTAGCAGACAAAAAGCATTGGATAAAGTACACTTCCTTGCGGTATGCCTCTCATGACGGAGGACCATAACGATTTGCTACCATTGATGAGAACACGTTGGCGTCTTCCCTCCAGGATGGCAGCAACCCTTTGTAAAACCTTGCCATCTATCCCGTATCCTGCTAACTTAACTAGCAGTCTCTTGTGTGGGACCGTGTCGAATGCTTTGGCAACATCGAAATAAATTGCATCCACCCTATATACCTGCTCTGTTGCTTCCGTCAACTTATCAAGGACTTCAAGTAGCTGTGTAGTGCATGAGCGTCCATGCAAGAAACCATGATGAAGACTTGACAGTAGGTTGTTTCTTGTCATGTGCGCCATCACTTTATTTCTCACCAACTTCTCTCTCATCTTGCAGGCTACGGAAGTCAGACTCACTGGACGGTACTTTCCTGGTAAGTGTTTCTGGACCTTCTTAAATATTGGAGGGAGGGGGTGTTTCCCTCTGTCCAGTGCTTTGGTAAAGTCCCCTCCGTAAGTGATTTGGTGAATAATTTTTGGAAAGGTTCTACCAGCTCATCAGTCAAATCAACCAGAAGACGTGGATGGAGTCCATCCGGTTCTGGTGGTTTTGTAGTCTTTACTGTCCTCAAAATCTTCTCGACTTCCTCGATTGTGATCAGGAAGTCTGTTAAGTCTATTCTCAAATGTGGGGATGTTCTCAAGGCTTTCTAGGGTGAAGACACCTGTAAAAAAGGTATTGAATACTTCGGCTATGTCAACATCAGTCTCAGACATTGTCCCATCCAGACGGTCAACGTCAGCCACTGCTGAACAAGTCTTCATCTTTGACCTGGTGTACTTGTAGAGAGCTTTCGGATTGGCCTTAGCATCCCTGTCTCTCTGTCTCTCAAAATATCGGACTGCCATTCTCACTTCTGTCTTGACTCTGTTTGATGCTCTTCTATATTCAATATAGTGTTGTTCATCTGTGGTCTTACGGTATAGCATATATGCCTCAGACTTTCTCTTGACTGCCTTGATGGACTTGGTGTTTGTCTAAAGTGGTCTTTTATTCTTGATTTACCTCCCATTTTGTATTTCGGTATATGTTTGCTTGATGCGTTTCTTATGGATTCCTCAAGGATTGCCCAGCATTGCTCTTTTGATTTATCTCTAAAATCTTCATTCCAGTTCTTAGAGGTCATCAGTTCTCTCATTTCTACGTAATTTCCTTTGTCATATCTGCATTTGTCGACCCTAGATTTGGTGGACTTTTGGAAATTCAGTAGTGATCGGTGGCTCTTTCAAATTGGTGTCGAGTACTTGAATTTATCGAACATGCCCTCATAGCTATGAAAAAACGAACGTTATTTTGTTTCTATACACATTTTCAATAAAACACAGATTTATTGAAAAAAATTAGTAGTTTACAAAATTAACTAAAGATGTGCAACAAATGTTAATTGTGGTAGCGGTGAATTGGTTAGTGGCGACACTTGTGGGGAATTTGCTCAATGCGCTGTGTGCGAGTTAGCATGACGCTCGCTGGGCTGAAAGCAACCACAAAGGGAGGGTGTACTATACATGGCCCGCGTACAATGTGGCGTAGTTATATTGCTGCAACTACAACAATAGTAGTGTATTGCTACTGTAATAGTTGTTACGCCGAACTATTACAATTTATACAACCATTGCACATGCGTATTTAGATGTGATGCAAATCAAATCTTAACTAATATAAACAGCATAATATAGATAAGAAAATTGGCATTGATCACTGTATTACTGATCGCACATATAAAGAGACATATTTCTAGTACATACAAAATATAAACAATATATAAAATAGTAGGATATGTGTTAGATTCATAATGATATTTTAATATGTAATGTCGAAATATAATTATTACACTGTTGCCTTCTCAAAACGTTTATCTTTGTTATGTTGCTGTCCTCTTAACGAAGAAGAAGATCATTTAGCGTCAATGTGACTCAATAAGAACACTCATTTTGTAGTCAGTTTGCAAGATTAAGAATTACTTCCAAAACAATGCGGCATAGTACAGGTACGTAGAATTCAGTTTTTCGTTCACAAATCTTTGCTTCTTTTCTTAAAGAAATTTGCTGCTATTGCTAAGGCAAATGTATTTGTCATGTGGATGTGTATCAAGTGACTATGATTAAACGCTTTGCTTATACAATTTCTTCCGAACCCAACAGAAAGTCACGCGGCAGTATAAGAGTGTGATATCGCGTCTGCATCACTGATAAATACCGGATTATTCAGTATGGAAATAACACTAAAAATACGGGTACCCAGTCACATTCATGAACCGGGCAGGTATTTCGCATTTCGCTGCATCGCACCTGTACAGAGACTGGCGTAGTGGCCAGGGTGGTTCAACATCTCGAGCTGGTGCTTGGCCCGGGACAGTCCTCGACTGTATTCGACGTTCCGCCCGCCGCGGTCCGCTTTTTCTGATTTATGGACGACGCAAACGGCAAGACGGCGCAGTCGTCTACGCGCTGACCCCCGGTCGCCACCAGCTGCATCTGAAGTCACACATTCTTGTCTTTGGCACCAAGAATAGTAATTCTTTAATTTTATATACAGATTGTATATGGGAACATCTTTATAATGTTCTTCTTCTGCGTTATCAACGCATTCATGCAATGTGTTTCATAATCCTTACCATTTCTTTGCACCGTTTCCAACGACAGTTCATCAATTCTAATAGCTTTCCCAATTTTCATCTTCCTCATTGCCTTCTCCCCAACGTTTTTGTTATTCCACAACATATTGTCGGTGATACACAACATGTTTATCTACAATAATACGTTGATAAAGTACACCCACAATTGCTGAAGAATAACGAAGGAAAAGGAAGGTACTTCGTTCGGTACACCCATTACTAGATGTCGAGAACATTGGCTAACATTCATTAGCACTATAACTACGCATACAATATAGGGATACATTAATTATGTGCTTGAACTAGCGGATATCATGATGCACACCGCACACGTAAATGCTCACGCACACGCACAAACATACACACGCACAAGCACATACCCGCACACACACACAAGCACACACACACATTCGCCATTGTTTTGCGTGTTGATGGTATTCCTCGATTATTCCTCTGTATGCGCATACCTTGGGTCCGAACACGAGCAGTAAGGTTGTGACGGCGCACACGAACACGCTAATCGAGATGACGCCGAACGACACATCCATCTGTTGTAGCGGCAGAAGCCGGTAGATGGGGACACTGACAACGGACATGATCATTACGTTGTAGACGCAGATGCCGATTTCCTTTGAGTCATTCAACACCTCAACTCGCACTTTACGTGTTTCCCACGCAAAGAAGATGCCAAATATGAGGAACAGGGCTATCGAAAGTAAACACAATATTCAGATTATATTATTAAAAATACACAATAGATGGTGACATAACAACTCATTATTTTAATCCATAACAACCAACACTGATACATACCTTTGAAACCGCAAAGAGCACCCATCCACTGATCGACGTATTTTGATGTACAGATGTAAGCCTGGCGACTGATGATCGCACCGTCTGCCTGGATCTGAGCAAAATAATTGGTAAATATAAAATAAAGTTGGTATTACTACACATCCGCTTTCATTCGAGTTCTACATATAACACCAACTATCTTATCTTGTTTTGCAACTAATGTGCGCAGACCTATGGTTTGGAAAGTCTGATAGATCGCGTCTGGAAGATGAAGGAGATAATCATACACGTTCACTAAAACAGATGTCAGCAAGCATCGGACCGGGATGTGCGTTTGATGTTTTTGAACATAAAAATTTGAGCATACATGCGTTCGTGGGGCAGAAACTACCATGGTAACATTATTATAAATTAATTATCCAGGGATTGCACATTAAACAAAATGGGCATTTAACGTGCCCAAGTATTATCCGATACGAGAATACAGTGTAGCTACCTCTTGATTGATGTTGAAAAGATGGAGTACGAGTGGGTCGGATATCTGCCAGGCAACCAGCAGGATAATGTCGACCAACATAACGACACCAACGAAAGCCATTAGATGAGCATCTCTGACGGGCTGCAAGAAGGATGTACATGCAATGTTTTTATTACAATAAAGGTTTTCTGTCTATCTCCCCTAGTAAAATTTTCTTCCATATGGGTAGTCTAATATCTCTTAATGCTGTTGATGTTGACGGCTCGCCAACAACGCATTAGCTAGGAACACACAGTTGAGATGCTGTAATGATGTTGTCAGTGTGTAGGATATTAAAAAATATAATGTCATCATAGCGAAGCGACACTCATCTCATAAAGCATTGTTCTGGTTTAACAAGATTTAACAAGATTGCCATCCCAAACAACAAGTTCCAGATGGCAAAGTGGACAAGGAAGCCATCGGCTTATCGAGAGTCCAACAATTTTCTCATCTATGTGTAGCCCACCCTTATCAAATATATGTCAATTTTATTTTTAAACATATTCACACTACTAGCATTAACACAATCATTTGGCAGTTTGTTCCATTCATTTATCACCCTCTGTGAGAAAGAGTACTTTCTCATGTCCATCCTACACTGCTCCTTAACTAATGCTGCTTTGTGTCATCTGGTTCTACTGCCTTCTTTAAGTTTGAAGAACATATTCCTATCAACATCCTCATAACCGTTCACTATTTTAAACACTTCTATTTGGTCTCCTCTTAGTCTCCTGGTCTCTAGTGTTGTCAAACCACATTGTAATAAGCGACTTTCATAACTAAGTTCTCTCAATTCTAGAATCATTTTGGTTGCTCTTCGTTTTATTCTTTCTAGCTTGTTTATATGTCCTTTTTACGATACGGCCTCCATGCTTGAATACAATATTCCAAATGTGGTCTAACTATTGCTTTGTACAGGGGTACAATTAGCTGTTTCTCCTTATACATAATAGTTCTCCTAATTAGCCCTAGAATTGTATTTCCTTTTGAAGCAGCAATCCCACATTGCTCTGAAACTTTCATGTCAGCACTAAATGTTACTCCTAAGTCCTTTTCTTGTGTGGTTCTACCTAGTACAGCATCCCCCATTTTATAATGTTCGTCCATGTTTCCATGCCCTATGTGAATACATTTGCACTTCCCAAAATTGAATAACATTTGCCATTTTTCTGACCATTTAACTAATTTATTTAGATCATCCTGTAAACTTTGTTTATCTGTATCATTTGTAACCTTTCGGAATACTTTTGTGTCATCTGCAAATTTGAGTACTTTGCTAGATATGTCATCTTCTAGATCATTTATATATATTAAAAACAGTATAGGGCCTAATACTGATCCCTGTGGTACCCCACTCAAAACCGATTTCCAGTTTGAAATCTCACCGTCTACTATTACTATCTGTCTTCTGTGTGTAAGCCACTTTTCTATCCAGTTGATTACATCATTACCATGGGCTTTTAGTTTAAGTATCAATCTTTGGTGTGGCACTTTATCGAAACCTTTCTGAAAATCTAAGTAGACAACATCCACTGGTGACCCGTCATCTACGCACTTTGTAATTTCTTCAAAAAAACACAAGAGATTGGTTAGACATGACCTTGCTTTTAGGAACCCATGTTGAGATGTATTTATTAAATTATGTTTTACAAGGAATTCCACCATGTGGTCTCTAATTAATGTTTCGAGTTATTTACATATAACTGATGTTAAACTCACTGGGCTGTAATTTTCTGGCTTGTCCCTCGATCCCTTCTTAAATAGTGGCGTAATGTTTGCTTCTTTCCATTCTGGTGGAACTATTCCTTCTTCTAGTGACAAATTAAACAATTTTGCAAGTGGTGTACTAATTTGCTCAACAATTTCCTTAAGCAGTTTTGGTGGTATCCCATCAACTCCAGGTGATTTATTATCTTTCATCTTCTTAATTTTGTTTGCTATCATTACAGGAGTTACAAATAACTGCCCTAAATGTTCTGATTTATTTCCCTCAAATTTTGTAAATGGAACTGGAAGTGAGCTGATATCTTCTGTGGTAAATACTGAGCTGAAATACTCATTCAGGACTTCTGCCATTTGAAACCCCTCTGAAATTATGTTTCCCCTGTTGTTTTTCAGTGGTCCGATCTTATCTCGAACGTTCTGTTTACTCCTTACATAAGCATAGAAACTCTTGCTGTCATTTTTTATATTACCTGCCAATTTTTGTTCAAAGGTTCTTTTAGATTTTCTAATTTCAGTTGTAGCTATGTTAAGTGCCTCTTTGTAATTTGCATAGTCTTCATCCTTTCTGGTACGACTATAAACCCTCCACATAGTTTGCTTAAACACTATTTTTCTAATAGCTTCTTTTGACAAGTGTTTCTTTCTAGACCGTTTTCCTTGTTTTTTCAAGGGAACACATTTTTCGATGATACTCTCAATTTCATATTTTAGAATATTCCAACATTCAATTGCGGTCTTATTCAACAGCATTCCAATCTAGCTTTGCTAAGTATTTTCTCATATCTTTGTGGAAGTTTCTCCTATACGTTTTTTTATTTTTACTTTCTGATTTTACGTTGATGTCAAAATGTATTTGAATGTGGTCACTGTTACCCAATGGTTCATGTATTTTTACATTGTCGACTAATTCTTTTTGTGATGATAAAACTATATCTAATACATTTTCTCCCCTGGTTGGTTCTAGCACGTGCTGAGTAAGGAAGCTCTCCTGAATTAAAAATAAAAATTGTTGGTCATCACCCCCTGTACTCGCTAGAGATTTCCATTGTATGTGTCCATGGTTAAAATCTCCCATTATGATACATTCCCCTTTACTAACTTCCTTTATAGCATTTTGTATTTTGTGTTATCCGCTTCGTTTATGTTTGGACTTCGGTAGACGAATCCAATAGTTAATTTTGAATTTCCTGAAACAATGTTGCACCAAACAGCTTCATCGTAATCTGCTTCGCTTTCTAATTTTATTTCATAAGCCTGAATAGATTCTTTAACATATAAAATAACTCCCCCTCCCCTTTTTCCTATTCTATCTCTCCTAAACATTACGTATCCTGTCAATCCTAGTTCAGCATCTGTAATGTCTGTGTTGGCCCATGATTCGGTTATACCAATTATGTGAGGGTCAATATCTTCTACCATAATGTTTAATTCGTTTTTCTTATTTATTATACTCCTAGCATTTAAACACATGCATCTATAACCTGCTTCATACATGTTTTTCGGACATTTTGTTATTGGCTTATCTGTACTAGCGGCCTCTTGTCCTGCTTGAGGCATCTCTAAGTAACCCCCCTGCGCTTCTAGTTTAAATAGTGTTGACTACCAAAAATATTCGTTATGCTACCCATGCCACTGTCTACTGCTGCTGCTAGCCCTTCCGCAAATACTGCTGCCCCCTTTCCACTTAGATGCAGCCCGTCCTTCATGTACATATCAGCCCTTCCAACAAAACTTCCCCACAAATCCACAAAACCCACTTCCTCTTCTCTACATAGCTTCTCGACTAGCATGTTAATTGCCATCCCCCGGCAATTTCGATATCTATGACCCCTCCTTCCTATAACTGGTAGAATCCCTGACAGTATTACCTGCTCAACCCGCGTCTGCTTTAGTGTTCTGACCAAATTCCTGTATTTCCTAACTATGGCAGTTGTACCCTCCCTCTCTACGTTATTTGTCCCTACGTGTACTAAAACAGATCCACCCTTGCCCAAACCCACAATGGTATCTACCCTCTCAGTTATTGCCTCTATTTTGGCCCCAGGCAAGCAAACTACAACGTTCTCTCCCTTGTTTAAGACTCTGTCGGTCTTCCTAACTATTGAGTCCCCCACAAACACCCTCGCTCTCTTTCTCACCCCCTCTATCACTGCCTCGGAATAGCTCTTCCGATGGATCCCCTCCATCACAGTCTGTCCTGCAGCCTTGTCACTTGGTGGCAGACTGTTATCAGGATCTCTCTCATGCATCAACATTTCACCGTTCCCTCCCGTCTCCTGACTAACGTGTGCTCCCGTCGCCTTCCCTCCCGTCTCCCTCACTCCCATCGCCTTAACTACCGTCTCCTTCCCCCCTGACTCCTTCGCTACTGTCTCCCCACTCCCCTTTCCTTCGGTCCACTTGTCTTCCCTCCCATTTCTTTCCTTCTCGTCTCCACTTCAAGTTCCTTCATCCTCGTACATCCCCTACACTCAAAACTAAAACTATCCGCCTGAACCTCAGCCCAGGACTTCTCACATCCGGACTTGACGAAGTCCACCCAGTTGCTGCAACTACTGCATATTAAATGCCTAGTGGCCTTTAAATGCCGTTTGCACGGCGCCATCACAAAATTTATACTTAATCTAATTGCTACGTTAGCCTTGAATAAGGCTGTTTTTGTGTTCAAAAGAACACTTTAGACTAATATACTTGCTAACTATGTCTTTTCTACTGAGCTCGCACGAGCACAAAAAAAGCCTGCCTCCTAGCGAATACGGAGAACACTGTGTAAACAAAACAACGAAGTCAGTGTAAACAAACATATGTTAAAATCCTGCTGTTAATTTCTTTTTACCGAAATCTTTTACTACAACTATGTCAGATATTACCTTATGTATGTAATTTATGTAAATGTATCACTTTATCTAATATATATTTAACAATGTATACGATAGTTTGGTACACGAGTTTAATTTACGACCTGTAAACAAACTCCCAATTATCGCTCGATGAATTTGAGTCCGGGAAAAATACTACCTCAGTTAACCAGAACACTTTCTTAATATATGTCTATAAGAAGTTTGTGTATATAGTATATGTGTAAAAGTAATACTTATTCTAACCAATATTCCACTGTTTCTGACTATTCACTATGCTATCAAAATTTTCGAATGGTAAATAACCCTATTAACGCTCACTGACTTCCCTGTCGGAGTCCGGAACTAACTTACTTTAAAATCCTGCCTCTGACTAATAATTAACACAACCTGTTTTCTAATATATGTCTATGATATGTTTATGTATAATATATATGCAATAGTAATACTTATTCTATTCGATTTTCCAGTTTTTTGTTTGTCAATTCTCTAGACCAATTTTAAGTCGCTGCTGCACCAAGATTCCGGAAGTCGTAATATCATGGTGAAAATATTCGATTTCAAAAAGTGTCTCCTACCCGTTTCAGTGGTTTCTTGCTGGTGAATATGACGTGTACTCTCCAGGTCTTCGCGAACATTCCGCCGTAAGCGAAAGTGAAACCGCATACCAAGACAACGAGCCGCGTCTAAAATGAGGAGCCATGAAGTACGTTGTGCGTGCATACACAAACACAATTTATTTGTGACAAGAAGAAACAATCACACACAGGTTGAAACTGTTCTCTGTTGTTATGCTTGCATAGAAGTGATTCATATTGCCCCCCAGAATGGTCATAGGTCCATAGCAGCATTACGTGATGCTACACACATGTTTAAGTATATCATGTTCATTGAAGTAATGTCTTAGTTAATTTGTATTAATAAAACAAAGAAAACCCCAAATCGCTAATAATTGTTCTACACATGCATGATATATTTTATTTAATAACTCTAGGTTTGTGTAGTAATTCAGTTTGATACAACAGTAATAATGTTAATGATTCTCGCTGGGCTGAACTAAGCATAACAGACAACATCAAGGCTAGATGATGGAGTTTAATTGGCCATATCTTTCGGTTAGAGAATACAAATGACTGCCGTATAGTGATGAATTGGACATCTGTGGGAAAGAGATCGATCGGAAGTCCGTTTGGTCGGAAATCGTGGGCAGAGGCTGCACAGAGGGCAGCTAACATCGTCATGTAGACTAACTCGTCTACATGCCCTATGCGACACATGGCACCCAAATGATCCGTAAGCGTAATAATTTAAATGACCAAGGAAGTGTTGATTTATGGCATGATTACTTTTCATATTTCACATACAATCAACAAAAGTATTTGTGTTTTATTACTCCACGCACAATTAATACAACTACAATTGTTTCAGTAGGGATAGCTTCTAATGCTTCATGTATCAACAAACACATACTTGACTTAGTATTTAGTAGCTTTCTGTAGAGTTATTCCGAGAGACGGTAGGCGGGGACTAAAGTCTGAGCCGGCAAGTACAGGACCATTACGCCAGACAGCTCCAAGGAATCAGCCATTTTCTTCATTATATGGCAAGGACCAAGTTGGAAGTCAAATGCCTGTTTCTGAACACAAAGTGCCCTCACAGACGGACGTCTATGATTTCGGAGCACTCTGATATATTGGTCCTGCCTCGTGGTATCTTCACTCCGATAGCGTTGGCCGACCCTCGTGTCCACACGTACACCCAGCCCCACAGAGACCCACTCTCATGCTTAACTGTGAAGACAATACACTGTACCATTTACAGTTTCCCCAGTTTTCTTGGTACATTGTACATTGTATATTCTCCTAGTGCTAATAAACACCTACCGAACAGAGCCAGTATGTGCCGATCGTTTCTGGGTTATCAATTCCCAGCAATGGAATGAAGAGAAGAGACATTCCACAGCCGATCGCTATGACTGTGTTGATCTTTGGCGACGACATCTTGATCACTCTACGTAAACCAGATTCCAATATGTGTCGTATGTTTCCAGTTAATATATTTTAATACTAACATTCAATGTTATTTTATAGATACCTATAATATTTGGTTAATACCCACATTAAGGCTTAATGGTATATTGTAACACATCAGCAGGCATTTACTCTACAATGATGCAAAGGTATCACGTTCGCTCAGCAAAACAACAATTTGACATGATACTTATACTGGTGCAGTTACATGTGTGTCTACGTTAGCAGTGTCCACACAACAAACTGTCCACGCTCATTTAATACTCACTTCAGCTTACTGTAGTAGACGTTAAATGCGATGCAGACGGTACAGAAGACGACTCCAAAAGACGCCAAGCACGTAGCCAACAAGAACATAACCTTGTCCATTTTCAAGGTATTTGTGATGAGAATATCAGCGTCTGTTGGTGGTCTCCCTCCTGCACACAACACCGGCACTTGTTTGCAGTGTTCATGTACACTATAGGACACTATCTGAGTATCTATGCGTGTATGTGCTGAATCATGATCATTATCATTTATAAGATTTATAATTCGTAAAGACGATTATATCAAATGTGTTTACGTGGAATACGGACTGTAATATCACAAATGTCAAGTGCCATGTTGTGTCATATATAATCAATAATATGTTCTGCAGCGAACGGTCCCGTTCTCGAAAGACAGCGTGGACATTAATCCTGTGCAGAGCTTTTTGCTGAATAGGCTTACCTGGAAAACGAACTGGAATCGTTTTTGACCATGCGAGACTATTGTCTTCTGGGTTATATTGCCCTACATCTTTAGCATATCCATCTACAAAAAATATTTTTATTAAAGTGATGATGAAAATCACTCTAGAAGCAATAATAATTATAATAATTATTATTATTTAATACGATCGTGGCAGTGGTACACTGCTTCCACCTATGAAGTTTGAACTGACGATAATTATTTTGTGCACGAAATTATTATCCCGTAATATTCCATATTGCAATTACTGCAGACTCCAGATTTTTTATTTTGATAAAATCTCATATGAAATTTCCTCCATTGTCAAACTGCCGAACATTACAGAAGTGTATTGACTTTTAACACGTATGTTAATTATATGTATAACAATTAAGTAAATCGATGATAACGTCTAAAATGGATCAACGCAAATATGTTCTGCTATTTCTACTCACGGACGTGAGCCAGTTATCTGTCTTGCTATTTGCCAATGAAACTGTTAAGGGAAATATTTTTCTCCCTTCACCATGATGCGAAAAAAATAAATTGTCACATAATTATGATTTCACAACTCGGATAATGTAGGACAGCTAGCATGACTTGTTGCAAATACAGTGTCGGTTGTTAAACAGACGTACGTTTACATAGATTCACGATGTCATCGGCTGGCAGAACTAACAGTATCCATCTTGCATGCACGACGATTTTAACGTTAACCGAAGTTGTCGTTTGAAGTTATGCAATGATGAGATGTTCACACATGGTCAATTTGAACGTCAAATTGTTTGGGATAGCCTTTATGTTATTTTATGGAACTCGGATGTTTCTCTAATTTGGTCATTACATGGTCAATTACTTAGGGGTGATACTCCCGGTGGGTCAGATGAAATGATATGCGCTGTATGAATAAGGCGTTATATATGCCATTTTCGGTTATGTCCTTTAACACTGCGTCATTAGTTTTTCATATAATGTTGATTAATTTGGTTATCGACGAGTTTGACATATCAAAAATACGTACCGGCTGTGTGCTGAGAGATAACAATCTGACTGTTTCGGTCGCCATTTTCATCGAAGGATATATGCCCCTGAAGAAGGTACCACAAAACATGTCATGGTTTATGTATCCTACCCAGGGTTATTTTATTTACTATTCACTTTTGTTTGTATAAAACTAACATACAATGTCGAACTTAAAAAGTAAAACGTGTAGATTAATAGAGCTTCAATATTGGATGTAGTGACATCAATGGAACATATTCACTCCGATTGTGTGTATCCAGAAAGATCTTATAATATGCACTGAAGTATCGTATTGCGTTAACGTGTTTGATACCACAACTTACCGATGCTCCTTCAAACTGCAGCTTCGTGAGTGAATCGAAAAAGGTTTTGGCCATCCTCGAGTTGTCGTACGAGAATTGGTCGATGGTTTCGTTCGGCTGCAGCCGCTCGATGCTGGCGTTTAGCGTCTTGGCTGCTACCCAGATGGCGTCAAACACAAACGTAAACAGATCTGACTGTTCATAACCGTGGTGGTCCAAATACTCGGAGTATTTCTGTCGTAGTTCACTAGTCGTCTGAAACAAACGAATAAAGAGAGGGGTGGCGTGTAAAAAACTACTTCGTTCATGGCAACTGGTATTGCGTTGAATGAATAATTACATGGGCGTCTTGGCCGACAGCCACACTGTGCCCAACCGAAATAATTAATTGACGACGACGGCGCAGATCGCGGTCACACAATCTAAGACCGCACTGTATTATGACTGTGTAACATGCGAACACTCAACGACACAATCCACAGCCACAGTCTACATCCACATGACATTTAACTAAACAAGCAACGACCACACCCCAACGACATTGCAGGTTAAATATGTGGAAGTACTAATTTTCGCATAGGAAGTTAAATGAACCGTACAAATCTATCTTGTTACCCACATAGCCAGAATCGCCGACGATGGTGTCGTCATCTTCTTTGGAAGGTTTTGTCGACGAAAATACGATGAGATAGTTGTACGCGTGCAGGACCTGCTGTTTGCTGCAGCCCGTGCCTAAGTACTTCTCCTCCGTCATTTTAAAGAGCTTTATCTTCTCCCAAAACAACCACTGGTGGCGTGGACCGTACACGTTCTGTAGATACACCTATAAACCATAAACTTTGTGTTAATTAATCGTAATCGTTGTACTACTCGTAGTAACCATAATGTTAGTTTTAGTAGCATGCACTAATGATAATGGTGGTGATGGTACTGGCTGTAGGGAGGTCGTGGTAGGGGTGGTGGTGATGTTAGTGACCACTGTGGTGGTCGAGTT
>OY759263.1:29872522-30057522 GCA_963662155.1 Lamellibrachia columna | reverse complement strand
CAACAAATTCTTCAAGTCGTCCGAAGCCTGAAAGCAATATGTGATGCAAATACTCAATAAAACCAATTCGAACCTTATATAAACACATACAACGCACGGGTTTTAGCCATACAAAGTAAACGTGAAATAATCTCATGTCACGTACCGGTAAAACGCGATCCAGATTTTGTGAGATGATCGCCACTTTACTCCAGTTGTAATACCGTAATACACGAATCATAGCCGGATTGCGCAGCGCAGTACTTTCTGTTGTCCGAGCGAAGTACGGGTACTTGTTGGTGTCGGACATTTCCGGTGACGAAACAAAATAACTTATCTACAATTGCAATATATTGCTTGTTGATTATCAGCTGTTCGCCTTTCATCTGGTTCATAATATTGCGCATATTCTTGCGCTAACATGATAATGTGACGTTGTAGTTCATTGCCAAAACTACAACATTTACTGTTTCCCAGATGCCGGGTTTCGACAGTGTCCAGGAATACGGCAAAACTGTTTTAATCCATTTCTTGGGCAAACAAAATATATGTACCCTTCAAAAACAATAACATTTCTAAGGCATGCTATAATTTAAACTGATGAAATGGTAAGACTAGATCAGCTCTTGATATTAGAAAAACAACAGTGTTGACATCTACCCCACCCCATTGTGGTTCGTTGTATCCTTACCTCTACCAGGTTATAGAGTGCTGATGTTTCAGCGATTACTTTGGCTTCAGGCGTGAACATCGGTCCAATGACCATGATCTTTGTTGGCGGGTTTGATATTTGGGTGATTAACTCCTTCACGACGTGGCCAATGTCGTTCTGTGGAAAAACAATTTGATCACGCAATACTTGTCTAATATGTTTTCTGGTTCAGTGTTTTGTGTCGAACTTTTTTCAAATGTAGCGGTTGTTCACGTGTATGTAGCATAACACAACATATGTATTGCTGTGCAAACAATCCTGGCGAGCTTGAGTAGACGAGTACAACTGCCTTATTTAATACATAACATGTTTTTTTCTGATTCACACAATAAGTGATGTTTTTTGCCAAACCAAAAATTCACTCTCTGCTTTGTTATTGTGGAAGAGTGGAATATTAACTAGAATAAGTATTACTATTACACACATATTATACATACATTTCTAGACATATATTACGAAATCGTTCTTGTTAACATGTAGTCACTAGAGAACATTATAAACAACATTAATCTAAATAAATCTAAATTATGTGATGGCGCCGTGCAAACGTCAAGCAAAGACCACCAGGAATTTAGTATGCAAAAGTTGAAGCAACTGGGTGGACTTTGTCAAGTCCAGGTGTGAGTAATTTTAGTTTCGTGTATAGTGGTTGTGCAAGGATAAATTGACAAGGGGTGGAGATAGAACTGCAGCTCGTTTAGGTATTTATGGGAAGGGAAGAGGTGGATTGTAAACATGGTTCCGGTGCTGTGGGGGAACAGTTGATGATAAAGTTTGGGAAGCGATGAGAGAGATGCCAGGGAGAGCTCAGACTGGGAGGGGGCTGAGAGGAGGTAAGGTGGCAAAGGGGAAGAGACAGGAGCGAAGGATACAGGAGAGAATGAGAAGTGGGAGCCGGTGAGAGCGAAGGAGACGGGAGGGACAGCAACGGGACGAGGGAGACGTGGGAAAGGGCGAAGTGAGCGAAGGGAACGAAGGCGCCAAGAATAAAGGCGCCTGGAGCACAAGATAGCTAGGAGACGAGAGGAAAGGTGACATGTTGATGATCGGGAGGGAGATGGACAACATACTGGCAGGTGACGCGACTGCATGACAATGGCATTTAACATGCTAGTTCAGTAACCGTGTAGAGAAGAGGAAGTTAGATTTGTGGGGATGTTTTGTTGTGAAGGCTGACATATTCATGAGGGATAGGCTTCATCTAAGTGGAAAGGCTTAAGCAGTGTTTGCGGATGAACTCTCAGCAGCATTCGTCAGTTGCATGGGTAGCATCAACAATATTTTAGGTAGCAAACATTGTTTAAGCAGGATGCACAGGGGGTTACATGCAGGTGCCCTAGGCAGGACAAGAGGCCACTAGAACACACAAACTTGTGTAAGTAACAAAACATCCGGAAAACATTTCTGAAGCTGGTTATCATTGCGTGTGCTTATATGCATAATTGATATTAACGAATTATTGTAAGGGAAGGGAAGCATATTGTGGTTAAGCTGTTTGGTGCAATTCAGCTACCGAACATTCAACATTAACTATTTTACGGAAGTTCAAACAACTATGAGAATAACACAAAAATAAAAAAAAACCATAAAGGAAGCTAGTAAAGGGGAATGTCTAATAGTGGGAGATTATTGGGAACCTTTGGGTAAGAGTGACCATAATCAAATACATTTTGACATCAAAGTAAAAAAATATATATGAGACATTTCTACGAAGGTAAATATAAAGATATGAGAAAATACTTAGTAAAGTTAAGTTAGATTGGAATAAAATGCTGAGGAATAAGACAGCAACTGAATGATGTAAATGGTTACAATTAGTACACTGGAACTTGGATGTAAACTATGAAATGGGAGATACTGTTCTAGGTATTACGTAAAAGAAAAGACTTAGGGGTAACGATAAGTGCTGAAGTACAAGGCATTGCAGCTTCAAAGGGTAATCAAATTATTGGGTTGATTAGAAGGAATATAACATACCAGGAAAAAAGTTAATTATACATATGTATTAAGCAATACCTAGGCTTCATTTTGAAGATTGTATACATTCTTGAACACCATATCGTAAGACGGATATAGATAAGCTTGAACGAATACAGATGTGAACATCTAACATGATTCCCGAACTGAGCCGCCTCAGTTGTGAAGAACGCCTAAAAGTATATTGTTTAAAAATCGCAGAGACAAGGAGGTTAAGAGGAGATCAAATTGAAGATATTGAACGGGTATGAAATATTGATATATATATTTTTTTCTCACTCAAGAAACATAGTAGAACCAGAACACAAGAGGTAACATTAGCAAAGGATAAGTGTAGATTATATATCAGGAAGTATTCGTTATCTCAGAGGACAATAAATGAATGGAGTAAATCATCTACATATTGTGTAACTGCTAGCAGCGTGAATATTTAAAAAAACGAGGTTGACACATATTTCACGAAGGCGGCTTATACATACAACAAATTTGGAATCTCGATATGCCAATGACTTATGTGTCCACTAGCCAACTGCGCCTTTGCCTTGGATTTCAATCTTGCAAACATTTTGGAAAAACTGGTTTACTCTCATATGTTTGCATATGTAAAAAATAGTTAGTGCGAAAGAGATATATATATATATATATATATATATATATATATATATATATATATATAGTTGGATATATAGATATATAGACATATAAACATATAGACAGACAGAGAGAGATACAAACATATAGATATATAGATAAATATATATATATATATATATATATATATATATATATATATATATATATATATATATGTATATATGTATATATATATATATATATATATATATATATATATATATATAATTATATACATAGATAGATAGGTAGTTAGATATACATATATATATATATATATATATATATATATATATATATATAATTATATAGATAGATAGATAGGTAGTTAGAGATATATATATATATATATATATATATATATATATATATATATATATATGCATGTGTGTAGGTGTGTATATGTGTGTAAATGTGTATGTGTGTATGTGTGTATGCGTGTGTGTGTGTGTGTGTGTGTGTGTGTGTGTGTGTGTGTGTGTGCGTGCGTGCGTGCGTGCGTGCGTGCGTGCGTGCGTGCGTGCGTGCGTGCGTGCGTGCGTGCGTGCGTGCGTGCGTGCGTGCGTGCGTGCGTGCGTGCGTGCGTGCGTGCGTGCGTGCGTGCGTGCGTGCGTGCGTGTGTGTGTGTATATGAATTAATCCTTATCATCATCATCTTCGGCCGCCATGATCAACCATCAGGAAGGTTAGACTTCTTCATGTTGGCGTGGAAATCTAGATAAATATTGTCAAAAACCGTTTTATGGTTAGGTTCCTGTTAATTACGACTGTGGCGTCTTCCCTTTGAAGTGTTGTCTCCTCGTGCCCTTCCCGTTGTTATTTTTTTTTTTTTTATTATTATTATTGCATTACTTAGATATTAGTGCAGGACCTGAGACTGACGTGAACCCTTATGTATGAACAATATAAATGTTCCTGCCTTATTCAACTTTTTGTTTACTGATTCGCTGCGTAGATTCTCTCCTTTTCTTAAATGGTGAAACAGTACAAGATTTAACAAGATTGCCATCCCAAACAACAAGTTCCAGATGGCAAGTGGACAAGGAAGCCATTGGCTTATCGAGAGTCCAACAATTTTCTCATCTATGTGTAGTCCGCCCTTATCAGATATCTGTCAATTCTATTTTTAAACATATTCACACTACTAGCATTAACACAATCATTTGGCAGCTTGTTCCATTCATTTATCACCCTCTGTGAGAAAGAATACTTTCTCATGTCCAACTTACACTGCTCCTTAACTAATTCTGCTTTGTGTCCTCTGGTTCTACTGCCTTCTTTTAATTTGAAGAACATATTCCTATCAACATCCTCATAACCGTTCACTATTTTAAACACTTCTATGTGGTATCCTCTTAGTCTCCTGATCTCTAGTGTTGTCAAACCACATTGTAATAAGCGGCTTTCGTAACTAAGGTCTCTCAATTCTGGAATCATTTTAGTTGCTCTTCGTTGTATTCTTTCTAGCTTGTTTATGTCCTTTGTATGAAATGGGCTCCATGCTTGAATACAATATTCCAAATGTGGTCTAAATATTGCTTTGTACACGGGTACAATTATATGTGATAGCTCTCCTAATTAGCCCTAGAATTTGATTTCCTTTTGAAGCAGCAATCCAACATTGCTCTGAAACTTTCATGTCAGCATTAAATGTTACTCCTAAGTCCTTTTCTTCTATGGCTCTACCTAGTACAGCACTCCCCCCATTTTGTATTCTTCGTCCATGTTTCCATGTCCTATGTGTGTATGCATTTACACTTCCTAAAATGTAATAACATTTGCCATTTTTCCGACCATTTAACTAATGTATCTAGATCATCCTGTAAACGTTGTTTATCTGCAACATTAGTAACCTTTCTGAATATTTGTGTCATCAGTCCCTGAGTGTTTGTTTATTTTCTTCTGGAAGAATATACTACAAAGTCTACACGAGTCTGTGTAATACTGATTTAGTTTATTGTTGATCTCATCACCTGTTTCTTTTACATCGTTTTCGTCAGAGTGACTTAATGTAGGTAATCACACCCTTTATGGAATAGTTTCAGTTTCTGTCATTTGAATAGTTCAACTGCAATGTATGCAATGCTGCGACTGTTTGATGCTACATTCTAATAATAAATCCTACTCTGCAAGTATATAGGCTTTCTCCCTTACTTCTAACCCGGGCAGTCCAATGATATGCACATTAATGTAACAACGCTATGTTTACAGTTCACAAATGTGACACTCTCACAGAAGAGACATTACATTATGTATTGCTCAAGTCTTTCAGACTCCCAGACTGAAGGCCTAGTCTCGAATAAGATATTCTTAGCAGCAAACGTTTCTCTCTTTTCCAAGCACTGCTACTGTCGGTCGACTGAAATGTGTGTGTGTGTGTGTGTGTGTGTGTGTGTGTGTGTGTGTGTGTGTGTGTGTGTGTGTGTGTGTGTGTGTGTGTGTGTGTGTGTGTGTGTGTGTGTGTGTGTGTGTGTGTGTGTGTGTGTGCATTCATGCCTGCGTGCGTTCTTGCGTGCGTGCGTGCGTGCGTGCGTGCGTGCGTGCGTGCGTGCGTGCGTGCGTGCGTGCGTGCGTGCGTGCGTGCGTGCGTGCGTGCGTGCGTGCGTGCGTGCGTGCGTGCGTGCGTGCGTGCGTGCCCTCTTTATAAAATCTGATGAAACTTACATATTTTGTAGAAAATCCACATATCTTCTGAAGGGTGTACCCGGGAATAATATTGCTTCTGTTGTTGACCAATTCGAGCGAGAATTCGAGCGAGGCCGATACACGATATCGTATAAACTTATCTAAACCGACGCACAGCAAGTATATATTCTTCGTTGTGCCTATGCTTGTGTTCTTCGCATCGTTGCCGACGACGACGTTTATTAAGAACAACATCATAAGCATTCTGACAGGCAACATCATGCGTCTGTGTGCTAATCGAAATGTCCAAGTGATCTAGTCAGCCGAACAGGTGGCTTATATCTGCAAGCACTACCGGCTTCTGCGTCACATGGATTATAATATCTCCGATTTACCATAGCAAAGGACGGAAGCTCTCTCCGTGCATGCGTTTAGTAATAATGAATTAATTAATTTACAGACGTCTCTCTCGTGCAATACGGTCCTAAACAATGACCCCTGTCATATTGCAGATGACAATTTGGACAGCGAAGCCGTTTATATTTCTTTTCAACATGTAAAATTGGTAGATAATATAATTTAGTTAGACTAAGTTCTGCAACCTACACAGAATATGTTTCACCGTAACAAACTTTAATTAATGTAAATACAATAAATGTTCAGGGGTGGTGTAGATGTCGGCATGTTCAAGTGTGCGTTTGGGTATGTGTGTAAATGTGTCTGCGTGCGTGCATGTGTATGTGTGTGCGTGCATGCGTGTGTGTGTGTGTGTGTGTGTGTGTGTGTGTGTGTGTGTTTGTGTGTGTGTGTGAGTGTGTGTGTGTGAGTGTGTGTGTTTTGTGTGTGTGTTTTGTGTGTGTGTGTGTGTGTGTGTGTGTGTGTGTGTGTGCGTGCGTGCGTGCGTGCGTGCGTGCGTGCGTGCGTGCGTGCGTGCGTGCGTGCGTGCGTGCGTGCGTGCGTGCGTGCGTGTGTGTGGCGTTCGTTGGTTAATTGACCGGGTGTGATTATACCTGTTTGTTTTGTGTCAATATGTTTGAGTAGATGTGTGTTGTGTGTGTGCTTGTGTGCGGCCGCCAGTGAGTCATACAGTTTTTGTTGTACACCATGGTTACCCTACCCTAAATAAACATGTTTATCACTATTTGTGTGAGGTAATACCTTATTGATATTTCCTTTCATCTTCATAGTACGACTTTTGGACATGTGACTGATCTTGTTTTTCTTTAATCATACTTTACTCCTTTCGTGATTCAGTTCAATTACATCATTTGACATCATGGTAATATAATTTACGAACCGAATAAGGCTTTGCTCTAATCCATATGTGAAGATATATTTATAGTTCAGGTTTATCTTTGTAAAATAAGATATTACCTGTTCCTTTGCCGCATGATGTTGATGACGTTTTCTTATGTGTATAGTCAGTTTGTTATTACAATCAAGATCATCTTAAAATTCAGTTAATAAAAATTACATTGGCATTCATGCAATGTTTTCAGTGACTTGATTGTTTTACAGGCTACAAAGTCTACAATACTGATTTTGCTCAATCTTTTCAGTAGGACATATTTCTACTATTTATTTTGCGTTTTTAAAGCCTTTTTCACTTTTGTCTAACCTCACTTGGTTCAATTTTATCCCATGCCCGTCCTCGGGGGGGGTTCAGGGGTTCGAACAAATCCCCCGTTTTGAGAGAATTTTATTTACCTCTAACATTTTTCAAACATCATCCCAGAAATCAACGGCTTATTGTATGTGTTCGAACCCCCCCTTTTAAACTTGTTTTGAAATTTACGTGGGAGTAGCCAAATTTTGTGGATGATAAATTCTGGTATCTTCTTGAACTGGAAGCCGATAAAAATCTAGGCCCGACAATCAACGATATTGTCGTTCAAACCACGTCAGCGTCGTACAGAACAAGGCTTTGTTATTGGATTAAGTGAAATCTGGTTAAATAGTGACAATCTTCTAAAGAATATTTTACAAGTATAGGGCCAGAGCTGGCTGATAAGATACCACTTGTATCAGGGGATTCCGGATTATTACCTTCAAGGAGTTTATAGAAACTCAATGTTTCTGTCGCCAGCCACACCAGATGAGAGAAAGAGAATCATTCAGAATTTTAAAAACCCAAGCCCTGGATGTGATGGCATAAAACCTGTTATTATCAAACAGGCTATCTCCAATATACTTGAACCTTCATGCTACATTGTTAACTTATCATTTAATCAAGAATATGTTCCTAATCAACTAAAAATAGCTTATATAGTTCCCGTTTTAAAAAATTGTGACACATCATTAATTAATAACTGCTAACCTATTTCTGTCTTGCGTGTATTTTCAAAGTTTTTGATTAATTAAGTAAGATTAATATACAATAGATTAATAAATTATACAACGAAGCATCCAGTCTAATTCACAATTTGGATTTAAGAAAGGATATTCCACTGGTATGGCTATCCCAGTGCTAATTTATAGCATTAGTAAGGCAATTGGTAACAAAGAATATGTAATTGGGCTATTTGTGGATTTTACGAAAGCCTTTGACACCGTTAATCATACTGTTTTATTAAGAAAAGTATCACATTATGGACTCAGAGGAAACACATTCCAATGGATTCATGACTATTTAAATAACAAATAACAACTAGTAAAATTTAATTAAACAAAATCTGCCTTTAAAAATATAATATGTGGTGTCCAAAATGGTTCAATTCTGGGACTTTTACTCTTCATTATCTACATAAATGATTTAACTACTTTATCTGACACAACAATTACCATTATGTTTGCAGATGAAACAAGCATATTTATTCGAGGCAACAATATTCATGAAATGGACAATGACCTAAACTCTGAAAAAAAAACTGTATCTATGGCTTAAAATGGATACACTTTCTTTTAATATACAGAAACACACACAATGACCTTTAGTAATACGTACAGTATAAGGGAGATGAATAACAACATTTACGTAGATGTCATAACAATTTACACTGTAAACAAGATAAAGTTTTTGGATCTACTTGTCAATAACAAATTTAACTGGAGCGACCACATTAAATATGTATCATAAAATTTCCAAGAATATTGGTATTATAAAAATGTGATCAACAAATTAGATAAAACATTATTGTTTAAATTTATATGATATTTTTATCTACCCATATACTACTTACTGTAATATTATTTGCCAGATATGTTTAATGGTGCGTTTGTCCTGCAAATATCCACACATAAATATAACAAAAGGCAGGAAGTAACATATAAAATCACACTGCAAAACTAATTTCAGACAATTATCTTTCGCATATGTTGGACCTAAAATCTGGAATACTTTTATTACAAATAAAAATCTACAATACTGTTCATCTATTCATATCAGTACAAAAAAATTCATTTGTCGACGCCTGTCTGGGAGATATTTTGAATAGTACATACGATCATCACACCAATACTGGTCATAGACAATAACCTCCATTATGTAGCAAGTGACAGTTTGTGTGACGGATCTGTGTACATTTACAAATCAACAAGTAAAACTAGTAGATAATTTAATTTATTTCTACTAGGACTAGCTTCTACAATTGACCGTTCTGCTTTGTCGATCTATACAGAATATCTTTCACCGTAACCGATTTTCACTAATGTAAATACAGTGACGTGGCATATATGACACAAGTTGTAATTAATTTAAGTGTGAATAATGGTGAGGTATGTGTGAACATGTTTAAACTTTGTGCGCAGCTGCACAGTTTTTGCTTTCCAAATGGGTCCCCGTAAATAAAGGTGGGTATTACTGTGTTTCCACATAAGATGGCAAATAACTGTGTTGCCGTATAATTATGTATATTTATGTATTAATCCACTTCTTCTTTCACCACAGTATTTTCATTAATTTGGTGTTGATGTGTTGGACACGTCAATGAGTTCGTTTATCACTAATAATAGTTTACCCATTACATGATTTAGTTAACTTCTATTTCTTCCAATTCAGTTACCCTTTCTGATATCTTCAAAATATAATCACACAAAAAATATGGCTTAGTTTGCATCCATGTAGAATCGTATGTATGGTGTAGCTTTGTAAAATTGAGTATTCAGTGTCTAATATTTCAGTTGCTTAACTATGATTTTTGCAAACCTACCAGGACTATTCTTGTACCTGGGAATGCTAGATGCAAGTAATGTTTTAGCTTTAAAACTACCTCAATAATGTTGGAATGTGTTTCATTAGGACACATTTTTGCTATTTAATTAGCAAATTTAATAAGGATTTTAATATGTTTATTGCCTTTTTCTAACTTAACTCATTACAGTGATATCCTATTTAAGTGTGCGTGCGTGCGTGCGTGCGTGCGTGCGTGCGTGCGTGCGTGCGTGCGTGCGTGCGTGCGTGTTTTATTCGTAGTTCCGATGTTTGTGTTATTCACATAACTGCCGACGACGTTTATTAATACAAACACTTAGTAATCTGAATGGCAACAACATGGGTCTGTATGCTAATCGTAATGTCAATTGGTTCAAGCACGCCGCACTAATAGCTTATAACTGCACGCACAACAATTGCACTGAATTAATTAATGACAACCAGCTTGTTCATAATTGGTAGCGTGATAATAGTGTGCGTGCATGCGTGCGTGCGTGTCGAGACGTTTGAATACTTTAGCCAGAAATATTGATACATCCGACAGCTGCTACCCGTCACTATCTACACTCAATGTCATGTCAGCACACACAGATATCAAGTCTGTGTGTGCTGACATGACATTGTGTGCGGGCGCGAATGCTCGACAAGCAGAGGAATTGGTGGCGATGCACAGCACCTATCTCACTGAATGCCTTGACAAACACGCCCCATGGCGCGACGTGCGTGTAAGAGACAGCACACCACATCCCTGGTACGACTCTGACATCGACGACGCCAGGGAAAGAAACGGAAACTGGAGAATGTGTGGAAGAGAACTAATCTAGAAATTTTTCGGCAATTATATGTCACCGCCCGTGAAGAATGCGCTGCTTTGATATCTATGATTACTATAAAAACCGCTTAGAAAAAGCAAACAACAAAACCATGTTTCGACAATTGAGATACCTTGATGGCCAGCGAAAAAAATACAAAATACAAAAACATCCCGAATTCCACTCGACGGCCCAAGGATGTGAACTATTTTCACATTTCTTCAGTAAAAAAATCGATAAACTCCTGTCGGGTTTGCAGTGCTTCAACACCATCGATAGGCCAACAGATGAAAAACGTTGTTTCACCGACTTGTGTCCATGTGTTCGATCCAACTACGAACGCAGAGATCACAGAGACTTGTGGTACTACTGGCAAAAAACGTGTATATTGGATCCTCTGCCTGCTAATCAGTTAAAGGACAATATCACCAGTATTGTGTCGGTCATCATAATGATTACAAATACCTCTCTGGACGAGGCAGTCATGACAAGGCCGCTTAAGCATGCAATTGTCCGTTCATCGCTGAAGAAGCCATCACTTGACAAAGACATTCTGATCAACTATCGACCAGTGTGTAACCTCACACAATTATCCAAGGTAATTGAGAAAGTAGTCGCACTTCGGATAATGACGCACGCTTGCGATCAGTACATGGTTGAGTGCTTTCAGTCGGCGCATCGAAAACAAATCGACTGAAACCGCGCTACTGTACGTTACAAGTGCCATGGATAATAAACAAGGAACAACTTTGGTTCTCGTTGCTTTTAGTGCGGCGTTCGACACAATCAACCATGCCATCTTGATTTTACGATTACGTTTGCGTTACGGCTTCGTTGGCAAAGCACTAGACTGGATTATATTGTATCTGCAAGAGCGGACGCAGCGAATAGTAATCGGTGGCCAATCATCGAGTACAACTACTGTAACGGCGGATGTCCAGCAAGATTCTGTCCTTGGTCCACTGCTCATTTCACTGTACGTCCAGCCTATTGGCGACATTATTCGAGCGTTTGCGTTACGGCTTCGTTGACAAAGCATTATACTGGATTATATTGTATCTGCAAGAGCGGACGCAGCGAATACTAATCAGTGGTCAATCATCGAGTACAACTGCTCTGATGGCGGATGTCCCGCAAGGCTCTGTCCTTGGACCCCTGCTCTTTTCACTGTAAGTCCAGCCTATTGGCGACATTATTCGAGCCCATGGAGTAGTCTTTCACGACTATGATGACGACTTACATATCTACTCACATTTCGACCTGAATCCATCCGCTTTAACGGTTGTTGTGCAAAAAATGTATGATTGTTTGGATGACATAAAACAATGGATGGCATGGAATTCTGTGTGTATTAATGAAGGCAAGACACAGTAGCTCCCAATTGCACCCAAGTCTGCAGCTGCACTCGTTGACGACAGAGTGATTCGTGTTGGTGTTTCTACAATCACAGCTTCGCGATGTGTTCGAAATATCGGTCTCTTCATTCACAGGCACCTAGATATGAAAAAGCAAGTGTCTCAAACCGTCAGTGTATAGCTTGTATATATTGTCATTAGGCACAATAATAGTGTATTCTATGACATAGTGACATTCCATTACAGCACAAATGACACTATTGATTTTACTTATTTAGTGGTAAATAAAGAAGGCTACGTAATGATACATTTCTTTGTGATTAAACAAATTATGTTTTTAGATGGCAGTTTACAATACAGAAAGAAACATCGTATACAGATGAAACATACTTGAAGTTTGAGGTTTATTGTATCGCAATACACAACCATTAACACAATGCATAATAAAAACATATATGTGCATTATGTTCTACAAATGCATTCATATCCAGTATTTTCACTGACTTTATATTCATGTTCAGTAGCTATTTACATTGAGAGTTAGCTATTTACATTGAAACTGTGTACAAAGTGTCCGTCTGTGGAATTGACAATCAGTTTCTTGCAAATGCATGCGTTCATTCATAAAAAAGCAGTTCAGGATCTTATCACACCTGTCATCAAGTTTGCTAATTAATTTACCCAAATGTTGCTATGCCACGTCTCCCTCCACCTCTTCTCTCGATGCATCCGTTCTTCTCCCTGCACCTCTTTTCTTTCAATCCACATCTTTCTCTTCCTCTTTCTTCAAAACCATTCAAACTCTATGGGTGAAATGATGTGATGATGCTAAATTTGTGTTTATAACAATACAGTTGATGACCTTTTTAAACCAGGAAAAGATTAATTTATTAGTTAAAGTTTATATAGTATATAACATATTATTCACTTTGATCACCAGTTGCTTTCTGGATATTTGTTGTGTTTCTGCCGGACATAGGAGCATTTGTCCACAGGCACAATTTACATAATGAGGGCAGATATATTAATGCCAGTCCATGAGGGTTTTACATTACAGCCCACTTGGAGGCATTCCGTTTAACAATGAGACAATTGATGTGTCAACGAGGCAGAGCAATACAAAACACAGGGTCCATGGATCTTATATCTGCCATCAGACCATTGTATAGTGCAACACGCTTATAACGAACACGAACACAACGAATTGACGCATATAACGAAACAATTTCTTACATATGGATTTTCCCTATCTTTTTTGTATAATTAGCGTTCACGCATATTACGAACGCGGGTATAACGAATTCACGGTTATAGCGAACACCTTTTCCCGAACAAATTTCGCCGTGTAACTGTAATTTCTGTCCAACTGAAAATCGCCCGGTTGTTCGCAAACACTTCCCGCCCGTGACTTGGAAGCCTCGCCGTGGCTGCGCAGAGCGCCAGTGACAAAGTAATTAGGTCAATGAGGGAAATCGTCAAAGGTGGTTGTTAGCTGCCCACTAAGCTTCAAACGACTGGACTTTCGACGATTACGCCAGTGTTGACACCAATATGGGGAACTGAAGCAATGTTGTGTTATGCCGTATATTTAAATATATATTATCTAACTATGCATTAATGGTGACAGATACCTGCTAATTTATGAGATTAACTGAAAAACTGATTTTGTTCGAGACAAGAATGGACAAAATGCATCACTGCGTATCGCCATCTTGTTGTCGAAACGAGTGGTTTGAGTCGCGTATATCTAATCAATGTAAATTTTCGATTTTTTGCGATTTATTTCGTAAATAGGCATTCTGGAGCGAAAAAAAATATATGGGTCTCTGTTATATATACAAGTGTTTACACACGTGAACAAAATAGCGTTTTTGTTCGTTCCAAATAAAAAAAGTTAAAGAAATTACAACAAAACACGCAAAAAAATCGTGGAAAACGCCACACTTCTCGAACACACGAGACGCTAACCAACGAGAATATGCGATAACGTAATACCGGAACTATTTTTTATTTGTTGACAAGATAGATGCATCGCTTGTGACAGTTTTACCAGATTTGCTACTAGCGATTAGTGGTTTACTGAACTTCCGTAATAGTTGTCTATCTTTGGAGAAATGGAAACCACAGACGAAGAGTCTACTTCGACAGGCCACACGGAAACAACGGTTGACAGTCGTAAAGTGTCACCGAGTGTGCGAGTCACGCTCCAGACTCCAGGTTGGCTTCGCCTTTGTTGACGTTGGATTCAGGAAAAATTACAACAGCGCTTTGACTGTCAACGATTCCTGACTAGGTAATGTGATGTGGTGAACCTGTGGAAATTGCGTCCCGATGTCTGCGCAATTTTACGTTGAGTCATCATGCTGCGCCGAGGAAGCTACCATGCCTAGGGCTAGGCTATGGCTATGCAGCACCGTGTGCCCGACCGCGTTGGTGCTTGCATCACCGTACGAAGGCGAAGACGATGATTTTTAGTGATATGCACAAACAGAGCAGTGCTAGATGTTGGTCTGCTGTCATTGCATGATTTGCGTGCCGACTCATTGATTCGTGGGCAGGTCAGTAATTCAATTGTTATCGAATCATTGCCATTTTAATAATCATATTTTTTCTGCATATTTCTTTTACCTAGCCCGAGGGCGAAGTCCGAACTACAATGGCAATGCAAGCAGGCTTTTCTCTTTATTTTGTATCTAATCTAATGAAGTGTACCGTGACTGTATTTTAATATTGTGTTTGATTTTGTGTTGAATAACATTGATGACAATAATAACATGAGGGTTTATTTAATTTATTATGTGAATATATATATATTCTTAAATGTTACCGTAATCGTGATTGTAATAATGATTGTAATCATGACTACATTAGCAATTGTAATTGCAATAATTACTGTAATCATGATTACATTAATATTCGTACTTGTAATCACCCCTCTCTGTAGCACACCACAACACCTTAATTGTTGTTTGGTGCAATGTAATAATTTAAATAACAATAATTAACTACTGACAGTATGTAATGTTCACAGTTTTACAACTATTATGGTAATTATGGAATTAGTGCTATCAAATAACCCTGACAAATTATATTTCAGGCTCAGGAAAGGCAAGACAAGTAATCCCATCCTGCGATGTGGGAAGGATCTGTGATGTCTATTCTGAACCGAATTGAATTGATGGAAAGTTTAGCTATGGAGATTGACCTGACACAGGTGAGTGTACTGATAGTCTGTTATAGACAAATTGTGATGCACCCACAGTATGCAGCAGGTCGAAAAACAACCTGGAAAACTACAAAAATTCCCACTAAAATATTAATAACTGAATGATGTGAATGCCTTCTTATCTATATCCCATTTCTGTCCAAAAAAATGTTACCTGCAGCATCTTGCATGTCACTACACACAATTTCATTTATATTGAGACCAACATAAAATATATCAAACGTTTATTCACATAGTAAAACAATTACCAAAGAAATAAGGCTAACTAGAACGACTGAAACCAAGACTAAACATTGACCTAAAACAGTGACTTCTACCACCGGGAAATACAACATGGAACATGGATATCACAGTTACACACATCATTATTATGCCACAACATATCAAATATACTGGTAGTTTAGCTTAGGAAATAATTAATCTTTATAAAGCCAAGGCATTTTAACTGTTTCACCATCATCATCTGTACCAATGGCAATATACTACTTGTTTTGATTGGACAGTAAATGTACACCAATCGTGTAACAATATTACTTGTTCTGACTGACAGTAAATGTACACCAATCATGCATACCAATACACTACTTGTTCCTACCAACAGTAAATGTACACCACTGATCTCATTCTGGAATCTGCACCATTTCACTACTTCTTCTGACAGTAAATGTACACGAATCATGTGTATCCAATATACTACTTGTTCTGACTGAATCTACTACTTGTTCCTACCGACAGCAAATGTAAACCAAGCGTCTCATTCTCTACCAAATACACTACTTGTACTGACAGTAAATGTACACCAATCATATGTATCAATACACTACTTGTTCTGACTGATAGTACTTGCACACCAACCATCTGTTCCAATACACTACCGGCACTAAATATGCACAAATACACTACTTATTCTGACTGATAGTACATGTACACCTAACATATTCAATTCACCTTTCACTCATCCAGGGGTAGAAATCAGCACACTTTTCCTCCCCAGTATCCGAAAGACCTTGGCTGATAGATCAGACATGAGTACAACCTGTGTCACAGTTTATGGCTGTTTGGTGTGTGGCAGGTGCAGACAAGTGACATAAGGTTTTCTCACGAATGACAAACTTCTTCTCTTTCTCATAGGTGTCGGAGCTGCTTGAGTCACCCTCGGTTATGTCGCTGTTATCACATAGTGTGCATCATCTGCACCAATGTCTTTATTCTCACTGAATCTGATGGAAGCTTCACATAGGAGTAGTCATGATCAACGTTCATTGGTGCAATAATGTCATCCATGACTACAGCAGCATTCGCGAAGTGTCGCACTTGAAATATCGTTACCGGATCGATTTGCATTTCAGCATTAGTTGTATGTGGTGCCACAGCAGTAGTAGCAGTGATGGCACTAAAGGTGACATCGGTAATGTAAAGATTGACGGCATCACCCGTAGCGCTGGATGCTTCAAAACTAGTACCTGTACTTGTACGAACCAATGGTGAATCCTTCATCTAAAAAGATTACACATACAGTAACTGGAATTTTACAAAATTCATCTTTTGCATAATAAAAATTAATCACAATGTCAGAAACTTTCTCTTGTATATATTATTTTTAGAATATAAGAGTGCCAGTGTCATATAGAATATATAAAGTAATCAACCACAGGGAAAAGCATTTTCCCTATGGAGCCATGTTAATTCAACCAATGGTTCTGTCACTGATCTCTTAATGTTTTTAATGAATCTGTTTGGTCAGTTTGACGAATGCCACTGGTAACATAACCAAACGCATGTAACCAAAATTGTAGCATCCTAGCTCCAAAGTGTATTATATTATCTAATCAACATTGCACTGTTTTCAATGGGCCAGGGAGGTCAAAATTCTATAAGGGGTCCAAATTCCATAACAAAATATGGACCCATAGGTATACTTTCTATGGGGTTCCTTGTTTTATATCTGACACTCGATTTAGATAACATAATGCATGAATATTGTTATTGGACCAAATGCAGATCTATGCTTGTGACATCTTTACGTTATAAATGCTGCACGCACACACACATACCTGCCCACACGTGTATATATATATATATATATATATATATATATATATATATATATATATATATATATATATATATATATATATATATATATATATATATATATATATATATATATATATATGTATATATGTAAATATATATATATAATTATTAGGTATTATACTGAAAGCATCTGTTAGATAGTATGGTGCATGGACAAAAGCCCCTCCCGACAAAAGCCCCACAGACATAAGCTTGTTTCAATTCAATTATACTGTTCATGACTGTTGCTGAAGTACACAGAGACAAGATATTGTCATGAATATACTTCAGGGGAATTGGAATGGATTTTGTTGGAATTATTGACTTGATACTGTTAATATTTACCCTTATATTTACTTATATTACTTTTAAAATCATATTTGTCTGTTATTAGCATGTCACCTGAATCTGGTAACAGCCAGGAAGTTGTCAACATTATAGCATAGACACTGTCTACTCTGGTATTGAAACATTGTGACCAAGAACAATATAATCAAGCATTTGCATCAAAAAGAAATACTAAGTTACTGTAACAGACAGTAAAACCAAAATCAGACCATTCAGGCCTCATTTTCTTTCTCAGTGTACAAGGTTTATTTACAGAGATTGCCAATTAAGGGCACCTGCCTGCTCATTCCCTTTGTGTGAGAGAGGAAGCCTGCCCCCACTTGAATGCAGCCCCTTTTTTTTTATCCAAGCCTAATGTTCAGCCCACAAATTTCCCATACTAAACATGTCACTGGTCACCTGTACAATGCTGTTACATGTGGCTGTAGGGTTTGCCCTTTGTAGTAATTAAAAATGTCCCTATGGAGAATACATGTTGGAGATTAGGATGTTGAAGACTCAAACTTTCCAGTACATTTGATGAAATATCAATGATACCACAACTGATAGCGATATAAATCTGCCTCCTAGTATATTTGCTCCACCCCCAGGACATCTGCCCCTTTTTTCTATGATAGTTGACAAGTGAAAATCAGTTTGCAGTTTTATCATTATTACTACAATAACATAACATTCAATGACAAGTCGAAGTCACTTTAGCCTAATGCAATGGCCTATCCCCTGGAGTGTGTATGAGATGATCTTGTCACCAGTTGTCTTCCAGGTATCATTGATAGTCAGATCAGTGGTGGAAGATGGGTTCTTGGGGTGATGCTTCCACAAACAGTGGTGGACAGTAACGAGTCAGAGATCAGCTGGTTTGGAGTGCCCCTGGTATTAGCTGCCTTAGTTTTCAGGTCCTCACGGACCTTGGCAGCTTCTATCTGTGCCGTGTCACCATCATGGTTGCAGGCAGTCTTGTTGATCACATTCTGGATCTGGAGATCAGATCAGTGACCACAGCACCCTTGCATGATTAGGATCGACGCTGGCTTCACTCCCATTGAAGAGTAATCTTGTTGGTCCCCCTTCTTGGTGTAGGAATGACACTCAAAACATAGCTTCTGACCTCCTCAGATGCTAGTAGTAATTTCCATGGTGAAGTTATAAGTGTTTTCTGACAACTCTGGCTTGTGCATCCAGTTTTATAGAAAAATGGAGTCACTCCAACTCTCCATGGTAAATGCAATTCAAAAGAAACCTTGTTGAGATGGCTTCTTTCAAATATCCTCAATTGTCCTAACATGTCCTGGTCCTAATGTCACTGGCTTCTTCCACAATTGCAATAAAGATAATCCTTTGATTACAGGATCATCTCCAACTACATAAAGTAATTTACTTGGCTGATCTGGTACAAAGAACAATAATTGCAATTAGGGTAATATATATCTTGAATTCATGTTCAGAAATTAAAAAAATAAGTTAAAAAAATATTTCTTAAAAAAAACTTACAAATAATCCAGAAGCTACGGACAGGGGGCAAATGTCCAGATTTTGAATAAGGCAAGGGGCTAATGTCTGGGGGGCAAGTGACAAAGGGGCAAATGTCCGGGAGGGGGCAAATGACCTGGACCCAATATAAACAGGGGAAACTGTTCAAAACTCAGATTAATGACCCAACTGTCCAGGGCTGTCCAAAATGTCTGGTTTTGTTAGCAAAAATCCAGGAGAGGTGTCGCAGCAGAAAGTACATATGAAATGGCTGGATGCCATTTTAAAGTTTTTTATGGCAAACCTGATATATATATATATATATATATATATATATATATATATATATATATATATATATATATATATATATATATATATATATATATACACATATATATATATATGTGTGTGTGTGTATGTGTGCATTTAACGAACAATAATTTTTTAATCATATCTAATTAAATATGATTGTGCACACGTGACAAATAAAACTGTGTTAAAACGAATTGGATTTGAATTTTTCTTTAGCCTAGGATTTTAAAAGTTGGAACTGATTTTTTGCAAGGCTGAATTAGAACTGATTTTTTTGGAATTGACAAAACAGAATTGACCCCATGCCTGATATACTTCCTTCATATGTATAGCTTGTACTAATACTATTGTGGGCTGCCGACAGTTGCCCCCTCCCCCACGATATTCATTACAATGTTATCAGTCGTGTTAGAATAAAATGTAATTAATACATCTCTTTATGAACTTCCGGTTATTACATGTGGGGTTTAATCTGATCAATAAAGCAAATTAATGTTATATAATTTTGCCTTATTGTCAAGTCACAAGAATTCAGACAGAAAGCAGACATGTAATCTGACAGTGTTCAACTAGGTAGATGACGATGCCTTAGTTTCCTTTCCAGCTAGACATTACATGGGTGAAATGCATTTTACTTAAATATTTAAATACTTTTAAAAAGTTTTTGTAACTGCATTTGCACTTAATCACAATGAAAGTATTTGTATATTTAAATATTTCCATAAAGAATTTGAAATGTAAACAGCAACAGTAGGCTTCTGTTGCACTATAGTCTATACTGTCTTTTCGTCGTGTTTCTCCCATGCATCTAACCCCCCCCCCAGGCTTAGCCTTACGCTTGCCGCTTGCTCTCTAGGCATTTAGAACACAGGAGTATGAGACTTATTATGACTGTCAATAAATAATATCAAATTATTTTCTTGAATAATGTTGCCTAGTACATACGCCATGGCCCATGTTACAAGGCTGCATTATATCCTGTGGCACTTACTGAGTTATTGTTATTGTTTTGAGTACGGCCACGTATTGACGGTACATCTGATCACTTCGAAAATAAATCGGCGGATTGGAAAACACTCGTAATTATATCAAACTATTAACACTTACTCGCACTTTATTGTATTCATACATTTCGATTTACTGTGGGTCATATATATGCTGACGTTGAAGCACAGCTGTGCTTATTGGGGTGGAACTATATTGTAATCGTAGTGATAAGTCACAATGGTAACGGTAATCCAATTTACTAACCTGGTTTCGGCTCGTCGCTTCCTACGCATCGCTCTGCCCTCTGATATCTGACGTTTCCTTGTCGCAGAATAGTCTGTAGATGCATGGTCATATGCGGAAAAAAAGATCTAAGATGGAACGGTGTCTTTGACCAAGAATTACATCTTGATGCTCACCGTCTGTCCATGCTCATCACATACGTCTTTTGTCTTGTAATCTGCATCGGAAAAGTGGTCACTCGCAGAGCCTGCGGCTGGCGGACACGGCAATTTCCGCATTTGCAACCACCTTTTCCGCTACAAATTCTTCCTCGAAAGTCGATCAAAAGTTTTTTCCTTGCATTTGTAGTACTAGTTGATATATCCAGGAGCCATCCAGTGCACACCAGTTTTCTTTTTATTCGATTTTCCATGCGTTTCGGCCGTTTTTCCGAGAGGTTTTTACTGTGTGAACGCGGTGCCACGAGCTCGTACTCAAACCACTTTGCCGTTGAGCCCCCCCGCAGAGCAATATGGCGCCGCCCAGCGAAGATAATGGCAAAGTTAAAAAGGATATTACAAAATTACCGTGGCGTTGCGCCCATCATATAAGGGTGATTTATACTGTAAATGGTATGTTATTATGTTTGGGCTATGGTTGTTCGAGTGCTTCACCCCCCCCCTTTAACTGAAGACGAGCCCTTCGCACACGACACGACACCGAGAGACGAAGCCACGTCAGCAGACGAAAATGACGAATCCGACCCATCTCCTGCTGGGCAGATACAAAAACATCGCCGAGTGTTTCGACAGGATGAGCGGCATATACGACAGTTCATCCGTAACAGTGCTACGCAGTCAGACGACGCTGCAGCGCACTTCGACTGGCTTGAGGATTTAATTTTGTCTGGTGCCCTAGCCAGTAGCAAACAAACGCCAATGGAGGACTTCTTCAAAGCAGATTAACTGATGTAATTCTGTGTATGTTGTACAAGAAGTACTGTGGCGGGCTCCATCGCGCCACAGTTCGTGTTTTAGTGTTCTTGGACGCGGGTTGCTCGCCATGTGTTTACGTCATATTTCGTTACCTTTTCATAGACGGTAGACTGCAATGTTATACTATAACTACACTTAATACTAACATTTGTAACTGTTTTATGTGTCATCTAAATAAATGTTACACAACAAAATATCTTTGCGATTGATAGACACCTGGCGAATAGTTTAAAAACTGTCACACACAACACTGCCACCTAGCGGGTAAACGCGTACACGCATATAATGAAATCACGTATATAACGAACTCGTTAGCTACCCACAAAGTAGTTTGTTATAAGCGTGTTGCCCTTTACCTGATAACACATTACATTGGACTAATGCTCTATGTTCACTGATGAAACAGTAGTGACTCACTGAAGCTTCCAGTGCCATTACAACAATGATTGCAGTTTAACTTAAAACAACACTTCTTCCATAAAAGTTCTTCCTTCCACATCTTTCGATTACTATTTACGTGTTTGTTCATATTATGATGTAATACACTTTTTCATCTTGCTACTATTCAATCGGCCGAGTCTTTCCTCCCAATAAAAACCATGTATACCACATTTAATCAAAATTAGAGCAATCAAGAATATCACCAGTTGGTTGATTTAATATGGAAATATATTATGAAAAACACCCCAAAGTAAAATTAGCAAATAAATGTATATTTTATTATTAATATCTAAGAATGTTTTAATGTTACATGTGATTAACTCCTTTAGTACAGCTTTAAATAGCATTTGATTAAACTTTCAAAACTGACACATTGAATTAGGGGTACACTTTGCATTTCTTGGACAATGACAAATGTACGTAATTTCATTGAAGTGGGGATCAATGTTTTGGTGAAATATTGAACATGGAATAACCGGCAAGATAAACTGTGCCAAGGCACGGTACCTGACAACTACTTGGTGTACATTACTCATCCGTCATTATGTATAACAAAATGTCCACCTGAAAATAATAACATAATACTAATACATTGTACTACTGTCCTGACACTAGTCTAACCACACGAGTGTGTTTCCGCTACACTAAGCCTATGCCATGGAGATTATCAACATACCTACCAGTATGAGCAATTACTGGTATATTCTATTTGCGTACAAATGCGGTGCTCGGTCATTCAGCAGAAACTGTTACTTTTAGAGGAGAACTTTATAACTACATTATTAAAAGATATCATGTTGTCATTGTTAATTATTGCAAACTATAGGAACATTGGAACCGACAATCACATGTATAGAGTCGTACAGCACAACAATCAGTTTTCGTGGACCTCCTACGTAAATGACTGTCTGGCCGATGTCAGCGGTGTTACTGTGGCACAACAAGACATCTACATTGTTTGCAGTGCTCAAGATCAAGATCATACGTAAATGTTGTACTAACCTTTCATAAGCTATCCTTCAAGCTAACCCGGTATGCAATTGTGCATGATCGTGCAGATAATCTATCTTTGGACTACAATGCGTATTTATTCTAAGTCAATCCGTAACACCAATTAATTTTATATTGCCTCAAAATTTACAGTTATAATGTCAAAACTGCATTTTCTTACACAATATATATATATATATATATATATATATATATATATATATATATATAAATATATATATATATACATACATTATGTATGCATTCGTCAATGTCATGTATTTTCCACCTATTACAATTCATTGCATAATAATAAGAATAAGATTTATATATGACTTCAAATGGCATATTCAAAGACCATTTCATTAGCTATTCACGTTTCTATTTGTATTTATTTTATTTTATTATTATGCTGCTGTTGTTAACCCCTAAATAGTTTAAACAGTAACAGCAATGGCTCATAATAAACCCACTCTTTATTATGATCACAAATCAATGGAAATTATGATAACAATTACGTTAATGCCATCTAGCTGTCATAATCTCAAAAACATCACTGTGCTGGCATCTACTGGTGAAAAGAGTTACCCAGAGAGCACCCACTGCCTAAGTTTTATCTTTAATTGAAATATTAACCCTAATGACACCAACAGGGACACACTAATATCAGAGATACAAGTGCTGAATAATAATATAATTTACAATACAATAATATTTATGGAGTGATACGGATATGATATCAACAAGTATAATATAAATTGTATTAAGTGCAATGTTTTCTCTTTTTATCTTAGCGTAACAGTGTAATAGACTTAGGACTGGTAACACTAATGACATATTCTATTTTTTCCACAAATAACCCTTATCAATGCTGGTTAATAAATAACATATTTTGACATGAAATCATCAGTATATTAATAAAGCAATTTCAAATCCAATAACTCCGCTTACTCAACCATTAGTTTTCCATGCTACCACGTAGTGTCGCAGCAGGTTATATACGACAAAATTCTGCAAGCCAAAGTGGCAGCCTGTTTAATAAACCACCGCTGCTACTGAAAAACAAACATCAGATGCATATATATAATTATCATCTCTCAATTCCTGCTGCGTGCCAGTGCCCTATGACGCGAGCGTGCGTGCGTGCGTGCTTGCGTGCGTGCGTGCGTGCGTGCGTGCGTGCGTGCGTGCGTGCGTGCGTGCGTGCGTGCGTGCGTGCGTGCGTGCGTGCGTGCGTGCGTGCGTGCGTGCGTGCGTGCGTGCGTGCGTGCGTGGGAGATGGTCGCGCTCTTTCAATAGAGTAAATAATGGTCTCTGTAATGACCGCAGCAGGCGCCAACTGGATCATTATTCCTCAATATTCTTGCTGTAATTGTTTGTTGATAAGCATAAAACCGCAGTATAACATGATTCCAAACAATTACGCCAGTTAATGTTCGTGTAGTAATGCGTAGTAAATGACTTAGTATTTTCTGCCACCTGATTAAATCGGGAATGTCGTTGGATTTATGTTAGTGTAAGAACAGACCGTGTTGCCGTTGTCATGTGAATGACCGTGCAGTACGAATATGTCAAAATTGCAATTATGCGCATCATAGCAATAAACGCGAAATTTCCATTGAATTAAACTAGGGAAAAAAGGTTTTGTCAGTGACTTGAAAAAATCCTGGCACATTATTTGTATCCGTCCCTTCCGACATAGAAAATCACTCCTAAAACCGGTTAGATTTAACAACAGTTTAAAAGATTGCCATCCCAAACAACAAGTTCCAGATGGCAAGTGAACAAGGAAGCCATTGGCTGATCGAGTCCAAAAATTTTATCATTCATATTTAGCCCTCCCTTATCAGACGTCTGTCAATTCCATTTTTAAACATATTCCCATTACTAGCATTAACACAATCATTTGGCAGTTTGTTCCATTCATTTATCACCCTCTGTGAGAAAGAGTATCTTCTCAAGTCCAGCCTACACTGTTCCTTAACTAATGCTGCTTTGTGTCCTCTGGTTCTACTGCCTTCTTTAAGTTTGAAGAACATATTCCTATCAATATCCTCATAACCATTCACTATTTCAAAATCCTATAGTTTGTCTACTCTTAGTCTCCTGGCCTCTAGTGTTGTCAAGCCACATTCTAATAAGTGACTTTTATAACTAGTCTCTGAATTCTGGAATCAGTTTAGTTGCTCTTCGTTGTAATCTTTCTAGCTTGTATATTTCCTTCTTACGATATGGCCTCCATGCCTGTATACAATATATATATATATATATATATATATATATGTTCTTACACTATATATATATATATATATATATATATATATATATATATATATATATATATATATATAGTAAAAAATCATAGGGCCTAATACTGATCCCTGTGGTACCCCACTCAAAACAGATTTCCTGTTTGAAATTTCACCTTCTACTATTACTCTCAGTGTTCTCTGTGAAGCCACTTTTCTATCCATTTGATTACATCATTACATATGCCATGGGCGTTTAGTGTATGCAACAATCTTTGATGTGACACTTTATCGAAAGTTTTGTGAACATCTATGTAGACAACATCCATGGTTACCCATCATCTAGCCACTTTGTAATTTCTTCAAAAACATAAGACATTGGTTAGACATGACCTTGCTTTTAGGAACCCATGTTGAGATGTATTTATTAATCTATATTTTACAAGGAATTCCACCATGTGGTCTCTAATTAATGTTTCGAGTAATTTGCATACAGTTGATGTTCACTTAAATACCAGCATAATCTTTGCTTCTTTCCTTTCTGAAGGAACTATCCCTTCTTCTTGGGACAAAGTTGCTTACAGTTTCCTTAAGCAGTTAGGTGATTTATTATCTTTCACCTTATTAATTTTCTTTGCTATCATTTCAGGAGTTACAATTAACTGCCCCAAATGATCTGAGTTATCGCCCTCGACTTTAGTAACTGGAACTGGAAGTGAACTGATGATATCTTCTGTGGTAAAAACATAGCTGAAATACTCATTCAGGACCTTTGGCTTTTGAAACCCCTTTGAAATTATGTTTCCACTGTTTTTTTCCAGTGGCAGTGGTCCGACCTTATCTCGAAATTTCTGATTACTGCTTACATAAGCATATCAACTATAGCTGTCATTTTTTATATTACCTGACAATTTCTTTAAACATGTTCTTTTGGATTTTCTAATTGCTGCTGTAGCCAAGTGCCCTTTGTAGTTGGTGTAGTCTTCTACGTTTCCAGTGTGTTTATATACCCCCACAGCATCTGTTTGTAAGTAGCTTTTCTAATAGCCTCTTTTGACAGGTGTTTCTTCCTGGACCGGTTCCCTTGTTTTCCTAATGGAACAAATATCTCAATAATGCCCTCAATCTCATCTTTTAAACAAGTCCAGCACTCCGTCTTGTTCTTCAGCAAGTTATTCCAATAAATATTTGCTAGATATGTTCTCGTGATTTTCGTTCCATTTTGCCGCTAACGTTCATAGACAAACCGACCGTTTAACGTGTTAGTTCGAGCTCGTGTTCTTTTGCCGATTGCGCCATGCTAAAGCTCCTGATGAGTGTAACACAACGGATGCATTGAACGTGTTTTAATACATACCGAAGTGGTGAATAAGAACATACAAGAGTGCGCTTTACAGAGTTGCGGTAAAGCAATAATGGCTTCGCCGCGTCGACTGACAAGTCACTGGCGGGAGGTCTCGTTACCTAAAGGGAGACTACGAAACAATACAAAGAGAAAACATAACACAAAATACAACTGCAACAAATACAAATCTTGCCAATTAATGTTCTATTTACGTACACATGCTGTAAGAAATTAACATATCATGTACATAATTAAATATCATCAATTAATATGAGGGTGACATCATCTGCGACACGCAAACCACACATGTTCTATCTGATGTCTATGCAAAGGGAAATAAAAGATCCCACGCAGGGAAATGGAAAAAAAACATGTGATTGAGTCACTAACTCTAGAGAAGGACACTCTTAAATAAAACTTCGACGCAATATCCTAGAAGGATTCTGCAGCTACATATATATATATATATATATATATATATATATATATATATATATATATATATATATATATATATATATATATATATATATATATATATATATATATATATATATATATATATATATAGGCCCTATATATAAATATATATATATATATATATATATATATATATATATATATAAATATATATAAATATATATATATATATATATATATATATATGTGTGTGTGTATGCGTGTGTGTGTGTGTGTGTGTGTGTGTGTGTGTGTGTGTGTGTGTGTGTGTGTGTGTGTGTGTGTATGCGTGTGTGTGCGTGTGTGTGTGTGTGTGTGTGTGTGTGTGTGTGTGTGTGTGGTGTGCGTGCGTGCGTGCGTGCGTGCGTGCGTGCGTGTGTGTGTGTGTGTGTGTGTGTGTGTGTGTGTGTGTGTGTGTGGTGGAAATGATGGAAAGAAGGAGACTGAAAGTATTATGCATCCAGGGGACTAGGGAAGGGAGACAGACCAAGGACTATGAAGGGAGGGTATAAGCTACTGCACGTAGGAGGAGATGGAAGAAGTAACGGAGTGGGCATTATTGTATCCGAAGAGATCGGTAAGACGGTGGTCAGAGTGGAGAGATTGAAGGGGCGCATAGTGATGGCATGGCTGATAATTACGAAACAGATGATGTGTGTTATGTCTGTGTATGGACCACAGACGGGAAGGATGGAGGCAGAGAAAGAGGAGTTCAGGGATGCTTTGGAGAGGATGATGGGATTGGTGGAGCTGGAGGTGATGTTGTGTATTGTGGGAGACTTCAATGCACACTTTGGAGTAGTGGAACCAGGTGAAGACGAGAGCGTTGGCAGGTGTGGATGGGGAGCGAGGAATAGAGAGGGTCGAGCTCTGGTGGAGCTGGTGGCGAGAAATGGGTTAGCAGTGGCTAGCTCTTTCTTCCAGAAGCGAGAGAGCCACAAGATCACATACAGGAGTGGACAGCACAAGACATAATTAGATATAGTGATAGTCCGGAAGCAGCAGCTATGGAAGATTAAGGATTGTAAAGTTGTTGCTGGAGAGCATGTCACGACACAACAGAAGCCAGTGGTGTTCGTTATGCGTATGCAGAAGAAGAAACAAACTAAGACTGTGAGCCGCATGACTATTAAGTGGTGGAGGTGCAAAGACGACGTCGCTGTTGAATACAAGGATCGGGTGACGGTTAAGTATGAAGAGCTCAGTGAAGAAGTTGATGGTTTGGAGGAAGAGTGGAAAAAGTACAAAGAAGCATTTGTGGGAGCTGGAGAGAAGCTATGTGGAAGAACATCAGGAACGGGCGGAATGTCAAGGAGTAGTAACCAAGGATGGTGGACAAGCCTCGTTGCAGAAGCAGTATTCGAAAAGAAGGAAGCCTGGAAAGAAATTGTGAATATCAAGGAGAGAGGAAATCAACCGGATGCAATGATGATACACACATACGGGCAGAAGAAGAGACCGACAAAAAGAGCTGTTGATAAGGCGAGGAGAGATATGGAAGCAGACGTATATAGCAAGCTAGATGATTATGGTGGAAAGAAGATAATATACAAATTGGCCCGAGACAGCGATGAGAATAGTAAGGACGTGAAGAGTGGGACGGTGATGAAGGATTGAAATGGGAAGTTAGTGACAGAACAAGAGGCAGTGCTGAAGGTCTGGGAAAGCTACTTCAAGGAGCTGGTATCGATGAGATGCGTGTGGAGATGGTAATGGCAGCGGGGGAGAGTGAAATCAGCTGGACAAAGAGGCTGCTGAATACATGTATGAGGCAAGGTAAAGTACCAGAAGAATGGCGGACAGGGCTAATAGTCCCAATGTGGAAGAAGAAGGGAGATGTGCAAGACCCAGGGAAATACCGAGGCATCACACTTCTAAGTCACATCATGAAGCTGCTAGAGAGGATCCTGGATGTGAGGATCCGAACGAAAGTAGAGCTAGAATTTGGTGAAGTACAACAGGGATTCAGAAAGGGCAGAGGGACGATTGATGGGATGTTTGCATTATGAAAAATGGTAGAGAAGAGGTTGCAGATGCAAGGGAGAATGGCAGTGGGATTGGTGGACCTGGAGAAGGCCTATGACAAAGTCCCTAGAGAGATGGTGATGACAACAGTGAGATGGATGGGAGTGCTAGAAGCAGAAGCGAGGATGGTGGAAGCAATGTATGAGAGAACAAAAGGAAGAGTTGTGGTTGGGTCTGGGTTGTCGGAAGAGTTTCCAGTTAACATCGGTTTGAGGCAAGGAAGGACCCTTAGCCCTTTACTGTTTATCATGGTGATGGAAATAATCAGCAGGAAGATCAGCACGAATGATATGCTCAGGAAGATGATGTATGCAGACTATCTGGCCATTACAGCAGAAAGCATCTGCAGCCAAATAACTTTCTCCAATACAGGAAGTGTTGGAGGAATAGAAGGGGGTGTTCGAGAAGCACGGACTGAGAATGAGCCTAGAGAAGACAGAAGTGATGTGGATTGGACACCAGAGAGAGGATTTGAACATCAGGTTGGTTGGTAAGGAGATCAAGCAAGTGGATGGCTTTGTGTACCTTGGAGGAATGGTTAAGGAGGATGGGCATTCAACGGCAGAAGTGCGACGTCGGACACAAGCGGGAGTGAATGCTTGGAGAAAGGTAGAGGGAGTGTTGAACAGAAAAATTTCAGAAAAGCTAAAAGGGAAAGTCCTGAGAACGTGTGTTACACCAGCATGCCTGTATGGTCTGGAGACAGTGGCGTTGACAGAACAACAACAACAGAAGCTGCAAGTGTGTGGGAATAACTGGGTTCGTCGAATAGCAAGAACAAAGAGGATGGACAGAAGAATGATGAACGACCTAAGGAAAGAGGTTGGGATGTAATACAGCCAAACAGGAAGATTGGTGAGAAGCAGGATGAGATGGGCAGGCCACTTGGTAAGAATGGATGCAATCAAACTAACAAAAAGAGAGCAGAGGTGAAAAAACATCAAGGACGCAGGAAAAGGGGAAGGCCACAGCTGAGATAGGAGGAATGCGTGAGGAGAGACATGAGAAGATCGGGGGAGGATGAAAGATGGAGAGAGGGAGCGGCCGATAGAAAACTATGGAAAGAAAGAACAGAAAGAGTGGGTCGACAATACTTTACCAGACCCTCAACCATGTACAGCAGGGACCAAGGAGGAAGAGCATATATAATATTTAATAATGCAAAACACACATATACATGGACGCACGCATCGGGCGCACGTACGTACACAAGTACGCATACATATCTCAACCGTGTTGACACCTCACGAAAATTGTGTAATTGACACATAACGCATAAGATACTTGGTTGTTTAAATAATGCATTCAAATGGCTGACGACGGACACTCATCGGCTATTGCGGTGGCTTTTTGACTGTCAGCATGGCTTGCAATCGCCTTGACATTTTGCCATTGCCGTACGATAACGAAGTTTTCTTCGGGATCAGGCACGCACATTCTCTTTTTTAATTTAATGAATGATACTGTCATTATCAATGCAACGAAAAATGCATCCAATACGAATACATTCTACCTGCAGCCAAATAACTTTTAAATCAAATAAATAAACCGAACAGTAAGGCCCTGCACGGTGAATCGCCATTACCTGACCGATAATGAGTTCCTAAGAAGGAACCATCAACCGTAAGACTTAATGCCAAGATATAATTACGACTTACGATATTTCTCTTCTTTGCCAACAGACAATAGCAACAACAACATTGAACATTTTTGAACACTGTAATACATATACGATAACCAAGTTGTCACTTTATCCTCATAAATTACTAATACGACTAAGTAAAATCTTATTCTGATAATGACGCCATCAGACGGACTACGGCGAAGTTATTCGATGCGCACACTCCCACACTACCCAACAGTGGCGCCACTCAGCATATCACTACTGCCACAACTTGATTACAAATTCAAAACCAACGTTGTGGAGTGGTGTAAAGAAACGGTTGGCTGGCAACGTCATTGTTGCTTACGACTTATTGAGTCATTGCAACAGGCAACTGAGTAACATACATACGTACGTACGTACGTACGTACATACATACATACATACATACATACATACATACATACATACATACATACATACATACATACATACATACATACATACCTACGTACGTACATCCTCTTCAGCTCTTCTAGGCTAGTGTCCTTTTAGCTGGTCTTGACAATTGTTTGTGCACATGGGTGGTGAGTTGTCAATTTGTTCAAAACGAAAAGCGCACCAAACGTTGTCTAGCCTTGATTTTAAAACATTTAATGAGGGTGCTGAAAATACGTACTCGGTGAGGGTGTTCCACCGGTTCACTACACTGTGCCTGAAGTAACTCCTTCGTTGTCTTGCTGTCACGCGTTCCTTCTTGAGCTTCAGGCTGTGTCCCCTGGTTACCGTATTGTTGTCCAGATCAAGTGGCATTCTATCAACGTTATAGATTCCATGGAGGTATTTGTAGGTTTCAAAAATGTCTCCTCATGCTCTTCTATAATAGAGGATTGGGAGCTTAAGCTCTCTGGTCCTGTCACATATTGGAGATTCTTCAGTTCTTAGACTAATTTCGTTGTTCGTCGTGCAATGTTCTCAGTCATCTGATGATCTTTCTTGAGTGTTGGGGCCAGGCTACATTGTCATATTCTAGAATAGTTCTGACCAGGCTCGTGTGTAATTTTTTTCATGGTTGGGCTATGCAGGTATGTAAACGATCTTCTTATAAGGCCTAGAATTTTGTTGGCTGTGTTTGCTATCATCTCTACTTGTTGATCAAACTTTAGTTCACATTCTATTTGCACGCATACCACCACGACTATACCACAATAGTCGTAGTGGTGGTTGTATTGTCCCAGATGCATAACTTTGCATTTCTCCTCATTGAAGCGAAGCTGCCACTTTTTAGTCCATGCTTCTAGTTGTCTTAGGTATGTCTGTAATGTTACATGGTCAGACTGAGCAGTCATTTGTCCGAATATCTTGGTATCATCAGCGAATATGTGAATATGTGAGTCTACAATATCTGGCATGTCGTTAGTGTAGAAAACAAAGAGCACTGGCCCAAGTACATTTCCTTGCGGTATGCTTCTCGTGATGGGGGACCATGGCGATTTACTACCATTGACGAGAACATGTTGGCGTCTTCCACCCAGGAAGGCTGCAATCCAATGTAACACATTGCCACCTATCCTGCCAACTTAACTAGCAGCCTCTGGTGTGGGACAGTGTCGAATCCCTAGGCAAAATCAAGATAAATTGCATCCACGCTATCTCCTTGCTCTATTGCTTCCGTCAATTATCAAGGACCTCAAGTAGCTGTGTAGTGCATGAGCATCCATTCAAGAAGTTGTTGCTTATCATGTGCGTCATCACTCCGTTTTTCACCAACTTCTCCCGCATCTTGCAGGCTATCTAAGTCAGACTCACGGGGCGGTACTTTCCTGGCAAGTGTTTCTGGCCCTTCTTAATATTGGGGGGAGGTGTTTCCCTCTTCCCAGTGCTGTAGTAAAATCCCCTCAGCAAGTGATTTGGTGAATAATTTTTGGAGAGGTTCTACCAGCTCATCAGTCAATTCAACAAGAAGACGTGGATGGAGCACATCCGATCCTGGTGGTTTTGTAGTCTTTAGTGTCTTCAAAATCTTCTCGACTTCCTCGATTGTGATCAGGAAGTCTGTCAGCTCTGTGTTGTGTTGTCTATTCTCAAATGAGGGGATGTTCTCAAAGCTTTCTAGGTTGAAGACACTTGTGAAAAATGTATTGAGTACTTCGGCTTTGTCAACATCAGTCTCAGTCAATGTCCCATCCAGACGCTCAAGATCAGCCGCTGCTGAACGAGTCTTCGTCTTTGACCTGACGTACTTGTATAAAGCTTTGGGATTTGCCTTAGCTTCCCTTGCTATCTGTCTCTCAAAATCTCGGACTGCCTTTCTCACCTCTGTCTTTACTCTGTTTGATGCCCTTTTATATGTAATACAGTGTTGTTCATCTCTGGTCTCACGATATAGCATATATGCATCAGGCTTTCTCTTGATTGCAGTGATGGACTTGGTATTTGTCCAAAGTGGTCTGCCTTTTCTTGCTCTTTATCTCCCAATGTGTATACGTTTGCTTGATGGATTTCTTATGTATTCCTTTGGAGTAGCAACAAAAGTTGAAATTCAGTAGTGAATGGTGGCTCTTTCCTATTGGTGCCAGGTACTTGAGTTTCTCGAACATGCCTTCATAGCTATGCAAAAAAAACTAACGCTATTGTGTTTCTATGCACATTTTCAATACATACTTATCCATAGCTGTATGCAATGGAAAATGGGAGATTTCTTGAAAAAAATTAGTAGTTTACCAAATTAACTAAAGATGTGCAATATCTGCACAACAAATGTTAGTTGTGGCAGCGGTGAATTTGTTAGTGGCGCCACCTGTGGGGAGTTTGCTCAATGCGGTGAGTGCGAGTTAGCATGACGCTCGCTGAGCTGAAAGTTGAAACAAAGGGAGGTAGTACTATACATGGTGTGCATACAGTATGGCGTAGTTATACTGCAACTACAATTATCAGCAATAGTAGTATAGCTACTGTGATAGTTGTTGCGCCGAAATATTACAACTTACACAACAATTGCACATGCATATTGAGTTTTGATACAAATCAAATCTTAACTAATATAAACTGCATAATATAGATGATTAAATTGACATTGATAACTGGATTACTGATCACACATATAACGAGACATTACGTAATTAGTACATAATATATATATATATATACAATATATCAAAGGGAAGGAGATGTGTTAGATTAATATGACATTTTAATATGCAATTTCGAAATATAATAATTACTCTGTTGCCTCCACAAGGTACGTAGAATTCAGTGTGTCGTTCACAAAAATGTACTTCCTTTCTTCAAGAAGTTTGCTGCTATTGTTAAGGCAAATATATTTGTCATGTGGACGTGTACCATATGACTATGATTAAACGCTTTGCTTTAATTATTCAATTTCTTCCTAACCCAACAGAAAGTCACGCGGCGGTGTAAGAGTGTGACATCGCGTCTGCATCACTGATAAATACCGGATCATTCAGTATGGAAATAACGCTAAAAAATACGGGTACCCGCCACATTCATGAACCAGGCAGGTATTTCGTATTTCGCTGCATCGTACCTGTACAGAGACTGGCGTAGTGACCGGGTGGTTCAGCATCTCGAGTTGGTGTTTGGCCCGGGACAGTCCTCGACTGTGCTCGACGTTCCGCCCGCCGCGGTCAGCTTTTTCTGATTAATGGACGACGCAAACGGCAAGACGGCGCAGTCGTCTACGCGCTGACCCCCGGTCGCCACCAGCTGCATCTAAAATCACACATTCGTGTCGTTGGCACCAAGAATAATAATTCTAAATTTTTTATATAAAGATTATATTCGGCAAAACCTGTATAATTTTCTTCTTCTGCGTGTAATATGTTTCATAATCAGTTTCCGCCGGACTTCCTCGTCTTGTATTATGCATGCAGATCACCGTTCCATTTCTTCCCACCTTTTCCACTGACAGTTCATTAATTCTAATAGCTTTCCCAATTGTCATCTTCCTCACTGCCTTTTCCCCAACGTCTTTTGTTATTACACAATGTATTGGCGGTGATACACAACATGTTTATCTACAACAAAATGTTTATAAAGCACACCCACAATTGCTGAAGAATAACGAAGGAAAAGGAAGGTACTTCGTTCGGTACACCCATTGCTAGATGTTGAGAACATTGGGTAACATTCAGTAGCACGATAGCTAAGCACACAATATATTGCAAAACTAATTATGTGCTTGAACTATCAGATATCATGATGCACACCGCACGGGTACACGCTCACGCACACGCAGAAACACACACACACACACACACACACACACACACACACACACACACACACACACACACACACACACACACACACACACACACACACACACACACACACACCCACACCCACACACACCCACACACACACACACACACACACACACACACACACACACACACACACACACACACACACACAGCTGAATTAGAAACAGTTGCCTGGCTTGAAAGTCAGAAATGCCGGTATGGAGTAACACGCCCAACGAGATTATATATGCAAAACCTGTATCATTATCTTCGCCTGCGTTATCTACTCATTCATGCAATATGTTTCATCATCAGTATCCGCCGGACTTCCTCCTCACGTATTATGCATGCAGATCACAGTACCATTTCTTTCCACCGTTTCCACTGAGAGTTCATTAATAATAATAGCATTCCAAATTGTCATCTTCCTCACTGCCTTCTCCCCAACGTCGTTTGTTATTCCACAACGTAATGACGGTGATACACAGCATGTTTATCTAAAATACGTTTATAAAGCCCACCCACAATTGTTGAAGAATAATGAAGGATAAGGAAGTTACATCGTTCGGTACAACCACACACACACGCACGCACGCACGCACGCACGCACGCACGCACGCACGCACGCACGCACGCACGCACGCACGCACGCACACACACACACACACACACACACATTCGCCATTGTTTTTCGTATTGATGGTATTCCTCGTTTATTCCTCTGTGAACCCATACCTTGGGGCCGAACACGAGCAGTAAGGTTGTGAAGGCGCACACGAACACGCTAATCGAGATGACGCCGAACGACACGTCCATCTGTTGTAGCGGCAGAAGCCGGTAGATGGGGACACTGGCAACGGACATGATCATTATGTTGTAGACGCAGATGCCGATTTCCTTTGAGTCGTTCAACACCTCAACTCGCACTTTACGTGTTTCCCACGCAAAGAAGATGCCAAATATGAGGAGCAGTGCTGTTGAGAGTAAACACAATATTCAGATTATTTTATTAAAAATACACACTAGATGATGACGTAACAAAGCATTGTTTTAATCTATTACAATCGACACTGATACATACCTTTGAAACCGCAAAGAGAAATCATCCACTGATCGACGTATTTTGATGTACAAATGTATGCCTGGTGACTGGTGATCGCACCGTCTGCCAGGATCTGAACAAAATAATTCGTAAACATAAAATAAAGTTTGCATTACTACACATCCGCTTGACTTCGGGTTCTACATATAACACCAACTGTCTTATTTGTTTTGCAACTAATGGGCGCAGATATATGGCTTGGAAAGTCTGCTAGATATCGTCTAGAAGATGAAGGAGATAATCCTAAACGTTCATTAAAACAGATGTCAGCAAGCAATGGACCGGGATGCGTGTTTGATGTTTTTGAACATGCAAATTTTGGCATGCATGCGTTCGTTCGTCAAACACTACCAGTGGTAACGTCACAATAAATTAATTATCCAGGGGTTGCACATTAAACAAAATGGGCATTTAATGTGCCCAAATATTATAATATAATATAAGAGAATACAGTGTCGCTACCTCTTGATTGATGTTGAAAAGATGGAGTACGAGTGGGTCGGATATCTGCCAGGCAACCAGCAGGATAATGTCGACCAACATAACGACACCAACGAAAGCCATCAGATGAGCGTCTCTGACTGGCTGCAATGGAGATACACGCAATGTCTATATTTCACACAGTTGAGATGCTGTAATTATGGTGTCGGTGTGTAGGATATTCAAAATATAATGACGTCATAGCGAATATACGTTCACTCACTATTCGATTTCCAAAAGTGTCTCCTACCCGTTTCAGTGGTTTCTTGCTGGTGAATATGACGTGTACTCTCCAGGTCTTTGCGAACATTCCGCCATAAGCAAAAGTGAAACCGCATATCAAGACAACGAGCCTTGTCTGAAAAGAGGAGTTATAAATTACGTTGTGCGTGCATAATTCAACATAAATTTATATTCGACAGCTAACAACAACCAGTTGTATTTTATTAATGTATGCGAAAAAAAGCCACTTTCGTCTTGACATGCAGAAACACAACTTATTTGTGACAAGAAGAAACAGTCACACACAGATTCAGACATGACATGAGAAACTGTTCTCTGTTGTTATGTTTGCACATGAGTAATTCATAGGGTTCCCCAGATGGTCATAGGTCCATAGCAGCATTATGTGATGCTACACACGACATGTTGAAGTATATTGTGTTCATTAAGGTTAATTTGTATTACTAAAACAAAGAACACCCCAAATAGTCAAGAATTGTGCTACACATCCATGATATATTTAATAATTCTAGATTTGCCTAGTAAAATCCAACTTTATACAATAGTAATAATGTAAATGACCAAAGAAGTGTTGATTTATCATTATGGCATCATTATTTTTCATATTGCACATACAACCATCAAAAGTATTTGTGTTTTATTACTCCACTCCTAATTAATACAATTACAATTGTTTCAGCAGTTATAACTTGCAATGCTTCATGTAGCAATTTCCACATACTTGGCTTAGTATTTAGTAGCTTTCTGAAGAGTAATTTCCAGAGACGGTAGGCGGGGACTAAAGTTTGAGCCGGCAAGCACAGGACCATTACTGAGGTAAAGTGTAGACGGCTCCAACGAATCAGCCACTTTTTTCACTATATAATATATTGTTGGAAGTCAAATGCCTGCGTCTGATCACAAAGTGCCCTCACAGACGGATGTCTATGATTTCGGAGCACTCTGATATATTGGTCCTGAATCGTGGTATCTTCACTCCTATAGCGTTGACCGAATATCGTGCCCACACGTACACGCAGCCCCGCAGAGACCCACTCCTTTAACTGTGAAGACAATGCACTATATAATTTACACTTTTTAAGTCCGAGAATTCTTGGTACATTTTATATCCTTCCAGTTATAATAAGCACCTACCGAACACAGCCAGTTCGTGCCGATCGTTTCTGGGTTGTCAACTCCCAGCAGTGGAATGAAGAGAAGAGACATTCCGCATCCGATGGCTATGACTGTGTTGATCTTTGGCGACGACATCTTGATCACTCTACGTAAACCACATTCCAATATGTGTCGTATGTCTCCAGTTAATGTAATTTAATATTAACATTCAGTGTTATCTTATAGATACATATGATATATTAGACTTATTACTTAATGATACATTGTACCACATCATCGACAGCAGGCATTTACTATGCAATAGAATGATGCAATGGTATCACATTCGCTCAATAAAACAAAAATTTGACATGACATTTATACTTGTGCAGTTACATGTGTGTCTACAGTAGCAGTGTCCACACAACAAACTGTCGACGCTCATTTAATACTCACTTCAGCTTACTGTAGTAGATGTTAAATGCGACGCAGACGGTGCAGAAGACGACTCCAAGAGACGCCAAGCACGTAGCCAACCAGAACAAAACCTTGTCCATTTTCAAGGTATTTGTGATGAGGATATCAGCGTCTGGTGGTGGCATCCCTCCTGCACACAACACCAGCACTTGTTTAGGCACTATCTATACGGTATATTCGATCGCTACATATTTACAAACACACGCGCACGCACGTGCACGTATGCCTATTCGACAAAATTATATTGCAATAATGAAATCATCCATAATTAAAGTAATTCCTCATGTAGACCGTCTGGATACGTTTGTTTCATGTAGTACTAACAGCGCCCCCATCACGCATGAATACGTGCACGTATCCGACAAAATTATATTGCAATAATGAAATCATCCACAATTAAAGTAATTCCTCATGTAGACCGTCTGGATACGTTTGTTTCATGTCGTACTAACAGCGTCCCCATCACGCATGAATATCATAATTATGATTAGCAGGGATAATCAATACGCTGTTTCAAAGTCAACGTTGAGGTGTATGTGCTGAATCATAATCATTTTCATTTACAAAAGTAATTCGTTAAGACGACTATATCAAATGTGTTTACATATGCATGGAATACGGACTGTGATATCACAAATGTCAAGTGCCATGTAGTGTCATATATAATCATTAATGTGTTCTGCACCCAGTGGTACCGTTCTCGAAAGGCAGCGTGGACATTAATCCTGCGCAGAGCTTTCTGCTGAATAGGCTTACCCGGAAAACGAACTGGAATCGTTTTTGACCATGCGAGATTATTTTCTTTTGGGTTATATTGCCCTACTTCTTTAGCATGTCCATCTACAAAAAATATTTTTATTAAAGTGATGATGAGAATCACTCTAGAAACAATAATAGTTAAAATAATAATAATTGTTATTATGATTTAATGCGATCGTGGCAGTAGTTCACCGCTTCCACCTGTGAAGTTTGATCTGACGACAATTGTTTTGTTCACGAAATTGTTATCCCGTGATATTCCATTTTGCAATTACTCCAGACTCCAGATTTTTTAGTTTGATCAAATGTCATAAGAAATCTTCTCCATTGCCAAACTGCCGAACATTACAGAAGTGTATTGACTTTCAACACGTATGTTACTTATATGTACAACAATTCAGTCATTCTAATAACGACTAAAATGAATCAACGTGAATATGTTCTGCTATTTCTACTCACGGACGTGAGCCAGTTATCTGTCTTGCCATTTGCCAATTAAACTTTTGAGGGAATTAGTTATCTCCCTTTACCATGATGCGGAAAAAAACAATTGTGACATAATTCGAATAATGGTTCGTGTAAAACTATTGACTACTATGAATTTCACACCACGGATGATGTAGGACCACCTGCATGAATCGTTGCAAATACAGTGTCGGTTGTTAAACATACGTACGTTTACTTTTATTCAAGATGTTATTTGCTGGCAGAACAAACAGTAGCCATCGTGCGTGGACGTCGATTTGAACGTTAACCGAAATTGTCGTTTGAAATTATACAATGCTGAGGTGTGCACACATGGGCAATTAGAAGGTCAAATTGTTTGGGATAGCATTTATGTTAATTAATGGCATTCGGGGGTTTATTTACTTTGGTCATTACATGTTCAAGTACTTAGGGGTGATACTCCCGGTGGGTTACATGAAATGATATGCGCTGTATGCCATTTTCCATTATGTCCTGTGACACTGCGTCATTAGTTTTTCATATAATGTTAATTAATTTGGTTATCTACGAGTTTGACATATTAAAAATACGTACCGGCTGTGTGCTGAGAGATAACAATCAGACTGTTTCGGTCGCCATTTTCATCGAAGGATATATGCCCCTGAAGAATGTACCACAAAACATGTCATGGCTTATGTATCCTACCCAGGGTTATTGTAGCTACTGTTCGCTTTTGTTGGCATAAAACTAACACACAATGTCGAACTTAAAAAGTAAAACGTGTAGATTAATAGAACTTCAACATTCGATGTATTGACTTAAATGGAACATTTTCACTCAGATTGTGTGTATCCAGAAAGATCATATAATATGCACTAAAGTGTCGTATTGCGTTAACGTGTTGGACACCACAACTTACCGATGCTCCTTCAAACTGCAGCTTCGTGAGCGAATCGAAAAAGATTTTGGCCATCCTCGAGTTGTCGTACGAGAATTGGTCGATGGTTTCGTTCGGTTGCAGTCGCTCGATGCTGGCGTTTAGCGTCTTGGCTGCTACCCAGATGGCGTCAAACGCACCCGTAGACAGAACCGACTGTTCATAACCGTGATGGTCCAAATACTCGGAGTATTTTCGTCGTAATTCACTAGTCGTCTGAAACAGACGAATAAAAAGACGGATGGTGTGTAGACAACTACTTCGTTAATGGCAACAGGTATTGAGTTGAATTAATAATTACATGGGCGTCTTGGCCTACAGCCACAGTGTGCCCAACCGAAATAATTAATTGACGACGACGGCGCAGATCGCGGTCATACATTCTAAGACCGCACAGTTTATGACTGTGTAACATGCGAAGACACGACGATACAATCCACATCCACAGTCTACGTCCACATGACATTTAACTAAGCAAGCAACGACCACACCCCCACGACAGTGAAGGTTGAATATGTGGAAGTGCTAATGTTCGTATAGGAAGATAAATTAACCGTACAAATCTATCTTGTGTACCCACATAGCCAGAATCGCCGACGATGGTGTCGTCATCCTCTTTGGAAGGTTTTATCGACGAAAATACGATGAGATAGTTGTACGCGTGCATGACTTGCTGTTTGCTGCAGCCCGTGCCTAAGTACTTCTCCTCCGACATGTTAAAGAGCTGCATCTTCTCCCAAAACAACCACTGGTGGCGTGGACCGTACACGTTCTGTAGATACACCTATAAGCCATAAACTTTGTGTTAATTAATCGTAATTGTACTTCTCGTAGTAAGCATAGCGTTACTTTTAGTAGCATGCACTAATGATAATGGTGGTGATGGCACTGGCTGTACGGAGGTCGTGGTAGGGGTGGTGGTAATGTTTAGTGATCACGGTGGTGGTCGTGTTTTTCTAGTCCATGGTTCTCAAAATGTGAATGAGCAAATACAGGGCAACACGCTTATATCGAACTATTTTATGGGTAGCTAACGAGTTCGTTATATCCGTGAATTCGTTATATGCGTGTACGCGTTTACCCGCTTTTGGTAGTGTTGTATGTGACAGTTTTTAAACTACTCGCCAGGTGTCTATCAAACGCAAAGATATTTTGTTGTGTAACATTTATTTAGATGACACATAAAACAGTTACAAATGTTACTATTAAGTGTAGTTATAGTATAACATCGCAGTCCACCGTCTGTGAAAAAGTAACGAAATATGACGTTAACAAATGGCGAGCACGCCGCGTCCAAGCACCCTAACACACGAACTGTGGCGGGATGGAGCCACGGTATCTACAGTACTTCTTGTACAACACACACAGAATGACACCAGTTAATCTGCTTTAAAAACGTCCTGCATAGACGTTTGTTTGCTACTGGCTAGGGCACCAGACAAAAGGAAATCCTTAGGCCAGTCGTGTACGCTGCAGCGTCGTCTGACTGCGTAGCACTGTTACTGATGGACTGTCGTATATCGCGCAACATGTCGAAACACTCGGCGATGTTCTTTATCTGCTCAGCAGGAGATGGGTCGGATTCGTCATTTTCGGCTGCTGATGTGGCATCGTCTGTCGGTGTCGTGTCGTGTGCGAAGAGCTCGTCTTCAGTCAAGGCTGATGTTGTCGGCAGATTGGCGTAAACACTGGCGTAATCGTCGAACGTCCAGTCGTTTGAAGCTTAGTGGGCAGATAACAATCACCTTTGACAAATTCCCTCATTGACCTAATTACTGTGTCACTGGCGCTCTGCGCAGCCACGGCATGGCTTCCAAGTCACGGGCGGGAAGTATTTGCGAACAACCGGGCGATTTTCAGTTGGAGAGAAATTCGTAACAAGGCGAAATTTGTTCGGGAAAAGTTGTTCGTAATACCCGTGAGTTCATTATACCTGCGTTCGTAATATGCGTGAATGCTAAGGTGTGTTTTATTTACCTGGTAGAGGCGTTCGTCGCCGTATCACGTCGACTTTATCAGTACCGATGACGCTGAATGACGTGATACGTTGACGAAAGCCTCTACCAGGTAAATCAAACACACCTTGGATATGTAAAATGAAGGTTCTCTGATTCGTATTTTAAGTTGCTCAGCTAAACCCAAAAATAAAAACAAAGTGGCAGTTATACAAAACATTGTAGGTGTACAGTTTCATACTATGACAAGCAATATATATGTGACAAGTTACGTCAAAATTTGGAAGCGGCCCCATTCCCTTATGGTTTGGGGTCTGCGGTTATATAATTTAATTCCTTCGTCAACTGTTAGTTATCGCTGCCGTTATCTCTCATTCTCTGTCCTTGCTAACAGTGTCTTTGTCTTCTGCCCAACCCCCCACCCACCCATTCGGTCTTCTTGTCCTAACTACACCTTGCACCTAGTTTTACTCTTGGGTTTCATCACAGATACTGACTTGACACATGACATGTCTCACAGCCACAGACCGGCAAATACGCACCTGACATATGACATGTCTCACAGCAACATGACCGGAAAATACTGACCTGACACATGACTTGTCTCACAGCCATCCGATTGGTAAATAAGATGATTATCCGCGCAGCTGACTCCTGACAGGAGGAAGAACACTTTTACATCAACTATAATTAGTTATTATTCGCTTAACTGAACTTATATAATAACTGATATATTATAACTATATATATATATATATATATATATATATATATATATATATATATATATATATATATATATATATATATATATATATATGTATATGTATATATATATATATACATATATATATATATATATATATATATATATATATATATATATATATATGTATATATATATATATATATATATATACATATATATACATATATATATATATATATATATATATATATATATATATATATATATATATATAGTTATAATATATCAGTTATTATATAAGTTCAGTTAAGCGAATAATAACTATATATATATATATATATATATATATATATATTAAAGGTCAAGAAATACACAGATGGTGTGTTGGGGGTCTTAATCTCAGATCAACCTGTTGGGTGGCATCCTCCAACCAATTTTGAAAGTCCACCTCCCACCTATTTAAGGGACACCTATGGTAGACATTTGGTGCAATACGTTATACGTGTATATATATATATATATATATATATATATATATATATATATATATATATATATATATATATATATATATATAAATATTTATATATGTATATATATATATATACATATTTATATATGTATATATATATATATATATATATATATATATATATATATATATATATATATATATATATATATATATATATATATATATATATATATATATATGTATGTATATATATATATATATATATATATATATATATATATTCATAATAACATAATTTAGCTCACCTTTATCTGACGAACCACCTGAGCCGCTGAGTCATGAAATGTTAGTGCTGACAGAAGTGTGATATTTTCTTTCTTCAACAAATTCTTCAAGTCGTCCGAAGCCTGAAAGCAATATGTGATGCAACTGTACTCAATAAAACCAATTCGAACCTTGTATAAATACATACAACTCACGGGTTTTAATCGCAAAAACACTGGGTGCCAAACAAAATAAACATGAGATAATCTCACTTCACGTACCGGTAAAACGTAATCCAGGTTTTGTGAGATTATCGCCACTTTACTCCAGTTGTAATACCGTAATACTCGAATCATAGCCGGATTGCGCAGCGCCGTGCTTTCTTTTGTCCGAGCGAAGTACGGGTACTTGTTGGTGTCGGACATTTCCGGTGACGTCACAAAATAACTTATCTACAATAGCAATGTATTGCGTGTTGATTATCAGCTGTTCGCCTTTCATCTGGATCATTACATTGCGCTCATATCATAATAAGACATTCGAATTAATTGCCAACAGCACAACATTTACTGTTTCCCAGATTCCGGGTTTCGATAGTATTGAGGAATACGGCAAGACTTTCTTAATTCATTTCTTTGGCTAACACAATATATGTTCCCTTCAAAAACAATAATATTTCTAAGGCATGCTATAATTTAATCTGATCACATGGTAAGGCTAGATCTGCACTTGATATTAGAAACACAACAGTGTTGACATCGACTCCCACCACAGTGTGGTTCGTTGTATCCTTACCTCTACCAGGTTATAGAGTGGTGATGTTTCTGCGATTACTTTGGCTTCAGGCGTGAAAATCGGTCCAATTACCATGATCTTTGTTGGCGGGTTTGATATTTGGGTAATGAACTCCTTCACGACGTGGCCAATGTCGTTCTGTGAAGAAAAAAACAGTACTTGTTTAGTGTGTTTTCTGGTTCAGTGTATTGTGCCGAACATTTGTTTGTTCACAAGGATGTGTCGTTCTGTGGAAAACATTTAACTCCTGCTGCTTATTCTATTGTTATTGTTCGATACAATGTAATTACACGCAGACCTATATCATAGTGAATTGTCAGAAAGAGTGGAATATTGATTAGAATAAGTATTACTATTACACACATATTATACATAAATGCATAGACATATATTAAGAAATCGTTTTTGTTAACATTTAGTCACTATTTTTGAGGTACATAATCCCGAACCCAAATTCAGCGAGTGATAAAGGGGTTTGTCTACAGTTCGTGAATTTAGTTTATTTGTTTATTTGCAGGCAAACACTCCTTAGAAGCAACATATAAGATGAGTAGATACAAAATAGATAATTTTACGTTTTTCCGAAAAGTAAATCAATGGCAGTATTTTAGAGTAACTTCGATCCAGAAACTTTGTCTTGGTACATATTGACGAATTTATTTTGGTGTATCAAACTATTTATCACTTGAGAGACCAAGTGATAAATTTACATAGATTACATACATAAGGTAATATCTGACATAGTTGTAGTAAACGTTTTCGGTAAAAAGGAACGAACATCAAGATTTTAACTTACGTTGGTATACATTGAGTCTTATTCTTATGTCTACATAGTGTTCTGCGTATTTGCTAGGTGGCAAGCTTTATTGGGCTCGTGCGAGCTTAGTTGGGATAGCATAGTTAACAAGTATATTATTGTCAAAATGAAATTAAAACCTAAATAATCCAGCCAAAAGTGTTATTTTGAACACAGAAAACAGCCTTATTCAAGGCAAACGTAGCAAGGAGAGAACATTGTACACAACATTAATCTAACTATATCTAAATTGTGTGATGGCGCCGTACAAACTGCAAGTAAAGGCCACCAGACATTTAGTATGCGAGAGTTGAAGCAACTGGGTGGACTTCCTCAAGTCCGGGTGTGAGTCTTGGGCTGAGGTTCAGGCGGAAAATTTTTGTTTTGAGTGTAAGGGTTGTGCAAAGACAAAGGGACTAGCGGTGGAGATAGAACGGCTGAGGCAGCTCGTTTTGGCATTGGTGGAAAGGGAACAGGTGAAATGTGCAAATGGCTCCTTTCCGGTTGGGGGGGGGGCAGAGGATGATAAAGTGTGGGGAGGCGATAAGAGAGATGCCAGGGAGAGCTCACCTCAGATTGGGAGGAGGCTGAAAGGAGGTGAGGTGGCAAGGTGGAAGGAGACAGGAGCGAAGGATACAGGAAGGAAGGAGAAGGGGGAAGGCGACGGGAGCGAATGAGACGGGAGGGAAAGCAACGGGACGAGGTAGACGTGAGAAAGGGCGAAGTGAGCGAAGGGAACGAAGGCGCCAGGAGTGAAAGCGAGAGGAGCGCAAGATAGCCAGGAGACGGGACGAAAGGTGACATGTTGATGGGCGAGAGGGAGATGGACAACATACTGTCAGGTGACACGATTGCATGACAATGGCATTTAACATGCTAGTTCATCAGCTGTGTAGGGAAGAGCAAGTTAGATTTGTGGATTTTGTGGGGATGTTTTGTTGGGAAGGCTGACATGTTCATGAGGGATAGGCTTCAACTAAGTGGAAAGGGTGCAGCAGTGTTTGTGGATGAACTGTCAGCAGCATTCGACAGTTGCATGGGTAGCGTCAACAATATTTTCGGGAGTAAACATTGTTTAAGCTTGGTGCACAGGGGGTTAGTTAGAGGTGCCTCAAACAAGACAAGAGGCCACTAGTACACACAAACTTGTGTAAATAACAAAATGTCCGGAAAACAGTTATGAAGCTGGTTATCAATGCGTAAATGCAAGGAGCATATTAAATAAGAAAAACGAATTAAACATTATGGTAGAAGATACTGACCTTCACATTATTGATATCAACGAATTATGGTAAGGGAAGGAAGCAGAATGCGATTAAGCTGTTTGGTGCAATACAGTTACAGAGAATTCAACATTAACTATTGGATTAGATTACGGAAAGTAAAACAACGAATAGGATAACACAAAAATACAAAACGCCATGAATTAAGTGAGTAAAAGGGAATGTCTAATAATGGGAGATTATTGGGAACCATTGGGTAAGAGTGACCACAATCAAATACATTTGACATCAAATTAAATTCAGAAAGAAAAATAAAAAATACAGGAGATATTTCTACAAAGGTAGATATAAAGATACGAGAAAATACGTAGCAAAGCTAGATTGGAATAACAAGGTGAGGAATAAGACAATACTTGAATGATGGAACATTCTAAAATATGAAATTGAGAAAATCATTGATCAGTTTGTTCCTTTAAAAAAATAGAAAGAAACACTTGTCAAAAGAAGTTATTAGAAAAATAGCGTACAATCAAACGATGTGTAGGGTTTATAAGCATACAAGAAAGACAAAGACTACACAAATTACAAAAAGGCACTTTACATTAAGTAAGCTACGACTTAAATTAGACAATCTAAAAGAAGCTATGAAAAAAATTTGGCTTATAACATAAAACAAATGATACGAAGAGTTGTTATGCATATGTCAGGAGTAATCAAAACGTACGACACATTATTGGGCCACTAGAAGACAGGGCTGTACATATAATATCACAAGGTTTTTTTAATGGAGGAAGACGTAAATGGATATTCCAGTTCAGCGTTTACCAGACAGGATATTATTTCGTTACCAGTTCCAAATGCTAAATTTCAGGAGGTTTACTCGGACTATTTAGGGCAGTTAACTGTAACTCTATAAATGGTAGCTAAGAATGCTAAATCCATGGAGTGTGTGGAATTCCTCCAAAATTAATAATGGCAACAGTACAACAAATTAGTATAGCACTTGCAAGAGTGTTCAATCTGTCATTAAAACGGGAAGTGGTTCCTTTTGAATGGAAATAAAAAAAATTATACCATTATTCAAAAAGGGTTTGAGAAATAAGTCAGATAATTACAAACCAATGTTTTAGCATCAGTGATTTGTAAATTATTAGAAACGTTCATTAAAGACGAGATGGTGAACTTCCTTGTTATGCATAAATTATTAAATCCATCTCAACATGGATTCCTAAAAGCGAGGTCATGCTTAACAAATGTGCTATGTTTTTTGGAAGAAATCACTAGGTGGATGGACGAGGGTCACCAGAAAATATTACCTACTTAGATTTTCAAAAAGCTCTCGATAACGTGCCACATCAAAGATTATTACCTAAATTAAAAGCCCATGGGATCGGGGATTTAACAAGATTTGCCATCCAAGCCAAAGGCCCAGATGGCAAGTGGACAAGGAAGTCATTGGCTTATCGAGAGTCCAACAATGTTCATCTACTTATAACCCGCCCTCCTGAGATATGTGTCAACCTTGTTTTTAAACATATTCACGCTGCTAGCAGTTACACAATCTGTAGACAATTTGTTCCATTCATTTATTGTCCTCTGCGAGAACGAGTGCTTCCTGATGTCCAATCTACATTGATCCTTTACTAATTTTACCTCATGTCCTCTAGTTTTGCTACCCTTCTTGAGTGAGAAAAACATATTTCTATCAATATTGTCATACCCATTCAATATCTTAAAAACGTCAATCTGATCTCCTCTTAACCTCCTTGTCTCTAGAGTTGTTAAACCACATTCTTTCAGGCGTTCTTCATAACTAAGGTCTCTAAGTTCTGGAATCATTTTAGTTGCTCTCCTTTGTATGCGTTCAAGCGTATCTATATCCTTCTTACGATATGGTCTCCATGCTTGTATACAGTATTCTAAATGAGGTCTAACTATTGCTTTATAAAGAGGTATAATTAACTTTTTTCCCTTGTATGTTATGTTTCTTCTAATCAATCCAATAATTTGATTACCCTTTGAAGCTGCAATACCACACTGCTCTGAAACTTTCATATCAGCGCTTATTGTAACTCCTAAGCCCTTTTCTTTTACAGTAGTACCCAGAACAGTATCTCCCATTTTATAGTTTACATTCAAGTTCCCATGTCCTGTATGTAGGCATTTACATTTCCCAAAATTGAACAGCATCTGCCATTTCTCAGACCATTTCACTAATCTGTCTAGATCGTTTTGTAAATGTTTTTATCACCATCAGTATTAACCTTTCTAAACAGCTTTGTGTCATCCGCAAATTTCAGTACGTTACTTGTTATACTGTCATCCAAGTCATTGATATATACTAAGAATAATATAGGTCCTAATACTGATCCTTGAGGTACCCCACTCAAAACCGATTTCCAATTTGAAACTTCTCCATCTACTACAACTCGTTGTCTTCTGTCAGTCAGCCATTGTTCTGTCCAGTCAGTTATGCTATCCCCGATACCATGGGCTTTTAATTTAAGTAGTAATCTTTGATGTGGCACTTTGTCAAAAGCTTTCTGAAAATCTAAGTAGTTAATATCTACTGGCGATCCCACGTCTATTCACTTAGTGATTTCTTCCAAAAAACATAACATATTTGTTAAGCATGACCTCGCTTTAAAGAATCCATGTTGAGATGAATTTAATAATTTATGCTTAACGAGGAAGTCCACCATATGGTCTTTAATTAACCTTTCTAATAATTTACAAATCACTGACGTTAAACTCACTGGTCTGTAATTTTCTGACTTATTTCTCGAACCCTTTTTAAATAATGGTATGATGTTTGCTTCTTCCCATTCCAACGGAACAACTCCCTCTTTTAATGACAAGTTGAATACTCTTGCAAGTGATATACTGATTTGTTCTACTGTTTCCAATAGTAATTTTGGAGGAATCCCATCCACTCCCGGTGATTTGTTATCCTTCATTGCCTTTATTTTTTTAGCTACCATTTCTGGAGTTACAACTAACGGACCTAAATAGTCAGATTTAGCTTCCTGAAATTTAGCATCAGCAACTGGTAATGAACTAATATCTTCTTTGGTAAACACATAATTGAAGTAACCATTTAGGTCTTCCGCCATTAAAAACCCCTGTGATGCTATATTTCCAGCACTGTCTTCTAGAGGTCCAACCTTGTCTTGTACGTTTTGTTTACTCCTGACATATGCATAAAAACTCTTGCTGTCATGTTTTATGTTACATGCTAGTGTTTGCTCATAGCTTCTTTTAGATTGTCTGATTTCAATTGTAGCTGCATTAAGTGCATCTTTGTAATTTGCATAGTCTTCTTACTTTCTGGTACGCCTATAAACCCTCCACATAGTTTGTTTTAACACTATTTTTCTAATAGCCTCTTTTGACAAGTGTTTCTTTCTACAACGTTTTCCTTGTTTTTGGAAGGGAACAAATTTATCGATGATACTCTCAATTTCATATTTCAGAATATTCCAACATTCAATTGCGGTCTTATTCATCAGCATGTTATTCCAATCTAGCTTTGCTAAGTATTTTCTCATATCTTTGTAGCTACCTTTGTGGAAGTTTCTCTTGTACGCTTTCTTATTTTTACTTTCTGATTTTACATTGATGTCAAAATGTATTTGATTATGGTCACTGTTACCCAATGTTTCAAATATTTTTACATTGTCCACTAATTCTTTTTGTGATGACAAAACTATATCTAATACATTTTCTCCCCTGGTTGGTTCTAGCACGTGCTGAGTAAGAAAGCTATCCTGGATTACAAATAGAAATTTTTGGTCCTCAATCCCTGTGCTCTCTAGAGAATTCCATTATATGTGTCCATGGCTAAAATCTCCCTTTATGATACAATCCCCTTTACTAACTTCCTTTATAGCGTTTTTTATTTTTGTGTTGTCCTCTTCGTTTATGTTTGGACTTCGGTAAACTAATCCAACAGTTAATTTTGAATTTCCTGAAACAATTTTGCACCAAACAGCTTCATCGCAATCTGCTTCCCTTTCTAGTTTTATTTCATAAGCCTAAATAGATTGTTTAACATACAAAATAACTCCCCCGCCCCTTCTTCCTATTCGATCTTTCCTAAACATTACGTATCCTGTCAGTCCTAATTCAGCATCTGATATATCTGTGTTGGCCATGATTCAGTTATACCAATTGTGTGAGGGTCAATATCTTCTACCATAATGTTTAACTCGTTTTTCTTATTTACTATGCTCCTTGCATTTAAACATACGCATCTATAACCTTTTTCAGAGATGTTTTTCGGATGATTTAATATTGGTTTATCTGTGCTTGTGGCCTCTTGTTCTGCTTGAGACACCTCTAGGTAACCCCCCCCGCACTTCTAGTTTAAACAATGTTTACTTCCAAAAATATTTGTCATTGTACCCATGTCACTATCTACTGCTGCTGAAAGTTTGTCCGCGAATACTGCCGCCCCCTTTCCACTTAGATGAAGCCCATCCTTCATGTACATATCAGCCCTCCCAACAAAACTTCCCCATAAATCCACAAATCCAACTTCCTCTTCCCTACATAGCTTCTGGACTAACACGTTAATTGCCATCCCCCGACAATTTCGATATTTGTGACCCCTCCTGCCCATTACAGGTAAAATCCCTGACAGTATTACCTGCTCAACCCGCGCTTGTTTTAGTGTTCTGACCAACTGCCTATATTTCCTAACTATGGCAGTTGTACCCTCCCTCTCTACGTTATTTGTCCCTACGTGTACTAAAACAGATCCACCCTTACCCGAGCCTACGATGTTTTTTACCTTCTCAGTTATCGCCTCTATTTTGGCTCCAGGCAAGCAGACCACCACATCATCTCCCTTGTTTAAGACTCTGTCGGTCTTGCCTAACTATCGAATCCCCCACAAACACCCTCGCTCTCTTCCTCACCCCCTCTATCACTGCTGCAGAATAACTCTTCCGTTCGATCCCTTCCATCACATTCTGTCCTGACCCCTTCCCTCCTGTCTCCCCCACTTCCCACTCCTTTGCTCTTGTCTCTCCCAGTCCCCTCTCCTTCACTCCAGTTGTTTTCCCTCCCTTCTCTCCCACTCCCTTCTCCTTCCCTCCTGTCTCCCCTACTCCCCTCTCCTTCACTTCGGTTGTCTTCCCTCCCGTCTCCCCCAACTCCCTTCTCCTTCCCTCCTGTCTCCCCTACTCCCCTCTCCTTCACTCCGGTTGTCTTCCCTCCCGTTCCTTTCCTTCCCGTCTCCCTACGACCTGTCACCTTCCCTCCTCTCAGCTTCCTCCCAGGCTGAGGTGAGCTCTCCCTAGCATATCTTGTGTCTTTCCCCACTTTATCGTCTACTGTTCCCCCACCGGAACTACTGGCACAAACCCCCTGTTCCCTTCCCACCATTGCCACAACGAGCAGCTTCAGCTCTTCTAACTCCACCTTTAGTTCCTTCATCTTCGTACATCCCCTGCACTCAAAACTAAAACTATCTGCCTGGACCTCAGCCCAGGACTTCTCGCACCCAGACTTGACGAAGTCCACCCAGTTACTGCAACTGCCACAAATTAAGTGCCTTGTGGCCTTTAACTGCCGTTTGCACGGCGCCATCATACAATTTAGTTTTAGTTAGTGTGCTACGTTAGCCTTGAATAAGGCTGTTTTTGTGATCAAAAGAACACTTTAGGCTAATACTTGCTAACTATGTCTTCTATTAAGCTCGCATGATAAAAAAACCTGCCACCTAGCGAATACGGAGAACACTGTGTAACAAAACAGCGAAATCAGTGTGTACTAATTTACGTTAAAATCCTGCTGTTAATTCCTTTTTACCAAAAACGTTTACTACCACTATGTCAGATATTACCTTATGTATGTAATTTAAGTAAATATATCACTTTATCTTATATATATATTAGCCAATGTAAACGATAGTTCGATGCACGAGTTGAATTCACGACCTGTAAACAAACTCCCTTTTATCACTCGTTGAGTTTGAATCCGGGAAAAAATACTACCTCTGTAAACAAAAACGGTTTCTTAATATATGTCTACAAGAAGTTTGTGAACAATATATGTATAATAGTAATACTTATTCTAACCAATATTGCAATGTTACTGACTATTCACTATGCTATCTCAATTTTCGAATGGTAAACAACCCTATTAACGCTCGCTGACTTCCCTGACAGAGTCCGAAACTAACTTACTCTTAAATACTCCCTCTGACTAATAATTAACAAAACCTGTTTCCTAATATATGTCTACAATACGTTTGTGTATAATATGTATGCAATAGTAATACTTATTCTATTTGATATACCGCGTTTTTCTGTAAATCATCTACACCAAATTCAAGTCGCTGCACCAAGTCCAAATCCAAGTAGCCGGAAGTAGTAATGTGTAAGTAAGTGCTGATGTGAAAGGCATTGCAGCTTCAAAGGGTAATAACATTGTTGGGTTGATTAGGAGAAGGATGGCATAGTCGACTGGATAGAAAAATGGTTGACAGACAGATGACAGCATGTTGTAACAGATGGGGAGGCTTCAAACTGGAAATCAGTTTTGAGTGGGGTACTACACGGATCAATAGTATGACTTTTGTTATTCTTAATGATATATCAATGACTTGGGTGATAATATAACAAGTAATGTACTGACATCTCCGGATTACACAAAATGTTTAGAAAGGATAGCGATGATGGTGATAAACAACATTTACAAAACGATCTAGACAAATTAATTAAATGGTTTTAAAAATGGCAGATGTTATTCAATTTTGGGAAATGTAAATGCTTACAAACAGTACACGGGAACTTGGATGTAAACTATGAAATGAGAGATACTGTTCTAGGTATTATCATAAAAGAAACGGACGTAGGAGTAACAATAAGTGCTGATGTAAAAGGCATTGCAGCTTCAAAGGGTAATAACATTTTTGGGTTGATTAGGAGAAATATAACATACAGGGAGAAAAGGTAAGTATACCTCTGTAAAAAGCAATAGCTAGGCCTAATTTTGAATAATTTATACAGGCTTGAACACCATATCGTAAGAAGGATGTAGATACGCTTGAACGAATACAGATGTGAGCATCTAAAATGTATAAATATGTTTTTCTCATTCAAGAAACACAGTAGAACCATTGAACATGATGTAACCTTAGTAAAGGATCAGTGTAGGTTGGATATCAGGAAGTATTCGTTCTCACAGAGGAAAATAAATGAATGGAACAAATTATCTACAGATTGCGAAATTTCTAGCAGCATGAATATTTTTTTTAAAAACAAGGTTGATACATATCTCAGGAGGGCGGGTTATACAAAAATTAAACAAATTTGGACTCTCGAAAAGCCAATGGCTTCCTTGTCTATTCCTATCAAAACCCCACGATAAAACGCTATAGCAATTAAAGAATTATACATAGTCTTTAATGTGTATCCCGATAAGAAGTGCATTAGTTTATTTAAGACTCCCACAGTTCGTGATATTTTATTTGATATTCTGTCAATGTGTGAAGTCCAGTTTAATGTTTCTTGAATAATAGTGCCTAAAAAATGTCATTTGCGTACACACTTTATGAGTTGACTGTCTATTAGTACTGTTAATTTTATATCTGAAATACTATGTTGTGAAAAAATGGAACAATATGTATTTAGTTAGTGTGTTTAGGAAACACTTGCTTACAAATAACCATTCACTGATATAGTTCAGTTCAGGGGTATTAGCTATCGTTGATAGTATTATAGTCTTGTGAAGTACTATTAGCATTGGATTTGAAAGAGCAGAGTGACCCGACAAGAGTAGCATCATCAGCATATAGTCTCGCCTTGAATTTATTGCTAGCAAGATGAATATTATTTATATAGAGAGTAAATAATAGGGGACCTAGAACTGACCCCTTGTGGGACACCTGTTGAGATAATTAATGTGTAAGACATTATATCAACGAATTGGCGTCTTTCTGTAAGGTCATTCATTATCAAAATTAACGATGTCCATTTATTCCGTAATGTTAGCGCTTTTTGAATAAAATATTGTGATCTATGGTATCAAAGGCTTTTGACAAATCCAGGAAAATTGATATGGGGACTTTTTCTGTTGTCTAAGATTTGAAAAAGTGTGTCAGTCCAAGTGTAGCCGTTTCCGTGGAATGTGATTTCCTAAACCCGGTCTGACATTTGTAAAGTAATTCGTTGATAGTCAAATAATCAAATATTTGATCGTATACATTTTTTTCAAAGACTGTGTAGAGGGAAGGGAGTAATGAAATGGGTCTGTAGTTATTGAGCAGGGTTTTAATCATCTTTTTTATTCAAACGAATAACTTTCAACTTTTTTTGGGGGGGAAGTATTATAGTGTTTGTGGATTAGTTAATAATGAGATCCAAGGGTTTAGAAATTAGTGAATTAATTCGTTTTAGTAAAACTGTTGAAATTGAGTCACGACCTGCACTTCTCTTTGATTAAAAATCCTTGATAAATTGTATTACAATATCTCCAGTTACTGGTTTGAAATTAAACGTTGAAAAAGACGTGTTCTTTAACTAACTGGTAAGAGTTGCGTATTTGTACGGGGAATTGTGCCAGTTTCCTATCAATATTTACAAAGAACTCGACAAACCTATGTGCTATCTCCGTAGAATCGGTAATACAATCCATTTATATAAAAATGATTCGGATTTGTTTGTCCTACGTTTTATATTTTTTTGTACTTTGTTTTTGTACTTTGTAATTTGTCAAAGCTTATGTAATATGGTAAATGATCTGATATATTACTCATTAATATACCTGCTGTACAAGCTCTAGTGGCAGTTGAGAGCTTCCAGTATATCTGATCGATAAGTGTACAATTATTGGAAGAAAAGCGAGTCGGTAGAGTAATCTATGGGTATACACCGTTTGTAAAGAATAGATCAAAATAATCCCCAATTGTTTGCCTATCATTCACTTTCAGCAGAACAAGGTTAGAATCTGTATTAGGCCTATTGTTTATGAACTTTTCTTCCCTTATTTTGACAGGTTAGGTGCCAATTCATCAATACAAGTTGACATAACTATGTCCGTGTTGTGTAATGTTGGAGGTCTGTATATATTACCTAATGTGATAGGTTTGTTAAGATTTTCCCCATAAATATCAAGAAACATTTCTTTCTTTTCCAAATAGCGGATGACTCGTATAAATTCCTTAAGTTGTACTGGTAACGTTGATGTAGATATATATAATTAAGCCGCCAAGACCTGAACAGTTTTTAGCCTGATGCATAATATTATAATCCTCTGAGAGCCAGCTTTCCTGTAGACATATTGCACTAAAGCCAGTGTCTTTGTTGCATCAGTCCAATAGAAGTGGAGAGAGGTAATTGAGGTAATTGAGAATATTTAAGCTGAAAACGGTAAAAAAAATTGAGTAGAAGCAAGAGCATCATTTAGTTTTAGAGTGTCTATTTATGAAGAAAAGCGAGTCGGTAGAGTAATCTATGGGTATACACCGTTTGTAAAGAATAGATCAAAATAATCCCCAATTGTTTGCCTATCATTCACTTTCAGCAGAACAAGGTTAGAATCTGTATTAGGCCTATTGTTTATGAACTTTTCTTCCCTTATTTTGACAGGTTAGGTGCCAATTCATCAATACAAGTTGACATAACTATGTCCGTGTTGTGTAATGTTGGAGGTCTGTATATATTACCTAATGTGATAGGTTTGTTAAGATTTTCCCCATAAATATCAAGAAACATTTCTTTCTTTTCCAAATAGCGGATGACTCGTATAAATTCCTTAAGTTGTACTGGTAACGTTGATGTAGATATATATAATTAAGCCGCCAAGACCTGAACAGTTTTTAGCCTGATGCATAATATTATAATCCTCTGAGAGCCAGCTTTCCTGTAGACATATTGCACTAAAGCCAGTGTCTTTGTTGCATCAGTCCAATAGAAGTGGAGAGAGGTAATTGAGGTAATTGAGAATATTTAAGCTGAAAACGGTAAAAAAAATTGAGTAGAAGCAAGAGCATCATTTAGTTTTAGAGTGTCTATTTACGGTGAGTGCGTTAACATAGCCATGTCTTCATTATTGTCATCTGAATTCCTGAGAATGTCATTCAGGTTGTTTGCAGATGACCCACCAAAACTGACTAGTATTCTGTTTTCCGATAAGATGCTATGTAGATTTTGTGACATAGTTAGTGGACAGATTAACATTGTGCAACACAATGGGAGTAATTATCAAACTGGAACGGCAGTCTGGTAATATTAAAGTAATGGATCTTATTTGATATGGCGTCTGGTCACGATTGCCGATGATGATGATGATTATGATGTTGCATTTGGTGTTGATGTTGTTGTATGTATGTATGTATGTATGTATGTATGTATGTATGTATGTATGTTTGTATGTTTGTATGTTTGTATGTATACATGTATTCATGCAAGCATATATGTATATGTGTGTGTATACTTGTACATGTATGTATGTGTGTGCGTATGCGTGTATGCGTGTGTACATGTATGTATGTATGTATACATACATGTATACATGCATACATACATACACACATACATACATACATACATACATGCATACATACATACATACATACATACATACATACATACATACATACATACATACATACATACATACATACATACATACATACGAATTCATCATCATCATCATCATCGGCCGCCATGATCAACCCTCAGGAGACTGATTGAGTTTTTTGTTGATATCATCACATGTTTCGTCTACATCTTTTTCGTCGGAATGACTTGATGTAGGTAATCACACCCTTTATGGAATAGTTTAAGTTTATGTCATATGAATAGCTCAACTGCAATGTTTGTAATTCCATCAGAAATGTTCTTGTAGCTGGGACTGTTTTATGCTATATTCTAATAATAAATTCTACTCTGCAAATACATAGACTTTCTCCTTTTTTTCTAACCCGGCGCAGTCCAATGATATGCAAATTAATGTGAAAACGCTATGTTTACAGTTCACAAATGCGAGACTCTCCCAGAAGAGACATTCCATTATGCATTGTTCACGTCCTTCAGGCACCCGGACTGAAGACCCAATCTTGATTAAGATATTCTTACAAGCAAAGCTTTCTCTCCTGTCCAAACACTGCTACTGTCGGTCGATTGAAAGGTGTATGTTCGTTCGTTCGTGCGTGCGGGCGTGCGTGCATGTGAGTATGTGCGTGCGAACGTTCGTTCGTTCGTTCGTTCGTTCGTTCGTTCGTTCGTTCGTTCGTTCGTTCGTTCGTTCGTTCGTTCGTTCGTGCGTGCGTGCGTGCGTGCGTGAGTGCGTGCGTGCGTGCGTGCGTGCGTGCGTGCGTGCGTGCGTGCGTGCGTGCGTGCGTGCGTGCGTGCGTGCGTGCGTGCGTGCGTGCGTGCGTGCGTGCGTGCGTGCGTGCGTGCGTGCGTACGTACGTGCAAGCGTCTCTCTTTGTAAAATCTGATGAAACTTACTTTTGTAGAAAATCCACATATTTGCTGAAGGGTGTACCCGGGAATGATATCGCTTCTGTTGTTGACCAAATCGAGGGCGAATTCGAGCGAAACCGATAGACGATATTGTATAAACTTATCTAAACCAACGCCCATCAAGTATATATTCTTTGTTGTGCCGATGCTTGTGTTCTTCGCATCATCACCGACGACGACGTTAATTAAGAATAACATCATAAGTATTCTGACAGGCAACATCATGCGTCTGTGTGCTAATCGAAATGTCCAAGTGATCTAGGCAGCCGCACAGGTGGCTTATATCTGCAAGCACTACCGGCTTCTGCATCGCGTGGATTATAATATCTCCGATCTACCATAGCAACGGACGGACGCTGTCTCCCTACTTGCGGTTAGTCATAACGAATTTAATTTACAGACGTTTCTCGCGCAATACGGCAATACACCAATACTGGTCATAAACAACGACATCCGTCATGTTGCAAATGACAATTTGGGCAGCGGAGCTGCGTACATTTCTTTTCAACATGTAAAATTGGTAGATAATATAATTTATTTAGACTACGTTCTGCAATCTACACATAATATGTTTCACCTTAACCAACTTCAGTAATGTAAATACAGTAAATGCTCAAAGGTGTTGTAGATGTTGGCACGTGCACGCATGCGTGTGCGTATGTGTGTAACTGTGTCTGCGTGCGTGTGCGTGTGCGTGTGCGTGTGCGTGTGCGTGTGCGTGTGCGTGTGCGTGTGCGTGTGCGTGTGCGTGTGCGTGTGCGTGTGCGTGTGCGTGTGCGTGTGCGTGTGCGTGTGCGTGTGCGTGTGCGTGTGCGTGTGCGTGTGCGTGTGCGTGTGCGTGTGCGTGTGCGTGTGCGTGTGCGTGTGCGTGTGCGTGTGCGTGTGCGTGTGCGTGTGCGTGTGCGTGTGCGTGTGCGTGTGCGTGTGCGTGTGCGTGTGCGTGTGCGTGTGCGTGTGCGTGTGCGTGTGCGTGTGTACATGTTTGTTTTGTGTCAGCCACAGCGAATGACGTTGGTAAACACATTTTGCTCAAGAGTTTCAGTGTCTAATATTTGAATTGGTTAACTATGATTTTTGCAAACCTACCAGGACTACTCTATCAGCTGAGAATGCTTGATGCAAGTAACGTTTTAGCCATACATACTATCCTAATGCACACCAATGGTTGTGCATTAGGATACACTTTTTCTATTTAATAGCAAATTTAATAAGGATTCTAATATGTGTATCCTTTTTTATTTCTAACTTAATTCAGTACATTAATATCCTAATTAACTGTGCGTGCGTGGGTGCGTGCGTGCGTGCGTGCGTGCGTGCGTGCGTGCGTGCGTGCGTGCGTGCGTGCGTGCGTGCGTGCGTGCGTGCGTGCGTGCGTGCGTGCGTGCGTGCGTGCGTGCGTGCGTGCGTGCGTGCGTGCGTGCGTGCGTGCGTGCGTGCGTGCGTGCGTGCGTGTATTCTTCGTAGTTCCGATGTTTGTGTTATTCACATAACTGCCGACGACTTTTATTAAAACAGACACTATAAGTATTCTGAATGGCAACAACGTGTGTCTTTATTCTAGTCGTAATGTTATATGGTTCAAGCACACCGCACTGGTAGCTTATAACTGCACGCACAATGATTATATTGAACTAATTAATGACAAACAGCTTCTTCATAATTGCAATCGAGATAATGGTGTGTGTGTTAATTGTTCTGGAAGAATGTAACTTTAAGTTACATTCCTACACATGAAAGTTCAGATTTACTATAGAACTAAAATATCACACAGAAAATATGATGACATTATGTATACAAACCATCGCCATGTTTATGTTCTATTCAAATATCATTGAGCAATTGATTTGTTTATAATGTGATTTACGTTCCTAGCAGCGTGTGTCCAACGAACTTGCGAACGTATTTTTTATTTGTAAATTAGAGACACAATTGTAACCTAAGTTTTCGTATCTGAGAACCAATTTTTAACTACATTTTGTATTGAAAAAAGTTTTGGGGTAATGCAAAGTTTCAAAAAAAAAAGGAAAATGTTTTCAATGTTACGAAAGTTACCCACTTCGTATAATGATAATGAGTGGCAAATACCATAATTGTAGAGAGCAGCATATCTATGCATGGATATATCGTTCTTTTATTGTTTATGTCATTGAGAGTTCTAGTGCTATGATAAGATGAGATTTTCCAACCCATATGTCACAAAATGTGAACTTCCAGTGTGGAAAGGCCCATGTGTGCGTGCGTGCTTATGGCCTTGCGTTCGTGCACATGTGTGTGTGTGTGCGTGCGTGCATGCGTGCGTACGCATGCACGTGTGCGATTGACATTTAGCCACACGTTTTATTGTCAAAAATGTAATGGTTCCAAACATGTGTATTACTGTGTTTATGCATAAAAGGATAACAACTGCGCCGCTGTATATTTATTATGGCCACATTCGATGAGAATGTAAACGTCACCTACAATCATACAGTCTATGTAGTACAGCAATAAACTTTCACATAGCAGCTGATTATACAATATACACAGTCAGAAGACATTTTTGCTATCAAACCATTCTATCAAACCATGGCTTCCCGTACACTGGGATTAGTTGACCCTGATGCATCCTTTGGCACAAACAGGCGGACGATACACTGCGGGAGACTAGTTATTTAGACACACACTGTATATCCTCCAATAAGTGTTGTCAGTTAATTTGTTATTTAAGTAGTTATTTAGTTAATTAATTACTTAGATCAATGAGTCAGTTAGTGAGTCAGTGAGTATGTCAGTGTGTCAGTGAGTTAGTCAGTCAGTCGGTGAGTCAGTGTGTCAGTGAGTCAGGCAGTCAGTTAGTCAGTGCGTCAGTGAATCAGTGAGTCAATCAGTCGGTCAGTCAGTCAATGTGATAGTGAGTCAGTATGTCAGTCAGTTTGTCTGTCAGTTAGCTAATTAGTTAGTAAGTTATTCAGTTGTGCTGTTAATTGTTAGTTACAAATTATAAGTTAGCTGTTTTCTTAAGGTAATAATAGCACAGGTGTATATTTTTATCGTGTTTGATTTTAGTTATTGAAATGGGAGCAGTACACATACACATATATATATATATATATATATATATATATATATATATATATATATATATATATATATATATATATAGCGTTTTACAGTTCAAGCTGTGGATTTTCTTTGGAAATGTTACATGGCATAGTTGAACGGCTGTGCGACGGGCTGCCTTGCCGACGACGGATCAGATCAATACAAGCGCGCAGTGGCTGTAATCACGGAAAGTCCAACTTTTATGGATTAGACAATAAAACAACGAGAATGGCCATAACTTCACATCATTACAGAATAAGAAGAATAATGCCAGCTTTTTTACACTGACAAATTTAATTATATATTTATGGTTTTCTGCAGTAGGTCTTGATTAACTTGATTACCTACCAAGAACTGTTATTCCTAAGATAATTTACTCTATATGTCTGAGTGTCTTCTATCTGGAGTTATTCGTAGCCGAAGATAAAAGGAAGATGACTGCACAGACAGATTTAGGAGAGGCAAAATAGATTTAGGAGAGGCAAAATCTGCTGCATCGGTGCACAAAGAGCGTATGCCTTGTAGCAGGGGTACGGAATGTCATGGAGGTTGTCTCTTTTTCCTTTCTCCTTCTTTTTTCCGTTTAAGGCATCCTGTCATTCCACTTTAAAGTCAAAGGCAGTAGGTAACTAGATAATATATTGAAATTTGAAACCTTTATTGTCCAGTAAATTTTTAAAATAAAATGGAAATTTTCCTTTGGTCTCACACTGTTAAAGTATAAACAATACGACAAATTATTAATATATGAGAAACGTAAAACATAGAAAACATGTTTGTAAGTAATGTACATCATTGTTATCATACCAATTCAATTTCAAAACGTACACACACACATACACACACCCACACACACACACACACACACACACACACACACACACACACACACACACACACACACACACACACACACACACACACACACAAACACACACACTCACACACACACACACACACACAAACACACACACACACACACACACACACACACAATTGCATATATTAAATCAGTTGATCCATGACTTGGACATGATATACAACAGCAAGTTCAGACCCTAGAATTCATTATGTTTATAGCTGACGGAACAGAAATCTCTTGTAACAGTTTTTGCGTGCAAGGGGTTTCCCGAGTCGTCGACCAGGCGGGAGAGTTTCAAAAGCAGAATTGAGTGGATGAGTGGGATCATGGTGAATCTGTATATCTTTCCTTCACAACGCCTGCTGATAAAGATCACACAGTTGCAGTTGTTTGATACCAACAATTATGCCCGCCTGGTTGACCACCCAAGCCAGCCTTGCTTTGTTCTTGGCAGACAAACTGGCACACAATGACACTGGGCTAAAAGAAAGCACACTTTCAATCAAAGATCTGTACACCTACTGCAGGACGTCTACGCTGACATTAAAAGTCCTAATATATGGTATACGTATATAAGTATATGTAGCTGAATCAAATAGGGTTGGTAAGCTGGCTCAACTAACACCGTATGTGGGGTAGATTGAGCCACAATGTGTAAGTTGGGTAAATACTTTATTTATATAATTTACGTATGGATTGTACTAAAATAACAACTATAGCAACTCGTCCAACACATTTACCCAATGGGAACAACACGTTTCTGACCAGTCTACACGCTTAATTAATAAGTCGACACAATTATTATAAAAGTATAGGGCAATAGCAACCATTGTAATTAAATGTTAATATGTTGTCTTGTAGCTATCCGATGTCCCAATTTGTGGACGACCTGATTTGATGGAATTTATTATGTGTTTTGTTCAGTTGTGAATGGTGTATGGTTTCTGTTCGTGCTTGCTTTATTTAGTGCGCTTTTTCATTTGCAGTTGACTCTCTCCTCGTTAACAATATTGCAGATGAGGCATGGTAAATCTGTGCAGTCTATGACATAAATGTCATAGGCAGACTAAGTCAAGATTACTGTTGTAATCTCGGTTCACGCAGCTATCAATTGCGTTTTCTGCTGCGCCGGAAATCACAGACACACGCACCGAAAGGTGCGAAAGTAAGTAATTATTAATTTTCAACGGGAGGATTAAATTGCCCCCGGATATAGGGTTACTCATGTAATTGCATGTCTACTGTGATGGAATTCTAATTATGAGCAGAGCCGAGATAGATGAGTGCGGGGGGCAGCTGTGACACCCGAGGCAGTGACACCCAAGGTAGCGGATTCGACAAAATACAGGTAAATCACAAATCAATACACCATATTGTTGAAAAGGAAAAGAAACACAATAACTGGCCCAGGTGCGTGGATGGAACAGGCGGTGAAGTAAGCGTATTCAAATAAACTATTCCTGAGTAAAATAAAGTACTATTAAACAGACCAGTCTGGACCCATTGACAATGATGAATGGCAAGAACCGAGTGTTGACGAGGAGGAAAATAGACCAGCAGCCATAGACACAAACCCCAACTACCCTTCCTACATATCCATCATACAGCACAGATCAGGGTGGTCCCAAAAATATACTTACTGTTGACACAAAATGTGCATTCTGGTCGATTCTGAAACTGTCTTAGCGCATTGTGTTTCTCCTTCCAATACATACTACAACTGTTCCCATTAGGCCTACCAGTATGACCAATTACTGGTATATTCTATTTGCTTACAAATGCGGTGCTCGGTCATTCTATAGAAGCTTTCACTTTTCTAGGACAACTTTAGCACTATATTAAAAGATATGATGTAATTGTTAATTATTACAAATTATTGGAAATTACAATTACATGTATAGAGTCGTACAGCACTACAATCAGTTTTCGTGGACCTCCTACGTGAATGAACTCCTGGCCGATGTTAGTGGTGTTTCTGTGGCACCACTATTACATTTAAAATGTTTGCAGTGCTCAAGTTTATATGTAAATGTTGTTCTATCCTTTTATGAATTTTCTCAAATTGGAAAGCTATCCTGATATGCAGTTGTGCATATATTTGGACTACAATGCGCATTTATTTTAAGACAATCTGTAACACCAATTCATTTTATGCTGCCCCAAAATTTACAGTTATTATGTCAAACCTGCATTTTATTATAAATTTATATACATACATTATGTATGCATTCGTCAATGTCATGTATATTCCACCTGGCATGAAACAAAATGCTGCAATTCACTGCATACTAGGCTTATGCACCGCCAACATAAAACACCGTAGAATAAGATTTATATGCAACTTCAAATGGCATATTCAAAGATCATTTAATTAGTAATTCACGTTTCTATTTTTATTTATTTAATTTTTGTATTATGTTGCTGTTGTTAACCCCTAAATAGTTAAAACCGTAACATCAATGGCTCATAGTAAACCCACTCTTTATTATGATCACAAATCAATGGACATTACGATAAAACTTACGTTACTGCGGTCTGGCTGCCATACTTCTAAACAACATCACTGTGCTGTCATCTACTGGTGGAAAGAATTATCCAGATAATACCCAGTGCGTAAGTGCTATCATTAATTGAAATATTAACACTAATGACACCAACAGGGACAAACTAATATCAGAAATGCAAGTGCTGAATAATAATACTATTCACAATACTCTGTATTTATGGAGTGATTTGGACATGCTATCAACAAGTATAACATAAGTGGTATTAAGTGTAATGTCTTCTCTTTTTATCTTAGTCTAACAGTGTAATAGAGTTATTGTGTTTGGGACTGGTAACACTAATGACATATTCTACTTTTTCCATAAATAACCCTTATCATTGCTGATTAATAAAGAACGTATTTGACATGACAAAATAAGTATATTAATAAAGCAAATAACTCCACTTACTCAACTATTCCTTTTCCATGCTTCCACGTAATGGCGACAGCAGGTTATATGCGAAAAAAATCAAAACTGCAAGCCAAAGTGACAGCCTGTTTAATACGCCACCGCTGCTTCTCAAAGACAAACATCAGATGTACAGATTTCTTACATTGACTCAAAGTATATTTTCCTGAATTTGATATATTTGTTACCTTAGACCTATGAAAAATTTTTGTATCTTGACATGTGTTGTACGTGGATGTTGATGAATGCATTGTACATGTATGAGAGGATGTATTGAATGTTTCTTACTCTATATATCATATTTGTACAGTTGGTCTCGCTTTAAGCACTGCAGGATTTCGTGGATCACATAAGTGAACAAATATTTGTTTCATAGTAAATGAAGAAACCTTATATTATATTAATCTTATATATATTTATTTGCATGGTAGGCAATGCAGGTTTTAAATGTTATGTTGATGCGGACCAATTATATAATATATTTTGTCATTTAACCGTAGAACCACTCACTGTGCATTTTGCCAGAGGTCGACGCCGCTTTTGAAATCGACGCCTGATCTCACGTTGGAGTTTAGCGCTTACATATGGTTGCTGATCCTCTCCATGGTGTAACGTCAAGCTCATGGATGTACTTTGCCAGTTACTAGATAGATGTAGTCATTTGGCGGAAATCCCTCCATACTTAATCAATTCTGGTGATGTTTAGATGCGTTGTCTTCTGTGGTACATTATCTTGGAAGTGTACTGGTCGACGCAGGTTGTACTGGACGACGCAGGTTGTACTGGTCGACGCAGGTTGTACTGGTCGACGCAGGTTGTACTGGACGACGCAGGTTGTACTGGTCGACGCAGGTTGTACTGCAGCTTTCCACGCGTCTACATTCGATGCTTACAATAACATTCGTTGGAGACAGTAATAGTGATAACTGAATACGAGCAGTAATTAGTGTAACAATTGGTGAATTCAAGCAGTTAATTGCATTAATATTGTTGGCAGATTATGTCATGATTAATATTGTAACCTGGTTTCACGCAGCTGCAAATTACGTTTGTTAATTTAGTTGCCTTTACAATGTGTTATATCGGTTGTTTTAACTGAATTCCGAAACTTGATTATAATAATATGTTACTACGCAGGAAATTGCACTGTGTAACAACACATGCCGGATACATGACCGACAACATCTGTCTAAATGGAACCAGCATAGGTGTTCAAGTACATGTCGTGAAGATTTCACTTATTTGAGTAACATGATGCAATAACTGATCATCATAAAACAAAAGAAATGTGGATGTCCAGAATTAAGCGTTGCAGAGATGGATTTGCAGAAACAAAACATGCAGAAAAAACAAACACTAACTCCACATCCCACAACATGGGTCCGAGGAGACCAACACTATGTTTTATTACCGACACTAAATGGGCAATCGTGTATTTTTATCTATCTGAGCAAATTGTGTTTCTCCTTCAATACAATGAGAAAACATAACACAAAATACAACTGCAACCAATACAAGTCTTGCCAATTAATGTTCTATTTACGCACACATGCGGTAAGAAATTAACATACCATGTACATAATTAAATATCATCAATTAATATGTGGGCGACAAATGCGACACGCAAACAACATATGTTCTAACTGATGTCTATGTTAGGGGAAATAAAGGATCCCACGCAGGGAAATGGATAAAACAAATGTGATTGACTCATTAACTCTAGATAAGGACACTCTTAAATAAGCGTAAGTTTAAGTTGGCTTTGTAATTATTTAGAAAATAGAAAACAATTTGTTTCATGTAATCAGAATCATAACAGTGACATGTGGTGTTCTTCAAGGATTAATACTAGGTCAATTTCCCTTCATAACAGTGCCATGTGGTGTGCCTCTAGGACTAACTCTAGGTCAAGTTCTATTCATAAGTGTGATATGTGGTGTTCCTCAATTACTACTATTAGGTCAAATTCCCTTCATAACAGTGACATGTGGTTTTCCCCAAGGGCTAATTCTAGGTCAACTTCCCTTCATCTTTTACATTAATGACATTATTAAAACATCAATTATTTAACTTCACATTATTTGACACAGTGTGTTTCACTCACATAAACATTTAAGATGCTTTTTGAAGAAGTCAATGTATAACTAAAGAATATAGCAGCATGATTTAAGTGTAACTAGCTATCATAAAACATTGATACAATTGTTGGGAGTTCACGTAAAGGAACATCTAAATAGGTCGATGCACATTACCAAATTAATTTCTAAACCAGCACCTATCACTGGCATGATTCATAATTTAAAATAAATTTGTCCAGCCTGTGTATCGAAAACCCTATTGTGTTCATTAATTTTTCCTAGAAATATGTTCATAGCCATAACGCTAGAAAGCACACTGACTTTTTATTCCGCAGATTAGAACAGTTCTCAGTCAGCTGTGTGGGTCCACAGATGTAGAAAACATTACTGTATGAAATAACAGTGTCTGCCTTACAGCAAACATTCAAATATACTATGGAACAATTTAAACTCTCTAATTATCAAAGAACATGATTGATTATAATATTAACTGAAAAACCAGGTGTCCATAATAAGTATATAATGTTTAATTGTCAGGTGAATCTTATTCAGGTTTGCCTATTCTAGGTATCACATTGACTCCAAATATATATTCCTGAATATGATATATTTGTAATCCATGTGTTGTACGTGGATGTAAGCATTGTACATGCATAAGAGGATGTATTGACTGTTTCCTACTATATATATATATCATATTTGTACAGGTGGTCTCGTCAGAAGCACTGCAGGACTTCGAGGATCATATCAGTAAAAAAAATATTTGTTTCATAGAACTGAAGAAACCTTATTTTATATTAATCTGACATATATATATATATATATATATATATATATATATATATATATATATATATATATATATATATATATATATATATATATATGCATAGTAAGTAATGTGGGTTCTAAATGTTATTTATGTTGATGCGCACCAATTATCTAATATATTTTGTAATTTAACCGTGGAACCACTCGCTCTGCATTTTGTTAATGCTGTTTGGCCAGAGGTCGACTCCGATTTTGAAATCGACGCCTGATCTCACGTTGGCGTTCCGCGATTAAATATGTTTGCAAGTCATCTCTATGTGTAACGTCAAGCTCATGGGTATAGTTTGCCAGTTACTAGATAGACGTAGCCATTTGGGGGAAACTCTCCATACTTAATAAATTATGATGATATTTAGATATATTGTCCTCAGTGGAACATTCTCTTGGAAGTGTACTGGTCGAAGCAGGTTGTACCGGTCTACGCAGGTTGTACTGCAGCTTTCCACGCGTCTACATTCGATGCTTACAATAACCTTCGTTGGAGACATAACAGTAATAGTGATAACTGAATACGAGCAGTAATTATTGTAACAATGTGTGAATTCAAGCAGTTAATTTCACTAATATTATTGGCAGATTATGTCATGATTAATATTGTAACCTGGGTTTACACAGCTGCCAATTACGTATGTTGCGTTGACAGTGTGTTATATCGGGTGTTTCATATTCCGAAACATAATAATAACATGTTTCCTGGACTATGCAGGAAATTGCACTGTGAAAAACCACATGCTCATCATCGTTGACCGACTACATATGTCTAAATGGAACCAGCATGGGTGTTCGAGGTCATGTCGTGAGGATTTCACTTATCGCAGTAACATGATCTGCCAGATGCAATAACTGATCATCATAGAACAACAGAAATGTGGATGTCCAGAACTAAGCGTTGCAGAGAAGAATATGCATAAAAAACTAACACTAACTCCACATCCCACAACAAGTGTCGGACGAGACAAACACTATGTTTTATTACCAACACAAAATGTGCAATGTGTATTTTTTTGTATCTGAGCACATTGTTTTCTCCTTCAATACAACGAGAAAGCATAACACAGAATACAACTGCAACCAATACAAGTCTTGTCAATTAATGTTCTATTTACGTACACATGCGGTAAGAAATTAACATACCATGTATATAATAACTAAATATCATCAATTAATATGAGGGTGACATAAACTGCGACACGCAAACCACATATGTTCTATTTAGTGTCTATATCGGGGTACATAAAAGAACCCACGCAGGGAAGTACAAAAAACATGTGATTGACTCACTAACTCTACAGAAAGAAGACATTCTTCAATAAAACATCGACGCAATATCCTAGAAAGACTTTGCAGCTCCAGATCATGGATTTTATATCGTCTCTGACTAGTCATACCATAACTGTCGCATTATATATAAATATATATATATATATACATATATATATATATATATATATATATATATATATATATATATATATATATATATATATATATATATATATATATATATATATATATATATATATATATATATATATATATATATATATATATATACATATGTATGTATGTATGTACATACATACATACATACATACATGCATACATACATACATACATACATACATACATACGTACGTATATACGGTGACTCGCTATTACCTGACCGATTATGTTTACATTTCTCCTTTTTGTCAACATACATTAGCAACAACAAGAGTGAAACATTTTTAACACAATAATAAATATACGATAAAAATTTGTCACTTTATCCTCATAAATTACTAATACGACTAAGTAACATCTTATTCTGATAATGACGCCACCAGACGGACTACGACGAAGTAATTCGATGCGCAATGGTTGGCTGGGCAACAGTGGCGCCATTCAGTATATCACTACTGCCACAACTAGATTACAAATTTAAAGCCAACGTTGTGGAGTGGTATAAAGAAATGGTTGGCTGGCAACGTCATTGTTGCTTACGACTTATTGCGTCATTGGAACAGACAACTGAGTAACATACATACATACATACATACATACATACATACATACATACATACATACATACATACATACATACATACATACATACATACATACATACATACATATATATTATTTAAAATTACAATCCACACATATACATGCGCACACGCATCGGGCGCACGTACATACACAAGTACGCTACTTACAAGTATGCTACGTACATACTTACGTACGATACAAGAACACTACATGGAATGGCTTACAATCGCATTGACATTTTGCCATTGCCGTATTTCAAACACGGTTTCTTCGTGATCAGGCACCCAGATTCTCCTTTTTAATTTAATGAATGATACTGTCATCATCAATGCAACGAAATCATACTACATCCAAAACAAATTCGCTCTACCTGCAGCCAAATAACTTTCAAATCAGTTAAATAAGCCGAACATTAAGGACCTGGACGGTGACTCGCCATTACCTGATCAATAATGAATTCCTAAAAAGTGAATCATCAACCGTAAGACTTAATGCCAAGATATAATTACAACTTACAGTATTTTGTATCTACAGTAGACATCACATTTCTCATCTTTATCAACAGACAATGGCAACAGCAACGGTGAACATTTGTGGAAACTATAATAAATATACGATAACCAAACTGTCACTTTATCCTCATAAATTAGTAGTACGACTAAGTAACATCTTATTCTAATAATGACGCCACCAGACGGACTACGGCGAAGTAATTCGATGCGCACACTCCCACACTACCCAACAGTGGCGCCACTCAGCTTATCACTACTGCCACAACTTGATTACAAATTTAAACCAACGTTGTGGAGTGGTATAAAGAAATGGTTGCCTGGGCAACGTCATTGTTGCTTACGACTTATTGCGTCATTGCAACAGGCAACTGAGTAACATATATGCATGCATGCATGCATGCATGCATCCAGACATACATACATACATACATACATACATACATACATACATACATACATACATACATACATACATACATACATACATACATCCTCTTCAGCTCTTCTAGGCTAGTAGCCTTTTAGCTGGTCTTGACAATTGTTTGTGCGCTTGGGCGGAAAGTTGTCATTTTGTTCAAAACTCTAAGCGCACCAAAATTTGTCTAGTCTTGATTTGAGAAAAAAATATTTAATGAGGGTGCGGAAACTTCATACTCGGTGAGGATGTTCCACCGGGTCACTTTTTTTGCCTGAAGTAACTCCTTCGTTGTGTTGCTGTCACGCTCTCCTTCTTGAGCTTTAGGCTGTGTCCCCTGGTTACCGTGTTGTTGTCCAGCTCAAGTGGCATTATATCAACGTTATAGATTCCATGGAGGCATGTGTAGGTTTCAATCATGTCTCCTCGTGCTCTTATATAGTAGAGGCTTGGAAGCTTATATTGGAAGAATCACCATATTGGAAGTTCTTCAGTTCTGGGACTAGTTTCGTTTTTCGTCGTTGAATGTTCAGATGTTGGTCAAGCTACATAGTCATATTCTATAATAGGTTTGATCACGCTCGCGTGTAATTTTCTCATGGTTGGTCCATCCAGGTATGTAAACGATCTTCTTATAATGCCTATCATTTTGATGGCTTTGATTGCTACAATCTGCACTTGTTGATAAAACATTGTCACATTCTAGAATAGGTTTGATCACGCTCGCGTGTAGTTTTTTCATGGTTGGTCCATCCAGGTATGTAAACGATCTTCTTATAATGCCTATCATTTTGTTGGCTTTGTTTGCTACAATCTGCACTTGTTGATAAAACATTGTCATATTTTAGAATAGGTTTGATCACGCTCGCGTGTAGTTTTTTTGTACTTGTTGATCAAACTTTAGTTCACGGTCTATTTGCACCCCCAAGTCTCTCTCATTGGTTGTCTCACCCAAGGTGGTATCTTTCCCACCACAGGTCGTGGTATAGTCGTAGTGGTGATTGTATTGTCCCAGATGCATAAATTTGCATTTATCCTCAATGAAGCGAAGCTGCCACTTTCTAGTCCATGCTTCTAGTTGTTTTAGGTTTGTCTGCAATGTTACATGGCTTGAATGAACAGTCATTTGTCGTAATATCATCAGCGAATATGTGAGTCTACAACATATGGCATGTCGTTAATATAGCAGACAACAAGCATTGGCCCTCTCGTGACGGTGGACAATGACGATGTGCTACCATTGACGAGAACACGTTGGCGTCGTCCCTCCAGGAAGGCTGTAATCCATTGTAACACCTTGCCACCTATCCGGTATCCTGCCAACTTAACTAGCAGTTACATATTGGGAGGGGTGTTTCCCTCTTCCCATTGCTGTGGTAAAGTCCCCTCATCACTTGATTGGTGAATAATTATTGGAAAGGTTCTACCAGCTCATCAATCAATTCAACCAGAAGACGTGGATGGAGCCCATCCGGCCCTGGTGGTTTTGTAGTCTTTAGGTTTTTCAGAATCTTCTCGACTTTCTCGATTGTGATCAGGAAGTCTGTCAGCAACGTGTTGTACTGTCTAGTCTCAAATGTGGGATGTTCTCAAGGCTTTCTATGGTGAAAATACCTGTGGAAAAGGTATTGCATACTTCGGCTTTTTCAACATCAGTCTCAGACATTGTCCCATCCAGACGCTTAAGTTTAACCACTGCTGAACGAGTCTTCATCTTTAACGTGGCTTTGGCTTAATTTTTAACAAGATTTAACAAGATTGCTATCCCAAACAACAAGTTCCAGATGGCAAAGTAGACAAGGAAGCCATTGGCTTATCGAGAGTCCAACAATTTTCTCATCTAAGTGTAGCCCACCCTAATCAAATATCTGTCAATTCTAGTTTTAAACATATTCACACAACTAGCATTAACACGACACTTGTAAAGAGCTTTGGGGTTGGCATTAGCTTCCCTTGGTATCTGTCTCTCAACTCTCGGACTGCCTTCCTCACCTCTGTCTTGACTCTGTTTGATGCTCTTCTATATTCAATATAGTGTTGTTCATCTCTGGTCTCACTATATAGCATATATGTCTCAGTCTTCCTCTTGACTGCCGTGATGGTCTTGGTATTTGTCCAAAGTGGTCTGGCTTTTCTTGCTTTACCTCCCATTGTGTATTTTGGTGTATGTTTGTTGGATGAATTTCATATGGATTCCTCAACGATTGGCCAGCATTGCTCTGTTGATTTATCTCTAAAATCTTCACTCCAATTTCTAGAGGTCATCAGTTCTCTCATTTCTTCGTAATTTCCTTTGTCATATCTGTATTTGTCGACCCTAGATTTGGTGGATTTGGTGTAGCAACAAAAGTTGAAATTAAATAGTGAGTGGTGGCACTTTCCTATTGGTATAAGGTACTTGAGTTTCTCGAACATGCCCTCATAGCTATAATAAAATTACCTTTATTGTGTTTCTATACACATTTTCAATGCATACACTACCCATAACTGGATGCAATGGAAACTGAGAGATTTCTTGACAAAAAATAAAAGTTTTCAAAATTAACTAAAGATGTGCAACATCTGCACAATAAATATTAGTTGTGGCAGCAGTGAATTGGTTAGTGGCGCCACTTATGGGGAGTTTGCTCAATGCGCAGCGAGCGAGTTAGCATGACGCTCACTGGGTGGAAAGCTGAAACAAAGGGAGGGAGTACTATACATGACGCGCGAACAGTATGGCGTAGTTATATTATAACTACAATTATCAGCAAATGTATTATTGCTACTGTGATAGTTGTTGCGCCGAACTATTACAATTTACACAACCATTGCACATGCGTATTTAGTTTTGATACAAATCAAATCTTAACTACTATCAACAGCGTAATATACATGATTAAATTGACATTGATAACTGTATTACTGATCACACATATAATGAGACATGACCTCACTAGTACATAAATATATTTATATATATATATATATATATATATATATATATATATATATAAAATGGTAGGAGATAATAATTACACTTTTGCCTTAACAAAATGTTATCTTTGCTATCTTGTTGTCCCCTTAGCAACGAAGCAGATCATTTAGATACATGACGTCACTAGTACATCTGTTAGATTAAAATGATATTTTAATATGCAATGTAGAAACATAATAATTACACTGTTACCTTCCTCTTAGCAACGAAGAAGATCATTTAGTGTCAATGTGACTAAATAAGAACACTATTTTTTTAATCAGTTTGCAAGATCAATAACTACTTCTAAAACTTTTCGGGATAGTGCAGGTACGTAAAATTCAGTTTGTCTTTCTTAAATCTTTGGTTCCTTTCTGTTAGAAATTTGCTGCTATTGCTAAGGCAAATTTATTTTTCATGCGGACGTGTACCATATGAGTATGATTAAACGTTTTGCCTATCCAATTTCTTCCGAACCCAAAAGAAAATTACGCGGCGGTGTAAGAGTGTGATATCGCGTCTGCATCATTCTAGAGACAAGGAGGTTAAGAGGAGATCAGATTGAAGTTTTTAAGATATTGAATGTGTATGAAAATATTGATAGAAATGTGTTTTTCTCGCTCAAGAAGGGTAGCAGAACTAGAGGACATAAGGTAAAATTAGTAAAGGATCAATGTAGACTGGACATCAGGAAGCACTCGTTCTCACAGAGGACACTAAATGAATGGAATAAATTGTCTACAGACTGTGTAACTGCTAGCAGCGTGAATATGTTTAAAAACAAGGTTGACACATATCTCAGGAGGGCGTGTTATAAATAGATGAACATTGTTGGACTCTCGATAAGCCAATGGCTTCCTTGTCCACTTGCCATCTGGGCCTTTGGCTTGGATGGCAAATCTTGTTAAATCTTGTCTTGATAAATCTAAATACCTGATCATTCTTTATGGGAATAACACTAAAAATACGAGTACCCCGTCACATACATGAATCGGGCAGGTATTTCGCATTTCGCTGCATCGTACCTGAACAGAGGCTGGCGTACTGGCCGTGTGGTTCAGCATCGCGAGCTGGTGCTTGGCCCGGGAAAGTCCTCGACAGCGCTCGACGTTCCGCCCGCTACGGTCCGTTTTTTCTCAATCATGGACGACGCGAACGGCAAGACGGCGCAGTCGTCTACGCGCTGACCCCCGGTCGCCACCAGCTGCATCTGAAGTCACATATTCGTGTCGTTTGCACCAATAATAATAATTTCTTCGTCTGCGTTATCTACGCATTCATGCAATCTGTTTCATCATCAGTATCCACCTGAATTCCTCGTCTTGTATTATGTATGTAGATCACAGTACCATTTCTTTGCACCGTTTCCACTAACAGTTCACTAATTCTAATAGCCTTCCCAATTTTCATCTTCCTCACTGCCTTCTCCCCAACGTATTTTGTTATTCAACAACACATCAGCGGTGATACACAACATGTTTATCTACAATAATACGTTTATAAAGCACACCCACATTTGCTGAAGAATAACGAAGGATAAGGACGTTACTTCGTTCGGTACACCCATTACTAGATGTAGAGAACATTAGGTAACATTCAGTAGCACGACAAATACGCATACAATATAGTGCTAAACTAACGATGTGCTTGAACTATCGGCTATCATGATGCACACCGCACGCGAGCACTCTCACGCGCACACAGAAACACACAGACACACACAGACACAGACACATACACACACACACACACACACACACACACACACACACACACACACACACACACACAGAGAGAGAGAGAGAGAGAGAGAGAGAGAGAGAGAGAGAGAGAGAGAGAGAGAGAGAGAGAGAGAGAGAGAGAGAGACACACACACACACAGACACACAGACACACAGACACACACACACACACACACACACACACACACACACACACACACACACACACACACACACACACACACACACACACACACACATACACACACACACACACACACACACACACACACACACACACACACACACAAACAAACACACACACAAACACACATACACACATACACACAAACACACACAGACACACACACACACACACACACACACACACACACACACACACACACACACACACACACACACACACACACACACACACACACACACACACACACACACACACACACACACACACACACACACACATTCGCCATTATTTTGCGTGTGGAAGATATTCCTCGTTTATTCCTCTGTGAGCCCATACCTTATGTGCTTGAACTATCGGGTATATTGATGCACACCGCACGCGTACACGCTCACGCAAACGCACAAACACACACACACACACACACACACACACACACCTCTGTGAGCCCATACCTTGGGTCCGAACACGAGCAGTAAGGTCGTCAAGGCGCACACGAACACGCTAATCGAGATGACGCCGAACGACACGTTCATCTGTTGTAGCGGCAGAAGCTTGTAGATTGGGAAACTGACAACGGACATGATCATTATGTTGTAGACGCAGATGCCGATTTCCTTTGAGTCGTTCAACATCTCAACTCGCACTTTACGTGTTTCCCACGCAAAGAAGATGCCAAATATGAGAATCAGAGCTGTTGAGAGTAAATTCAATATTCATATTATATTATTGAAAATAAACAGTAGATGATGACATAACAACTCATTGCTTTATTATATTACTACCGACACTGATACATACCTTTGAAACCGCAAAGAGCACCCGTCCACTGATCGACGTATTTTGATGTACAGATGTAAGCCTGGCGACTGACGATCGCACCGTCTGCCTGGATCTGACCAAAATAATCGGTAGACATAAAATAAAGTTGGTATTACTACACATCAGGTTCTACATATAACACCAACTGTCTTATCTTGTTTTGCAACTAATGTGCGCAGACGTATGGTTTGGAATGTCTGCTAGATCTCGTCTGGAAGAAGAAGGAGATAATCATGCACGTTTACTAAAACAGACATGCACGTTCATTAAAACAGATGTCAGCAAGCAACGTACCGTGTTTGATGTTTTTGAACATGTAAGTTTGGGCATGCCTGCTTGCGTGGGTCAAACACTACCAGTGGTAACATCACAATAAATTAATTATCCAGAGATTGCACTTTAAACAAAATGGGCATTTAATGTGCCCAAGTATTATCCGATAAGAGAATACCGTGTAGCTACCTCTTGATTGATGTTGAAAAGATGGAGTACGAGTGGATCGGATATCTGCCAGGCAACCAGCAGGATAATGTCGACCAACATAACGATACCAACGAAAGCCATCAGATGAGCGTCTCTGACGGGCTGCAAGAAGGAGGTACACGCAATGTTTATATTACAATAAAGGTTTTCTGTCTATCTACCCCAGTACAATCGTATTCCACATGGGTAGTCTAATATCTCTTAATGCTGCTGATGGCGGCTCGCCAACAGCACATTAGCTAGGAACAGACAGTTGAGATTATGTCATGATGTTGTCGGTGTGTAGGATAATCAAAATATAATGTCGTCATAACGAAGCGACGTTCATCTCATAAAGAATAGTTCTTGCGAAAATATTCGATTTCTAAAAGTGTCTCCTACCCGTTTCAGTGGTTTCTTGCTGGTGAATATGACGTGTACTCTCCAGGTCTTCGCGAACATTCCGCCGTAAGCAAAAGTGAAACCGCATAGCAAAACAACGAGCCGTGTCTAAAAAGAGGAGCCATGAATTACGTTGTGCTTGCATACGTCAATAGAAAGATATTATATTCGACAGCTAACAACAACCAGTTGTATTGTATTAATGTATGTGAAAACAAGCCACTTTCGTTTTGACAAGCAGAAACACAATTTATTTGTGACAGGAAGAAACAATCACACACTGGTTGAGACATGACACGAGATACTGTTCTCTGTTGTTATGCTTGCATTGAAGTGATTCATACGGATCCCCAGATAGTCATAGCTCCATAGCAGCATTACGTGATGCTACACACAACATGTTTAAGTATATTGTGTTCATTGAAGTAATATCTTAGTTAATTTGTCTTACTAAAACAAAGAACACAGCAAATCGCCAATAATTGTGTTACACATGCATGATATATTTTATTTAATAATTTTAGGTTTGTCTAGTAAAATCCCGATTCATACAATAGTAATAATGTAAATCACCAAGGAAGTGTTGATTTATCATTATGGCATCATTAGTTTTCATATTTCACATTCAACCAAAAATATGATTTGTGTTTTATTACTCCACGCATAATTAATACAACTACCAATGTTTCTGCAGGGATATCTTCCAATGCTTCATGTAGCAACTGCCACATACTTGGCTTAGTATTTAGTAGCTTTCTGAAGAGTAATTCCCAGAGACGGTACACGGGGACTAAAGCCTGAGCCGGCAAGTACAGGACCATTACACCAGACGGCTCCTGGGAATAAGCCATTTTCTTCACTAAATGGCAATGACCATATCGTATATTTCTGTAAGTCAAATGCCTGAGTCTGATCACAAAATTTACACTTTTTGTATTCTTGGTACATTGTATATCCTCCCAATGCTAATATGCACCTACCGAACACAGCCAGTTTGTGCCGATTGTTTCTGGGTTGTCAACTCCCAGCAGTGGAATGAAGAGAAGAGACATTCCGCAACCAATAGCTATGGCTGTGTTGATCTTCGGCGACGACATCTTGATCACTCTACGTAAACCACATTCCAATACGTGTCGCGTGTCTCCAGATAATGTATTTTAGTATTAACATTCAGTGTTATCTTATAGATACATATGATATATTAGTAATACCAACATTAAGCCTTAATTATATATTGTACCACATCATCGACAGCAGGCATTTACTATACAATAGAATGATGCAATGGTATCACGTTCGCTCAGTAAAACAACAATTTGACATGACACTTATACTGGTGCAGTTACAAGTGTGTCTACATTAGCAAAGTCCACACAACAAACTGTCGACGCTCACATAATACTCACTTCAGCTTACTGTAGTAGACGTTAAATGCGACGCAGACGGTGCAGAAGGCGATACCAAGAGACGCCAAGCAAGTAGCCAACCAGAACATAACCTTATCCATTTTCAAGGTATTTGTGATATGGATATCAGCGTCTGGTGGTGGTCTCCCTCCTGCACCCAACACCAGCACTTGTTTGCAGTGTTGATGTACACAGTAGGGCACTATCTGAATATCTGTACAGTATACTTGATCGCTGCATATTTACAAACGGCAATAATATAATATAATAGTAAAATAATAATTGTTAAAATGTTATCAGGCACACTCACGTAGAAGTGCACGCGCACACTCGCGAATACACGCGCACACACGCGCACGCACGTGCACGTATGCCTATTCGACAAAGTCGATATTGCAATAATGATATCATCCACGATTAAAGTAATTCCACATGTAGACCGTCTTGATACGTCTGTCTCATATCGTACTAACAGCGTCCCCATTACGCACGAATATCATAATTATGCTTAGCTGGGGTAATCAATACGCTGCTTCAAATTCAACGTTCACGTGTATGTGCTGAATCATGATCATTATCATTTATAAGAGTAAAAAGTCGACTATATCAAATGTGCTTACATCTGCATAAAATACGGATTGTGATATCACATATGTCAATTGCCATGTAGTGTCATATATAATCATTAATGTGTTCTGCACCCAATGGTTCCGTTCTCGAAAGGCAGCGTGGATATTAATCCCGCGTAGAAATTGCTGCTGAATATGCTTACCTGGAAAACGAACCTGGATCGTTTTTGACCATGCGAGACTATTGTCTTCAGGGTTGTATTGCCCTACGTCTTTAGCATGTCCATCTACAAAAAATATTTGTATTAGAGTGATGATGAAAATCACTCTAGAAACAATAATATTTATAATAATAATTACTATTATTATTTAATGCGATAAAATTTTACCTGACGACAATTATTTTTTGCACGACGTTGCTATTCAGTGATATTCCATATTTCAATTACTCCAGACTCCAGATTTTTTATTTTGATAAATTCTCATGTAAAATCTCCTCCATTGTCAAACTGCCAAAAATTACAGTGCTTTGACTTGTTTTACTTATATGTATAACAATTCAGTGATTCGATGATCACGTCTAAAATGGATCAATGCGAATTATTAGGTTCTTCTGTTACTACTCACGGATGTGAGCCAGTCATTACCTGTTTTGCCATTTTCCAATGAAACTGTTCAGGGAATTAGTTTTTTCCCTTCAGCATGACGCGGAAAAAAATCAATTGTGATATAATTTGAATAATGGTTCGTGTAAAACTATTGACTACTATGATTTTCACACCACAGATGATATAGGACCACGTGCATGACTTGTTGCAAATACAGTGTCGGTTCTTAAACATACGTACGTTTACTTAGATTTACGATATCATCGGCTGGCAGAACAAACGGTATCCATCGTGCTTGCGCGACGATTTGAACATTAACCGAAGTTGTCTTTTGAACAAATAGAACGTCAAATTGTTTGGGATAGCTTTTATATTATTAAATGGTACTAGGGTGTTTCTCTACTTTGGTCATTACTTGGTCAATTACTTGGAGTTGATACTCCCGGTGGGTCACATGAAATGATATGCGTTGTATGAATATGGCGTTATATATGCCATTTTCCGTTATGTCCTGTGACACTGCGTCATTAGTTTTTTTTATATAATGTTGACTAATTTGGATATCGACGAGTTTGACATATTAAAAATACGTACCGGCTGTTTGCTGAGAGATAACAATCAGACTGCTTCGGTCGCCATTTTCATCGAAGGATATGTGCCCCTGAAGAAGGTACCACAAAACATGTCACGGCTTATGAATTTTATCTAGGGCTATTTTAGTTACTTCAATATTGGATGGATGTATTGATTTTAATGGAACAGTTTCACTCCGATTGTGTGTACCCAGAAAGATCATATAATATGCACTAAAGTGTCGTATTGCGTTAACGTGTTGGACACCACAACTTACCGATGCTCCTTCAAAATGCAGCTTCGTGAGCGAATCGAAAAAGATTTTGGTCATCCTCGAGTTGTCGTACGAGAATTGGTCGATGGTTTCGTTCGGCTGCAGCCGCTCGATGCTGGCGTTTAGCGTCTTGGCTGCTACCCAGATGGCGTCAAAAGCAGTCGTAGACAGAAGCGACTGTTCATAACCGTGATGGTACAAATACTCGGAGTATTTCCGTCGTAGTTCACTAGTCGTCTGAAACAGACGAATAAAAAGACGGATGATGTTTAGACAACTACTTCGTTCATGGCAACAGGAATAATGAGGTATTGCGTTGAATGAATAATTTCATGTGCGTCTTGGCCGACAGCCACAGTGTGCCCGACCACATAGACCACGACGGCGCACCGGGCGCAGATCGCGATCATACCGTCTACGATCGCACAGTATATGACTGTGTAACATACGAACAGCCACAGTCTACGTCCATATGATATTTAAATAAACAAGCAATGACCACACCCCCACGATAGTGTAGGTTGAATATGTGGAAGTACTAATTTTCGCATAGGAAGATAAATGAACGGTACAAATCTATCTTGTGTACCCACATAGCCAGAATCGCCGACGATGGTGTCGTCATCTTCTTTGGAAGGTTTTGCCGGCGAAAATACGATGAGATAATTGTACGCGTGCAGGACCTGCTGTTTGCTGCAGCGCGTGCCTAAGTACCTCCCATCTGACAGGTCATAGAGCTCTTTCTTCTCCCAAAACAACCACTGGTGGCGTGGACCGTACACGTTCTGTAGATACACCTATAAACCATAAACGTTGTGTTAATTAATCGTAATTGCACTACTCATGGATACGTTGTGTTAATGGTGGGTAAACAAACTTATGCAGATATTTTGCGGATGTGCTTAGCTAAACCCAAAAATCAAAACAAAGTGGCAGTTACACAAAGCATTCTTAGTGTACAGTTTCGTAGTATGATTAGCAATAAATATGTGACAAGTTGCGTCAAAATGTTGACGTGGCCCCATTCCCTTATGACTTGGGTGCTGCGGTTATATAATTTAGTTATCGCTGCCGTTATCTCTCATTCTCTGTCCTTGCTAACTTTGTATTTGTCTTCTGCACCTCCCCCACCTCCCCATTCGGTCTTCTTGTCCTAACTACACCGTGCACAGTTTTACTTTTCCGTTTGATCCCAGATACTGATCTGACACATGACATGTCTCACAGCCACATGACCGGCAAATACTGACCTGACACATGACATGTCTCGCAGCCACATGACCGGCAAATAGGATGATTATCCGCGCAGCCGACTCCTGACAGGAGGAAAAGCACTTTTTATATATATATATATATATATATATATATATATATATATATATATATATATATATATATATCTTTATATATATATATATATATATATATATATATATATATATATATATATATATATATATATATATATATATATATATATATATATATATATATATATATATATATATATATATATATATATAGGCTATACATTAAGTGTTGTGATACGTTGAAATACGATGGCTCTACAATCTATCTGAAGTTTGCAATATGATCTTACTCTATCCATTCAATGTTGTATGATACGTATATATATATATATATATATATATATATATATATATATATATATATATATATATATATATATATATATATATATATATATATATATATATATCACATGATACATACATCTTACATTACCATTCTACCCCAGCAGCTGCACGACGGACAACAAAGGCAGGTGAAATGCAACAACGATCTTTCTGACACTTTTCGTATCTCCAAATGTGTCAAACAATGCGATGTGCTAGCGGCCACCTTCGTCGTCATCTTCTTCAGCATGATGCTACAGATGTAAGCTAACTTAGCCAAAAACGCTTCCAGGTCAGTTCAAAAAACTTAAGAGCAAATTGTCTGTTGGGACACATAATAAATTATGGTAGATACTTGGTGCAATAAATAATATATATATATATATATATATATATATATATATATATATATATATATATATATATATATATATATATATATATATATATATATATATAATAACATAATTTAGCTCACCTTTATCTGACGGATCACCTGATCCGGTGAGTCATCAAATGTTATTGCTGACAGAAGTGTGATATTTTCATTCTTCAACAAATTCTTCAAGTCGTCCGAAGCCTGAAAGCAACATGTGATGCAATTGTAATCAATAAAACCAATACGAACCTTATATAAATACTTACAACGCACGGGTTTTAATTGCAAAAGCACTGGGTTCCATATATAGTAAACGGGAAATAATCTCACTTCACGTACCGCTAAAACGTAATCCAGGTTTTGTGAGATGATCGCCACTTTACTCCAGTTGTAATGCCGTAGTACTCGAATCATAGCCGGATTGCGCAGCGCCGTACTTTCTTTTGTGCGAGCGAAGTACGGGTACTTGTTGGTGTCGGACATTTCCGGTGACGTCACAAAATAACTTATCTACAATCGCAATATATTGCTTGTTGATTATCAGCTGTTCGCCTTTCATCTGGATCATGATATTGTGCTAATACGATAATACGACATTCGAGTTAATTGCCGATAGCACAACATTTACTGATTCCCAGATGCCGGTTTTTGACAATGTCCAGGAATATGGCCAAACTGTCTTAATCCATTTCTTGGGCAAACACAATATATGTTCCCTTCAAAAACAATAACATTTGTACGGCATGCTATAATTTAAACTGATCAAATTGTAAGGCTAGATCTGCTCTTGATATTAGAAACACAACACTGTTGACATCGACTCCCACCCCAGTGTGGTGCGTTGTATCCTTACCTCTACCAGATTATAGAGTGCTGATGTTTCAGCGATTACTTTGGCTTCAGACGTGAACAACGGTCCAATGACCATTATCTTTGTTGGCGGGTTTGATATTTGTTTGATGAATTCTTTCACGATGTGGCCAATATCGTTCTGTGGAAAAAACAATTTGATGAGGCAATGCTTGTCTAGTGTGTTTTCTAGTTCAGTGTGTTGTGCAGAAGTTTTTCAAATATAACGTTTGTTCACAAGTATGTAGTATAAAACAACATACATATAACTGTGCAAACAATCATGGCGAACCTTTGTAGACGAGTACATTAGCCTTATTTAATACATAACACCTTATGTTCTTTTCTGATTCACACAACAAGTTAAGTATTTTGTCAAACCAAAAATTCACTGTCTGTTTTATTATTGTATTAGCCTTGTGTTCGCAGTAAGCAAATTACTGAAAATATTCAACGTAATTACACGTAGACCTATATCATAGTGAATTGTCAGAAAGAGTAGAATATTTAGTAGAATATGTATTACTATTACACACATATTATACATACATTGATAGATATATATTAAGAAATCGTTTTCGCGAAAATGTAGTCACCATTTTTAGGTAGATTTTCCCGTACTCAAATTCAGCGAATGATAAAGGGATTTGTCTGCAGTTCATGAATTAAGTCCTTGGTTTATTTGCAGGCACAAAACTCCTTAGAAACAGCATATAAGATGAGTAGATTGAAAATAAATAAATTAACCTGTTTGCTAAAAGTAAATCAAAGGCAGTAATTTAGATATCTGACATTGTTGTAGTAAACGTTTTCGGTAAAAGGAACTAACATCAAGATTTTAGCGTACGTTGGTATACACAGAGTGTTAGTGTTATGTCTACATAGTGTTCTGCGTATTTGCTAGGGGGAGGCTTGAGCTTTGTTGAGATAGCATAAAACAAGTATACTATTGTCATAATGAAATTAAAACCTAAATAATCTAGATAAAAGTGTTATTTTGAACACACAAAACAGCCTATTCAAGGCAAACGTAACAAGGAGAGAACATTATAAACGACATCAATCTAAATAAATCTAAATTATATGATGGCGCCGTGGAAACAGCAAGTAAAGGCCACCAGGAATTTAGTATGCAAAAGATGAAACAACTGGGTGGACTTCGTCAAGTCCGTGTGTGAGTCTTGGGCTGATATTCAGGCGGATAATTTTAGTTTCAAGAGTGGTGTTTGTGCACGGTGGAGGTGCAGATAGAACGGCTGAGGCAGCTCGTTTTGGTATTGGTGGGAAGGGAAGATGTGGATTGTACAAATGTCTCCAGTCCGGTGGGGGGACAATGGACGATAAAGTGTGGAGAGGCGATGAGAGAGATGACAGGGAGAGCTCACCTCAGACTGGGACGAGGCTGATAGGAAGGAGAAAGGGAAGGCGACCGGAGGGAAGGAGACAGGAGGAACATGGACGGGACGTGGGAGACGTGAGAAAGAGCAAAGTGAGCGAAGGGAACGAAGTCGCCAGGAGTGAAGGCGGAAGGAGAGCAAGATAGCCAGGGGAAGGGACGAAAGGTGACGTGTTGATGGGCGAGAGGGAGATGGACAACATACTGATAGATGGCACGACTGCATGAGAATGGCATTTAAAATGCTAGTTCAGTAGCTGCATAGAGAAGAGGAAGTTAGATTTGGGGATGTTTCGTTGGATAGCTGACATATTCATGAGTGATAGGCTTCATCTAAATGGAACGGGTGCAGCAGTGTTTGTGGATGAACTCTCAGCAGCATTCGACAGTTGCATGTGTAGCATCGACGATATTTTCGGTAGCAAACATTGTTTAAGCTTGGTGCACAAGGGTTACTTACAGGTGCCTCAAACAGGACAATAGGCCACTGGTACATAAACACTTGTGTAATAGTAAAAATAATAACTTTTATGGCGCCTATATCCTCAGGAACCTGAGTTCAGAGGCGCAACAAAACAGAATCATTAAACATAATCGTCAGTATCAGAACGAGGGACAACCGAACATGTATGGTGGAAATGCAATTTTTAATAGATATGTCTTGAGTTTTTTTCGGAAAATAGCAATAGTTTCAGATGTTTTCAAAGTGATACGGAGTTCATTCCAGACCCTAGGTGCAGCGTCAGAGAAAGCATGTTTACCAAAGTTAAGCTTTGTTTTAGGTACAATAAGTTGTGAAATTGATAATCTTAGCTGCCTAGGGATATTTGAAAGATGCAGGAGACTAACCAAGTAGGGTGGTTGTTGTGTAGATAGAATACGATATGTAAAAATGGACAACTTACACTCAATTCTATAAGAAACTGGAAGCCAGTGCAACTGTTTAAGTAGTGGTACTGACGGTGAAAACCGAGGTGCCCTGAGAACCACGTACACGTGACAGACAATTCGTACTCGTTGGAGTTTAGCCAAGTCTCTTTATTTAGTAATGAATTACAATAGCCAAGGCGGCTATTATTTAATGCTATTGATATTGTTTTAGCAGGAGATATAGATATATGACGCCGAATTCGACGGAGATCACGAATGTGATAGAAACAGGATTTACATACTTGAGAAATATGCTGGCGAAAGTTGAAGTCACTATTAAAGACAACACAAAGATTGCGAAGAGTGTCTGATGGGAATGTATCACTGCCAAGCAGTTTAACTGGAAAATGGTTGATGACTCTATTTCGTTGTTGTTTAGTGCCATTAATAATAAGGTATGCTTTATCTGGATTAAGCTTTAGCTTACTTGATTCCACCCACAACAAGATATCAGTAAGTAATTACTTGGCTGAGCGATGTAGTATATAAGCTAAACTGAATAGGGCCAATGTCGGATCCTTGCGGCACTCCAAATGGAAGGTATTGTGGGCAGGATAATGTGCCAGTATTAGTACTTTGATATCTGTCTGAAAAATATGATTTGAACTACCGAAGAGCTGGGCCAGAAATGCCAACATAAATATGGAGGCGTTGTAAAAGGATTAAATGATCAATTGTATCGAAAGCAGCTGAGAGATCAAGTAAAGTGAGCGCTGTGACTTTGCCATTGTCCATGTTATCAACTATATCATTGTGTATCTTGAGAAGAGCTGTTTCGGTAGAGTGGAATCGTTCATATGCAGACTGTAGATCACTTGATAAGTGATGCTTGTAAATATGTTCATGAAGGCGATTAGCAACCACTTTTTTCAATATTTGTGACAGAAAACTGAGACTGGAGATATGACGATAATTCTTTAGGTCATTTTTGCAAAAAAAATTGTGTTTTAATAAGAGATTTACAAGATGGAACAACTCCATTATGCATTGAAAGGTGTATGATAGTAGTAATGGGAAAGATGAGTTGATCGATACAGATTTTTAGAAGAAGTGTTGGAAATGGGTCAAGATCACACGATTTGGTAGGATATTTTTACTAATAATGAGAACTTCATTAGTAGTTGCAAGTGTGAAACTCTGTAGTGTTTTTTTTTATCAGAAAGTGGTGGTTCCGGGAAATAATAGTTATTATCATTAATGACCAAACTTTATCGAATACGAGCAATCTTATCTGTAAAGTATTTTGAAAAAGAACTACACAATGTATCCAATGAAGAATGTTCAGGCAGTGCTTTTAATTTCTGCCGATGTAGAATTGTGTTTACAGATTTCCATATCTGGCGAGGGTTTTCAGAATTTATTGAGATAAAATGTGTATAGCAATCAGACTTTGCTTTTGACATCGTGTGATTGCATATATGTAGCTGTTTAGTATAACGTAGTAGATCGATTGGAGAACGAGTTCGTCGCCAAATTTTTTCAAGATATCGACGATGACGTTTTGTTACAATTATTTCATTAGACATCCATGGTGATGGAGGTCGAACTTGTACACTTTTGGTTTGTCTAGGAGCATGTTTATCCACGACTTTACTTAAAGTTTCACTGTACTGATTAACAAGCTCGCATAATGTAGATTTAGGTTTGATCAAAAGATCAGAATTTGCTTTGCATAAGGGCATTTATGTTAATTTTATTTATTGGTCGAAATGTGATATTTTTTTTCTAGATCTTGAAACAACTTGCAACAAATCAATAATGACACAATGGTAGTCTGATAAACCATCAGTAGGAAATATTGCTTTAATGTTAATGCAAGTATATCTAGTAATAAACAAGTCGAGCCAATGACCATGTGTAGGAAATGAAACGTGTTGATGTAATGCATATGTTTGACATCCATGAATGATCTAGTATTTAGACTTGGTAAATCAATGTGGATATTAAAATCTCCAAACATGTATAAAGCTTTTCTTGGATTTGCATGGTGGCTTCAAGGAAATCTGGGAATCCAAAAAAAATGTATTTGTGCTTGCAGGAGGACGGTAGATGCACATAAAATTAGCAGATAAGGATGAATGTTTTATAACAATACATATTGCCTCAAAGCTTTGATATTGAGGTGTATGAATAATTTCTACTTTATATATTTCAGGTACAAGAAATGCTACTCCACCACCCCTACATGAACGACGGGGGTGATGCTATAGGCAAAAACCATGTTGATGTTGATAGCCGTGTTTCTGTCAAAGCTAAAATGTCTATGTGTTTAGATAACATCAGATCAGAAAGGGCAGTAGATTTATGACGGACAGATCTACGATTAGTAGTTTTGAAATGTTTTTGGTCCAGGATTTTTTTAGACATCACCTGCAAGAAGGAGGATGATAGACAGTCTAGATGATGGGTTACAACCAGATGTTGTATACACTTTTCTGTGTGTACATAGACCAATACAATAAAGACGTAAAGGTGGCGTTTTTGAAAAGCTAATTCGTATACTATTGTTGATGAATATTTCAGAGTGTCTATATGTATTATAGATATCTTCTTCAACAGAATAGCTTTTTTCCTTAAACAATGTAGACAAAGATATTAAACAAACGACAAGTACGAAGAGAAAATACATAATGTATGTTCACTGATATAAAAATATAAATGTAGAATATGATGCTGTTAAGGCTAAATGAAGCCGCAGGGAAAAAATCAAAATTCTGGAGTCAAGACTAATTTATTTAATTATAAATGTTGACCAGGGCCGACTCTGATCGCTAAATTGTGACTCCTAGGCATGTTAGATGTTAACTAGAATTAACATAGCCTAGCCCTAGGACTAGAATATAAATGCAGCTGACAGCTTAGGCTTAGCTAGAACAACACACTCTTTAATGTTAGTATATAGTCACTAAAAGAGACAGAAAAGAGTTATACGTGCATAATCGCATGCTGAATAATTAAAATATAACAAAGTAGAAGCAAATATATAATGAGTATACAATTATAACATGTTTAACTTTAAAAAATACCAAAACAAAAGAACAGTGTTTCGTGCCGGCGACAAGAATGGGTGATAATAGAAATAAACAGCTAACGCATAATTGCCTAAGTATAAAACTTAATGTAAAAATACTTATCTTAACACTGACGTTGTGGTCAACATAAAACAGCCCATTAAATATTATATTACATAACACTGATTTAAAACTAAAACACTGTAAAGTTTTAAATGTATAAAATAGAGAAAATAGAGAAAAACCAAATATTTGAAATAGTTAAGTCGGCAGCCTAGTTCTGAAAACATATATGAAGCTGGTTATCAAAGTGTGAGCTTAAATGCATATTTGATATCAACGAATTATGGTAAGAGAAGGGAAGCAGATTGCGATTAAGCTGGTTGATGCAATACAGTTATAGGAAATTCAACATTAACTATTGGATTAGTTTACCGAAATTCAAACAACGAAGAGGATAATACAAAAATACAAAACACCATAATAAAGGAAGTGAGTAAATGGGAATGTGTAATCATCGGAGATTATTGGGAACCATTGGGTAAAAGTGATCATAATCAAATATATTTTGACATTAAAGTAACATCAGGAAGTAAAAATAAAAATAAGACATTTCTACAAAAGTAGGTATAAAGATGTGAGAAAATACTTAGCAAAGTTAGATTGGAATAAAATGCTGAGGAATAAGATAGCAACTGAATAATGGAACATTCTAAAATATAAAATTGAGAGTATCATTGATCAACTTGTTCCTTTAAAAAGACAAGAAAACGGTGTAGAAGGAAACATTTGTCAAAAGAAGCTATTAGAAAAATAGCGTACAATAAAACTATGTTTAGGGTTTACAGGCATACAAGAAAGGATGAAGACTACACAAATTATAAAGAGGCACTTAATGTAGCTACGACTGAAATTAGACAGTATAAACGAAGCTATGAAAAAAAATTGCATTTAACATAAAACGAATGACAACAAGTGTTTTCATACATATATCAGGAGTAACCAAAACGTACGAGAAAATATTGGGCCACTGGAAGACATTGCTGTAATTATAATATCACGTTAGAAGTGTTTGCGTCGGCGCTTGCGTTCGCATTTATAATATCATACAGAGAGAGAGAAAAAGGGCAACAGATAGACAGACAGACAGACAGACACACACAAAAAAAAAGAGATAAAGTCAACTACACAGAGAGAAGAAAGAAGTGATGCCAAAATGGTTTTAACATGATCTGGAACTGGAACTCGACATATTAAATATGTAGCTAGCGTGAGAGCCACCTACAACGGTTGTTTTCCATGTGCGCACGTTGCCTACAACATGTTTTACATCATTGTCAATGTTTATTGTCACAGTTTATCGGAAGACAGCACATGGTAATCATGTGTAGCCTAAGTACATATGTAGCAGTTAGCGTTTGTGCAGGATTTGTTGTAAAATGTTAGTAGGTATTACTTGGTGTATATAGAAAAACGATGGTTATAAATGTTGTCCACAATGCATGGCGCATTTTTCTAAGTAAAGCTGGTAAGTGGTATCTAATACATTTTCTGGCACTCGGAGTATGACTGTATGGGATAGCGATTCGAAACATTGCTTTGTGGGAATATCGTGATAAGCAGCATATAAAAAAATAGTTATCAAACAAATATAGGAAAGCGTTTATGCATGCACTTATGGAAACATGTCAAGCATTGACGCTTGAAAATTTCTTCGATTTTTAGTAGATTGAGATATTTCATTATAGGTTCCGTGTGTGAGTATTTATTACGGGAAATTATTCTGATTGCCCTTTTCTGAAGTTTGGAAAGTCTATTCGTATCAAAACCCTACGATAAAACGCGATTGTTGAAGTATGGCGCGATTACAGATTTATTGATAGTAGATAATGTGTATCCCTGTAGGAAGTGATTTAGTTTATTCATGACTCCCAAAGTTCGTGATATTTTATTTGATATTCTGTCAATGTGTGAAGTCCAGTTTAATGTTTCTTGAATAATTTTGCCTAAAACTTGAATTTGCGCACACGCTCTGTGGGTTGACCGTCTATTTGTACCGTTAATTTTATATCTGAAATACCACGTTGTGCAAAATGGAACATATATTTATTTTTATTTGTGTTCAGGGAAAGTTTGTGTACATATAACCGTTCACTGATATAGTTCAGCTCAGTGTTAACGTTATCGCTCATAGTATTACTGTCTTGCATATTACTATTAGCATTGACTTCTAATGAGCAGAGTGGCCCGAAAAGAGTAGTATCATCAGCATATAATATCGCCTTGAATTTATTGCTAGCAATGAATGAATATCATTTATATAGAGAGTAAATAAGGGGAAACTAGTATTGACCCCTGCGGGACACCAGTTGAGATAGTTAATGTGTCAGACATTATATCATCGAATTGGATAAATTGGCGTCTTGCGATAAGGTAATTAATTAGCCAAATTAGCGGAGTCCCATTTATTCCGTAATGTTCAAGCGTTTTAAATAATATATTATTGTGATGTATCTAAGACTTTTGTCAAATCTACGAAAATTTATATGGGGATTTTTTTTTTGTCTAAGTTTTCAAAACATTTGTCAGTTTGTTCAAATGTAGACTCTTCCTTAGAATATGATTTCTTAAACCAGTACTAACGTTTGTAAAAGAATTCGTTTCTAGTTAGATATTAAAATATCTGATAGTATATAATTTCTTCAAAGAATTCGGAGATGGAAAGGAGTAATGAAGTGGGTCTGTAGTTATTGAGCAGGGTTTTATCATCTTTTTTATACATAGGAATAACAATTTGTTTGCGGGGAGGGGTATTCCTGTGTTTAGAGATTGGTTAATAATGAGAGACAGGTGTTTAGAAATTAGTGAATTCATTCCTTATAGTAAAACGGTTGAAATTGAGTCGTGACCTGCACTTGTCTTTGGATAAAAATCCTTGATAATTAGCATTACAATATATACAGTTACTAGTTTGAAATTAAACGTTGAGAGAGACATGTTCTTTAAATAATTGTGAAACATGTTTTGTGTATTTGTGCTGGGAATTGCATGTGCCAGTTTACTACCAATATTTATAAAGAACTCGTTAAACATATATGCTATATCCGTGGTATCTGAAACACACAATCCATTTATATAAAACTAATTTGGAAAATGAATTTTGTGTAGTTCTTATTTATAAGTTGTTTAATGGTGTCCATGTTTTCCTGGCGTTTGATTTGAATTGATCAAATAGGTTTCCGTAGTAGATCTTGTTGGCGTTTCTGGTAGTTTTGTCTTAACATGTTTGACATACACGAAGATTGGCACTTTGGCAGTTTGGTTTAGTTTCTTGCATAGTTTGTCTTTATACGTAATTGATTTAACTTTTAACTGGAAAGTGATATATGTACAACTGTGTGAGTATGCCTTCAATTAATTCATAATTAATGTTTGGATCTCAGTGAATATCCTGATTGAGTTTTTCCATGTGCCCAACTGACGTACAGATTCACAGACTTTTCGATATTTGTCCTAAGTTTGATATGTTTGGGTGTACTTTATTTGGATTGTAATTTATCAAAGCTTATTAATATGGTAGACGATCTGATATATTACTCAATATTGTACATGCTGTACAATCTCTAGTGGCAGTTGGGAGTTTACAGTATAACTGATCGATAAGTGTACCATATTTGGAAGAAAAGCGAGTCGGTAGAGTAATCTTTGGGTAAAAACCGTTTGTACAGAATAGATCAAAATAATCCTCAATGTCTGCCTATCATTCAGTTTCAACAGATCAAGGTTACAATCTCCAACTATTACTGTTTCTGAACTTTCCTTTCCTAATTTTTACAGGATAGGTGCCAATTCATCAATACAATATAACTATATCCGTGTTGTTCAAGAAACAGACCTTCCCAAATAGCGGATGACTCGTACAGATTACTTATGTTGTACTGGTAGTTATATAATTAAGCCGCCATGACCTGAACAGTTTTTACCTTGATGTATGGTATTATAATTCTGAATATGATATTGAGATAAGTATGAATCCTCTGAGAGCCAGCGTTCCTATAGACATATTGCACTAAAGCCGATGATATGCAAATTAATGTGACAACGCTATGTTTACATTTCACAAATGTGAGACTCTCACAGAAGAGACATTACATTATGTATTGTTTAAGTCATTCAGGCTCCCATACTGAAGACCTAGTCCTGAGTAAGATATTCGTAGCAGCAAACGTTTCTCTGCTGTCCAAACACTGCTACTGTCGGTCGATTGAAAGGTGTGTGCGTGTGCATTCATGCGTGCGCATGCGTGCGTGTGAGTATGTGTGTGCATGCGTGCGTGTGTGCGTTCGTGCGTGCGTGCATGCGTGCGTGCGTGCGTGCGTGCGTGCGTGCGTGCGTGCGTGCGTGCGTGCGTGCGTGCGTGCGTGCGTGCGTGCGTGCGTGCGTGCGTGCGTGCGTGCGTGCGTGCGTGCGTGCGTGCGTGCTCTCTTTGTAAAATCTGATGAAACTTACATATTTTGTAGAAAATCCACAAATGTTCTGAAGAATGTATCCGGGAATGATATCGCTTCTGTTGTTGACCAAATCGAGCGAGAATTCGAGCGAAGCCGTTATATGATATCGTCTAAACGTATCTAAACCGACGCATAGCAAGTATATATTCTTTGTTGTGCCGAGGCTTGTGTTCTTCGCATCACTGCCGACGACGACGTTTATTAAGAACAACATCATAAGTATTCTGAGAGGCAACATCATGCGTCTGTGTGCTAATCGGAATGTCCAAATGATCTAGGCAGCCGCACAGGTGGCTTATATATGCTAGCACTACCGGCTTCTGCATCACATGGATTATAATATATCCGATCTATCATTGCAATGGACGGACGCTGTCTTCCTGCATGCATATAATCACGTCTCTCTCTCGTGCAATACAGCAATACACCAATACTGTTCGTAAACAATGACCCCCGTCATGTTGCAAATGACAATTTGGGGAGCGGAGCTGTGTACATTTCTTTTCAACATGTAAAATTGGTAGATAAGATAATTTATTTAGACACGTTCTGCAATCTACACTGAATATGTTTCTCCGTATGTGTGTAAATGTGTCTGCGTGCGTGCGTGTGTGTGCGCGCGTGTGCGTGCGCATGGGTGTTCGTTTGTTAATTGACCGAGTGTGATTATACCTGTTTGTTTTATGTCAATATGTTTGAGTAGACGTGTGTTTGTGCATAAAATAACAAATAACTACGCCGCCGTATAATCATCATTCCGACATTTGGTGAGAATGTTTGAATTATAATCCAATTATGTTTTGTTGTCGCTAGGACTGGGAGAACACTGATGTAATAACTAGGAGAACACTTACATCATGGCTGTGAGAACACTTACGTAATGAATCGGAGAACACTTACGTAATGGCTGGGAGAATACCTACGTAATGACTGGGAGAGCACTTACGTCATGGCTGTGAGAACACTTATAATGGCTGTGAGAACACTTACGTAATGGCTGGGAGAATACTTACGTCATGGCCGGGAGAACACTTACGTCATGGCCGGGAGAACACACGTGTGGATAACTTGGTAGTTCGTGAATGATTGTCAATGTAACAATATTAAACACAATTTCACACACAAATATCCATCTATGCCTTGTTACTTGTTACTGCCAGTCAATATATTGATGGTTTCTGGGAATCCAACTATCAAGAGGAAAGGTAATATCTTATTGATATTTCCTTTCGTCTTCATAGTACGACTTTTGGACATGTGACTGATCTTGTTTTTTTAATCATACTTTACTCCTTTTGTGATTCAGACCAATTACATCATTTGACATCACGATAATATAATTTACGAACCGACTAAGGCTTTGCTTTAATCCATGTATAAAGATATAGTTATAGTTCAGATTGTTTCTCTTTGTAAAATGCAATACTAGGTGTTCCTTTGTTGCATGTTATTGATGACGTTTTCCTATGTGTATAGTCAGTATGTTATTACAATCACGATCATCTTAAAATTTTCATTGATAAAAATTACATTGGCATTCATATAATGTTTTGAGTGACTTGATTGTTTTACTGGCTACAAAGTGTACAATACTGATGTTGCCAAATATTTGCAGTAGCATATATTTATACTATTTAGGTGGCGTTTTTAAAGCCTTTTTCCACTTTTCTCTAACATCGCTTGGTTCAATTATATCCCATGCCCGTCCTCGGGGGGATTCAGAGTGTCGAATAAATCCCCCTTTTTGAGAGAATTTGATTTACCTCTAAAATCTATCAAATATCATCCCAGAAATCACCGGCTTATTGTGTGTTGTCGAACCCCTTTTCAATTTGTTTGTTAAGTTGCCAAATCCGCAGTGATGTTAAACAGTTCTGCACGATTTCGGGTGAGAATGTAAGTGGAAAGCTCTGAAAGGTCCCGTGTTTGCTCTGAAGGGAACATGGCCGAACAGTGGACAACTGCGAAAGAGGTGTATGATAAATTATGGTATCTTCTTGAACTGCATGCCGATAAAATATATAGGCTCGTGAATAACGGATATTGTCGCACAAAACACGTCATCGTCGTATTGCACAAACCTGTGTCATTGGTTTAAGGGAAACCTGGTTAAACATTGACAATCTTGACCTACATGAGTTGCCAAAGTACAAAAGTTACATATGACTAGACCTTCCAAGAAGGGTGGTGGTTTGTATGTTTATAGATCCCATGATTATATTGAATTATCAGAAATCAGTATCATAACTGAATATTTGGAATGTGTTTTATTCAAGTCAAAACTCAGTCTAAGACATGCAACAAGAAAACAATAGTTGGTGTTGTCTATCGACCACCTAATACAATCATTACTGCTTTTACAGAACATGTTATCAATATTATACAAACTCTTCAAGTTGAAAATTAAAAATATTACATAATGGGAAATTTTAATATTAATTTACTTAATCATTATAGTCATGCGGAAATCCAAGATCACATAGATGCAACGATTCTACATGCATTTATACCCCTTATCAGTAAGCCTAATAGAATAACACCAACTACTGCCACAGTTAAAGATAATATATATATATATATATATATATATATATATATATATATATATATATATATATATATATATATATATATATATATATATATATATATATATATATATATATATTTATATATATATATATATATATATATATATATATATATATATATATATATATATATATATATATATATATATATATAGCAATCATATGCAGAGATCCTCAAGAAAGTTATTCTGTATTCTTTAATGACATTTTTATTGGATATAACAACTCATTTTCCTTAGCTAAAAATAGCAAGACAAGAAAACATAAACCATGGATTACAATTGGACTTAGAAATTCCATTAGAACTAAGCACAAATTGTACACGTTTTACTTGAGAAAACCGACTGTTTACAACGAAATCAATTATCAAAGATATATAAATAACTTAAATTATCTTATTACCGTAGCAGAAAGAGATCACTACGACATTAGTTTCACAAGCACAACAGTAATTTACAAAATGAATCTGGATAATTTTAAAGAGTATCACAGGAAGGAAGGAAGTAATTTTATCTAATGACCAATTACTGATTGATGGTCAATTAAAAAAAATAAAAACATGCATAGCTGATAAATTTAAAGAATATTTTACAAGTATATGTCCAGAGCTGGATGATAAGACACCACTTGTATCAGGGGAATCCGGATTATTACCTTCATGGGGTTTATAGAAATTCGATGTTTTTGTCGCTAGCCACACCAGATGAGAGAAAGAGAATCATTCAGAATTTTTAAAACTCTATTTCTGGATTTGATGGCATAAACATATTATTATCAAGCAGGCCTTCTCCAATATACTTTTATGCTACATTGTTAACTGATTATTTGATCAAGGTGATGTTCCTGATCAACTAAAAATAGGTGATATAGTTCCCGTTTTTAAAAATGGTGACACATCATTAATTAACAACTGCAATCCTATTTCTGTCTTGCCTGTATTTTCAAAGGTTTTATATTAATTAATTAAGATTAATATAAAATAGATTAATAAATTATATAATGAAACATAGCATCCTGTCTAATTGTCAATTTGGATTTAGGAAAGGATATTCCACTGATATGGCTATATCAGTGCTATTTAATAACATTAGTAAGGCAATTGGTAACAAAGAACAAGTAATTGGGTCATGTGTGGATTTTACCAAACGCCTTTGACACCGTTAATCATAATATCGTATTAAGAAAATTATCACGTTATGGAATCAAAGGAAACACATTCCAATGGATTCATAACTATTTAGCAAATCACAACTAGTACAATTTTATGAAACAAAATCTGCCCTTAAAAATATAATATGAGGTATCCAACAAGGTCCAATTCTGGGAACTTTACTCTTCCTTATATACATAAATGATTTAACTACTTTATCAGACACAACATTTACCATCATGTTTGTAGATGACACAAGCATTTTTATTTTATTCAATATTCATGAAATGAAAAATGAGCTGAACTCATATAGGACAAAAATATCAAACGGAAAATATGCTGACATCATCTATTCAAACCATCGCCATGTCTGTGTCCTATTCAAATATCATTGAGCAAACATAAAATAATACCCTCATTGTGTTTTTTGTTACCCTTATAAGCGATTGGACATGTTTTCATTTGTTTAAAATGTGATTTACGTTTATTGAAGCGTCTGTCCAACGAACTTGCGAACGTATTTTTTATTTATTGATTAGAGACGCATTAGTAACCTAAGTTTTCATATCTGATAACCAACTGTTAACAATATTTTGCATTGAAAACCCTTTTGGGGTAATGCAAAGTTTCGAAAATAAAGTAAAACGTTTTCAATGTTTTTCTGTCCCCGTTACGAAATTTACCCACTTCGTATAGTGATAACGAATGGCAAATACCATAATAGTTGACAGCAGCATCTCTATGCATGGACACATCGTTCTTTTATTATTGATGTATATCACTGAGTACTCTAGTGCTATGATAAGAGGAGATGACACATCATCAACTCGATTTTCCAACCCCTATATCACAAAATGTGAACTGTCAGTGTGGAAAGGCCCGTGTGTGCGTGCGTGTTTGCGTGCGTGCATGCTTTTTTTTCTCAAAAAATATCAGGGTTATAAATATGGGTATTACTGTGTGAATGCATAAAATGGCAAATAACTGCGCCGCTGTATATTTAATATGGCGATATTCTGTGAGAATGTAAACGTCACCTACAATCATACAGTCTATGTAGTGCAGCAATAAACCTCCATATAGCAGCTGATTATACAATATATACAGTCAGAAGACATTCTGGCTATCAAACCATTCTATCAAGTCATGGTTCCCCGTACACTACGGTAAGTTGACCCTGGTGCATCATATGCCACAAAAGGACGGAAGATACACTGCGGGGGACTAGTAGTTTAGACACACACTGCATATGCTACAACTACTAAGTGTTGTCACTTAGTTAGTTGGTTAGTTAGTTAGTTAGTTAGATAGTTAGTTAATTAATTGTTTAGATCAATGAGTCAGTCAGTCAGTGAGTCAGTCAGTAAGTAAGTCAGTCAGTCAGCTCAGCAGTATGTCAGTGAGTTAGTAAGTCAGTCAGTCAGTAAGTCAGTCAGTCAGTCAGTAAGTCAGTCAGTAAGTAAGTCAGTCAGTCAGTCAGTCAGTCAGTAAGTCAATCAAACGGTCAGTGAGTCAGTATGTCAGTCAGTCTGCCTGTCAGTTAGCTAATTAGTTAGTATGTTAGTCAGTTTTGTTGTTACTTGTAAGTTAGAAGTTATGAGTTACTTTTTTCTGAAGGTAATAATATCATTGGATAATATTTGTATTGTGTTTGATCTTAGTTATTGAAATTGGAACAGTACATATATATCAACCATGCGAGTACACATCACGTTAACCACAATCACCATGAACAGGCGCCCGATCAATGAGCTATATTATAATAATTACAGTAGATGGAACGTCCAGCTGCTTCCTGATTACACACCCGTTTAGTCAAATTACCACGGAAGGTGAACTACACAACAATTGCACAGAAGCAGTAGGAGAGGGCCGATCCAGACGTATGGAATTCTTTCTTTGACAGTGATGTAGGGCTAGCGGGAAGATTTGAGATTGCGTGGAGCAAACCACTCAATGCTGGTTGACAGAGGCACCGTCCGCCCGCTGACATAACTGACACGCCCAGTATTGGATGACGGCCGTTCGTGGTCCATTTGATGCTGGTAATGGACACACGTTTGTTTGTAGCTTAGAATCGCACCTCACACCACGACACCAGATGAATCTGGTACCAGAGATAATTGTCCAGGTGGTGTTCCAAGATGACCAGGAGATCGGCGTCAATGGAAGACAAAAATGGGAGATGGGGGATGGAAGTTACAACACACTCGATGACATTGATTCAGGAAATCAATCCAGACATGTGCCCTAATAAACAGCAATCGTGATATTACTGGTGATGTCTGTCTTGAATGCAACTATCAGAGCGGTCTTCCAGTGCCATGCGACGACTCGGGAACTATCCCCGTTCCACGGTGACAGTTGATCACAGAACGTATCATCCACCAGTTCTGTCGTCAAACAGAATATTCGTTTAGCACTAACATTCCGCCCCAATGAATGAAATGGAAGTAACCGAACCCTCTCTGTAGATATGTATTAATATTCATTAATGTAGCATTATCAATGCCAACATAGGCCCATATGTCTTCTCGGCTTATGCCTAAATGGCTGTCATTATTGCAATTTGCTTTTGCAATTACCATGGTTGATTCTTACTCATATTGTCATCATAGTACATGTTGTTTCCAATGATTTTGAATGATATTGTACTACATGTATTACGATAACGATTCATTAGTTATTATTCCATAGCGAATGGGTAGATGAAGCATGCAAATAATTTTAATAAACTGCACAATCCTAGTACATTAAAACTAAGTTGGTATACTGAAGGTTCACATCCATCTTTTACCGGGGATAGGTACCGAGTACGGACAGTCATGTTTTTCTCTATCGCCGGAGGAGCATTTTTTATGTTTCATGTTGACTTTAAAGTGCACCAGATTGCAAATTATTTTAGTTAGCTTTAAACATGGAATCCCAGAATCTCCTCTTAGATTTGTACTTCCACACGAATGTATACCTAACTTCGCCTCTGTACACGTATACGACTCCTGTTTTATTTCAAAAATGTCCCTAGACTGGTCCCCATGTCTATGATCTCGGATAATAATACACAATCACAACACGCGATATCATAAACTCCATATGTCAACCAGTAAAGCACGGCCCGATAATCAGTGCCAACACGGTTTATCTTAAAGTTATACAACACACACACACACACACACACACACACACACACACACACACACACACACACACACACACACACACACACACACACACACACACACACACACACACACACACACACACACACACACACACACACACACACACACACATAAATGCATATTATATCAGCTGATCCTTGACTTGGACATGATATACAACAGTAAGTTCAGGCCCTAGAATGCAATATGTTTATAGCTGACGGAACAAAAATCTCTTGTAACAGTTTTTGCATGCGAGGGGAGAGTTTCAACAAAAGAATTGATTGGATGAGTGGGATCATGGTAAACGTGAACAGCTTTCCCTCTCAAAGTCTGCTGATAAAGATCACACAGTTGCAATTGTTTGATGCAAGCAGTTTTACCCGTTTGGTTGACCACCTGAGCCAGCATTGCTTTGTTCTTGGCAGACAAACTGGCATACAATGACACTGGGTTAAAAGAAAGCACACTTTCAATCAAAAATCTGCACACTAACTGCAGAACTTCTGCGCTGACATTAAAACGCCTTGATAATATATGGTATGCAGAGATAATTATATTTAGTTGATTCAAATTGGGTTGGTAAGCTGGCTTAACTAACACTTTGTTTTGGGTAAGTTGAGCCACAATGTATTGTAAGTTGGTTAACTACTTTATTTTTTTTTCGTAGGGATTATACTAAAATAACAAATATAGCAACTCGTCCAACACATTTACCCTATGGGAACAACACGTTTCTGACAAGTCTAAGCGCTTAATTAATTAGTCGACACAATTAATATAGACGTATAGGCCAATCGCAACCACTATAAATAACTGCTAATATGTTCCCTCGTAGCTATCCGATATCCCAATTTGCTAAAAAATATGAATTCCTTGATGTATTTTGGGGTAAAGAACACTCGGCTTCGTTCTTTAACCGCTGCTCAACTAACCACTACTTGGGCCTTGAGTTACTCAACTAGCCCCGTTTCGACAATTAAGCTTGTTTAATTAACTTCTCATTAATGTGCGAAGTGATGTAAATAATCTTCTTCTCTGTGGATAGTGAAGCCATGTGTAAGTGTACAGACAATGAAGTATGATAGTTTACACACCGGCAGACAGTAATCACAATCATCAATGTTCGATAAACACCAAAAACATACTTTTAACCAGGGCGGATCTAGGCTTGTTGGCAGGGGGTCTCAGTCAGTCGTAGCTATATGTCATTCTACTTACGAACCGGAGAGGGCGGACGACACATGTTTCGTTCTACTTGCATAAGGGTTAATATTAGTCGGCTGCTAATACTTCAGTTTTTAAATTGACACTAGTTCCGATGTAGGTCTACATAGGGGAGATCGGGACTAGTCCGTCCCCAAAGACACTCTAATATATCTGGATACTCTATTTGTAGAGCGAGCGGATCAGTTTCGGCCTTAAATTGAAAAAAATATCTTGTCCACATTTGTGCTATCAATAAATGCCAACATTTTTAAAAGCCAATAACCAAATCTGACTCTTAGTAGACTTACCCAAGCATCTGCAGCCTTGGCTCGTGTCGTTGCAAGTCCGCCCAGGGGCCAGAGCAAGTTCGCCCCACACGTACTTTAAGCAGCAAATACGCAAGAACAGTGCAGTTTTGTCTTATTTTTATGTCATAAAAACGTCATGTTTGTGACACACATTTGTTAGAAACTTAATGTCCTCACAAATTCTGTGGTATCTATGAATTAAACCAGGTAAGCAAAAACCAACGTTTGGCACTGGATCGGCTATAAAATGGTGAAATAAAATCTGGTTTCGTCATTTTTTACTAGAAAATAACACAAAACTGGACAATTGGAAGTCTTTATTAGAGTGCATGTTCGTGTGTCTATGTTCACAAGTGATCCTGAACATTTTACATCAGATATCCTAGGGAGTAACTTGCCCCGTAGCACATAGACGGACATGCCCCAACACACAGACATATTTGGTGGGCGGAAACTAAATACCACTGACACTATATAGAGCAACCACGCAAGATCCAAACAATATCTCTGAGCACTCTGAATGTCTAACCTATGCCACTTATAAGTACTGACATTTGATCGAAACAAAATAAAAAACAAATACTTTCAGTCACTAAAATTAATTTTCTAGTTCACAACTTTCTAGCCAGCGACTCGTAGACGTCAGCTTCCCGGTTCATCAGTGTTCGAAATAAGGGGGGTCTGGGGGGTCCTGCCAGAATGCAAGAGGGACCTCGCATAAGAAAGAAAAATGTAAGCTTGGGGGTCCCAAAATTTATCGTTTTACCGATGTAATTATCCTTCCGCTGTTGCACCTGTTGCTCTGTGTGAGGCTACTCTGGTTCGTCTGTACTAAAACTCGACGGTTTTCGCAGAACTCGACAGTTTTCGCAGAACTCGATCGATCTCACAACAAGAACTCGATGGTTTTCGCAGAACTCGTTCGATCTCGCAACAAATACTCGACGGCTTTGTGTGAGGCTACTCCGGTTCATCTGTGCTAAAACTCGACGGTTTTAGCAGAACTCGACTGTTTTCGCAGAACTCGATCGATCTCCCAAAAAGAACTCGATGGTTTTCGCAGAACTCGGTCGATCTCGCAACAAGTACTTGACGGCTTTCGCAGAACTTAATGGTTTTTGCAAGAATCAACATCATTATGTTGGTAGTCTAGCTGATTTATTCAGCTCACTTTATTGTCATTCAGTTAATATCTGTTAAAAACAACTTAAATCATTCCACTCATATCATTGATGAGTGTGTGTTCTGTGGTTAAGGGCGCCATATGTTGGGTGTCTGTAGTAATACCGCCAATGAGTATCTAGTTGAGGCACTTTTTACCTTGGCATTTTACTTCTCAGGATTACCGAGCACTGTGTCTCAATCGCATTACTTCAGTAACAATGGTTTAGACCACAATTTACGATTTAGTTATTTAGCAGACGCTCTTAATCAGACGCTCTTAATCACTTGTTGTAAGTCATTTTACAACAAGTGCATTCAATCTAAGTTGGTAAAATAACTACAGGTCGAAATAACTAGATAGAAAGCAAGTTTTTTTACACAAAAATAGGCGTTAATAGCCATTGCAGTGCGTAAAAGTTTTGCCTAAAAAATGTATAAGAAGATTTTGTTGGGGGGGCCCAAGAGTTAGTGGTCATTTCGAACACTGCGCTGTATGTAGTTTGATGATCATGTGACTTAATCGTGTGTCCTTTACCGCAATATTTGCCACGGACACAGGGGGGTCTAAGACCCCCTTCATGGCCCAAGGGGGTATTGATACCCATAAGACCCCCCTGGATCAGCTGCTGCTTTTATCTCCCACTTTTGACCGTTGTGATAAATAGCACTTATTTTACGTCAACCGTGTTCTAATAACACTCTCATTCACTGGGTGGTACCACGTAACTGTCGCTGTTGTAGTTTCTAGGGAAACATGGTTGGGCAACTAACTCAATGGCTCAATTAACACTGCCTTCCCCTACATATATGCAGCCCAGGTATAGGTAAATGGCTACATTGAAGAGAGTACCACAATCTTGTTTATGATTTATTATCGCTACATGTTTACGTACCAGTTGTTCGTAATGTGGAATGTGCATGCTTGCGGTACAGTTAGTCACGTTTGAGGGAATTTGTACATGTGCTTTGTTCAGTTGTGAATGGTGTATGGTTTCTGTTCGTGCTTGCTATATTAGGTAGTGTGTTTTTCCATTTGTAGTTGACTCTCTCCTCATTAAACTTGCGATATATTATATTATCTTCGCGGGAGGGAGACCAGTAATGATGATTATGAGCAGTAATACAGATGAGGTCTGGTGAATTTGTGCAGTCTATAACATAAATGTCGTAGGTAGACTAAGTCAAGATTAATGTTGTAATCTCGGCTCACGCAGCTATCAATTACGTTTGCTGCTGCGACGGAAATTACTGACACACGCATCGAAAGGTGTGAAAGTAAGTAATTATTAATTTTCAACAAAGGGATTAAATTGCCCCCGGATATAGGGTTACTCATGTAATTGCATGTCTACTGTGATGGAATTCTAATTATGAGCGGAACCGAGATAGATGTGAGCGGGTTACAGCTGTGACACCCGATGCAGTGACACCCAAGGTTGCGGATTCGACAAACTACAGATAAATCGCAAATCATCACTCAACAAACCACTCCTTGGGCCTTGAGTTACTCAACTAGCCCCGTTTCGACAATTAAGCTGTTTTAATTAACTTCTCATTAATGTGCGAAGTGATGTAAATAATCTCTTTCCCTGTGGATAGTTAAGCCATGTGTAAGTGTACAGATAATGAAGTCTGATAGTTTACACACCGGCAGACATTAATCACAATCACCAATTTTCGAAAAACACCAAAACCTTTTAACCAGGGGCGGATCTAGGCTTGTTGGCAGGGTGGTCTCAGTCAGTCGTAAGCATATGTCATTCTACTTACGAACCGGGGGGGGGGACACATGTGTCGTTCTACTTACATAAGTGTTACTATTAGTCGGCTGCTAATACTTCAGTCTTTACATTGACACTAGTTCCGATGTAGGCCTATATAGGGGAGACCGGGACTAGTCCGCCCCCAAGGACATTCTAATATATCTGGAGACGGTATTTATAGAGCTAGAGGATCAGTTTTCGCCTTAAACAAAAAATATATTGTCCACATTTGTTCTATCAACAAATGCCAAAACTGTTACAGGCCAATATCCAACTCTGGCTCTTAGTAGACCTACCCAAGTATGGGCAGACTTGCCTCATATCGGGGCAAGTCCGCCCAGAGGCCATGGCCAGTTCGCCCCACTCGTACTTTAAGCAGCAAATACGCAAGAACAGTGAAGTTTTGTCTTATTTTTATGTCATAAAAACTTCATGTTTGTGACACGCATTTGTTAGAAACTTAAAGTCCTCAAAAATTCTGTGGTATCTATGAAATAAACCAGGCAAAAAAAACAACGTTTGCCACTGCATCGGCTAGAAAATGGTGAAATAAAATCTGGTTTCGTCACTTTTTTTACTAGAAAATAACACAACACTGGATAATTGGAAGTCTTTATTACAGTGCATGTTTGTATGTTCACAAGTGATCCTGAGCATTTTACATCAGCTGTCCTAGGGACGAACTTGCCCCGTAGCACATAGGTGGACGTGCCCCAACACACAGACATATTTGGTGGGCAGCAACTAAATACCACTGACACTATATAGAGCAACAACGCAAGATCCAAACAATACATCTGATAAAAGGGCCTTACAGGGCACTCTGAATGTCTACCCAATGCCACTGCCATTTGATCGCAAAACAAAATACTTCTCTGAATTACAGAGCACTGTGTCTGCAAGCGCATTACTCCAGTAACAATGGTTTAGACCACAATTTTCGATTTAGTCATTTAGCAGACGCTCTTAATCAGAGCGATTTACAACAAGTGCATTCAATCTAAGTTGGTAAAATAACTACAGGTCGAAATAACTAGATAGCAAGCAAGTTGTTTTACACAAAAAGGCGTTAATAAATAGCACTTATTGTAAGTCAACCGTGTCCTAATAACACGCTCATTCACTGGGTGGTACCATGTAACTGTCGCTGCTGTAGTTTCCAGGGAAACACGGGTAGCTCAATGACTGAATTAACACTGCCTTTACATATATGCAGCCCAGGTATAGGTAAATGGCTAGATTCATGACTCATTTAGAGAGTACCACGATCTCGTTTATGATTTATTATCGCTACATGTTTACGTACCAGTTGTTCGTATTGTGGAATGAGCATATGTTTTGCGACTACAGTTAGTCACGTTTGAGGAAAACGACCTCATTTGATGGAATTTATACATGTGCTTTATTCAGTTGTGAATGGTGTATGGTTTCCGTTCGTGCTTGCTATATTAAGTAGTGCGTTTTACCATTTGTAGTTGACTCTCTCCTCGTTAAACTTGCGATATATTATATTATCTTCGCAGGAGGGAGACCAGTAACGATGATTATGATCAATATTACAGATGAGGTCTGATGAATTTGTGCAGTATATGACATAAATGTCGTAGGTAGACTAAGTCAAGATTAATGTTGTAATCTCGGTTCACGCAGCTGTCAATTGCGTTTGCTGCTGCGCCGGAAATTACTGACACAAGCACCGAAAGGTGTGAAAGTAAGTAATTATTAATTTTCAACGGAGGGATTAAATACCTCCGGATATAGGGTTACTCGTGTAATTGCATGTCTACTGTGATGGAATTCTAATTATGAGCAGAGTCGAGATAGATGTGTGCGGGGGACAGCTGTGACACCCAAGGTAGCGGATTCGACAAAATACAGATAAATCGCAAATCATTACACAATATTATTGAAAAGGAAAAGAAACACAATAACTGGATCCAGGTGCGTGGGTGGAACAGGCGGTGAAGCAAACGTAATCAAAAAACTTTTCCTGAATACAATGAAGTAATTGTAAACAGATCAGCGTAGATCCACTGACAATGATGAATGGCAAGAACCGAGTGTTGACGAGGTGGAAAATAGACCAGCAGCAGAGACAAAAACCCAACTACCCGTCCTACATACCCATCCCATAGCACGGACCAGAGGGTCCCAAAATGTAATTACCGTTGACACAAAGTGTGCATTCTGGTCGATTCTGAAACTGTCTTAGCACATTGTATTTCTCCTTCCAATACATAATACAACTGTTCCCATTAGGCCTACCAATATGACCAATTACTGGTATATTCTATTTGCGTACAAATACGTTGCTCGGTCATTCTACAGAAGCTGTCACTTTTAGAGGATAACTTTAGAACTACATTATTAAAATATATAATGTTGTCATTGCTAATTATTACAAACTATTGGAACCGACAATCACATGTATAGAGTCGTACAGCGCTACACTCAGTTTTCGTGGACCTCTTACGTGAATGAACTCCTGGCCGATGCCAGTGGTGTTACTGTGGCACCACTATGACATCTAAAATGCATAAATATCATATATAAATGTTGAACTAACCTTCCATGAATTTTCTCAGATTCGAAAGCTATCTTGATTTGCAATTGTGCATATTCGTGCAGATAATCTATCTTTGGACTAACATGCGTATTTATTTTAAGACAATCCTTAACACCAATTAATTTTATAGTGCCCACAAATGTACAGTTATTATGTCAAACCTGCATTTTCTTACACAAATTTGTATGCAAACATTATGTATAAATTCGGCAATGTCATGTATATTCCACCTGGGATGAAACAAAATATTGCAATTCATTGCATAATAGGTATATGCACCGCCAAAATAAAATACCGTAGAATAAGATTTATATGTGACAAATGGCATATTCAAATATCATTTTATTAGTAATTCACCTTTGTATTTTTATTTATTTTATTATATTATTATGCTGCTGTTATTAGCCCCGAAATAGTTAAAATCATAACAACAATGGCTCATAATAAACCCACTCTTAATAAAAATTATTATAAAAAAATTTATATAAACTTATAATAAAAATTACGTTACTGGGATCTAGCTACCATACTTCTCAAAAACATCACTGTGCAGACATCTGCTGGTGAAAAGAATTATTCAAAGAGCACCCACTGCCTAAGTGCTATCATTAATTGAAATATTAACACTAATGACACCAACAGGAACAAACTAATATCAGAGATACAAGTGCTGAGTAATAATACTATTTACAATAGTCTGCTTTTATGGAGTGATTCGGATATGGTATCAGCAAGTATAACATAAATTGTATTAAGAGCAATGTCTTCCCTTTTTAACATAGCCTAGCAGTATAATAGAGTAATTGTGTTTTGGACTGGTAATACCAATAACATATTCCATTTTTACCACAAATAACCCTTACTAATGCTGATTAATAAAGAACATATTTTGACATGACAACATCAGAATATTAATAAAGCAATTTAAAATGCAATAACTCCTCTTAGTGAACCATTAATGTTCCACGCTGAAACATAGTGGCGCAGCAGGTTATATACGAAAAGAATCAAAACTGCAAGCCAAAATGGCAGCCTGTTTAATACACCACCGATGCTACTCAAAAACAAACATCTGATGTACATACATAATTATCATTGAATGAGATCAACGTGATCGAATCTCTCAATTCCTGCTGCGTACCAGTGTCCTATGACGCGAGCGTGCGTGCGTGCGAGCTGGTCGCGCTCTGTCTATACAGTAAATAATGGTCTGTGTAATTACCACAGCAGGAGCCAACTGGATCGTTATTGCTCAATATTCTTGCTGTAACTGATTGTTTCTAAGTACGAAAACCGCAATATAAAATACGCCATACGCAAAAAAAATACACCATCTAATGTTCATGTACTAATGCATAGTCAATGGCCTGGTATTTTTTGCCACCTGATTAAAACGAGAATTTCATTGGATTTAGGTTAGTTTTTTAGAACAGTCCGTGTTGCGAATGCAGATTGTCATGCGATTGGCCGTGCAGAATGAAGATGTTTAAATTACAATTGTGCGCACCTTAGCAATAAACGCGAAATTCCCATTGGATGAAACCGCGGAAAAAAGGTTTTGTCAGTGACCTGAAAAAATCCTGCCACATTATTTGTATCCCTCCCTTCTGACATAGGAAGTCACTCCCCAAAAACTTTTACATTTAACGAGAGTTAACAAAATTGCCATCCCAAACAAAAAGTTCCAGATGACAAGTGGACAAGGAAACCATTGGCTTATCGAGAGTCCAACAATTTTTTTATCTATGTATAGCCCGCCCTTATCAGATGTCTGTCAATTCAATGTTTAAACATATTCACACTACTTGCATTAACACAATCATTTGGCAGTTTGTTCCATTCATTTATCACCCACTGTGAGAAAGAGTACTTTCTCAAGTCCAGCCTACAATGTTCCTTAACTAATGCTGCTTTGTGTCCTCTGGTTCTACTGCCTTCCTTAAGTTTGAAGAATATATATTCCTATCAATATCCTCATAACCGTTCACTATTTTAAACACTTATATTTGGTCTCGTTGTTTCCTGGTCTCTAGTTTTGTCAAACCACAGTCTAATGAACGACTTTCACAACTAAGGTCACTTAGTTATGGAATAATTGTATTTGCTCTTCGTTGTAATCTGTCTAGCTTGTCTACGTGCTTCTTATGATACGGCCTCCATGCATGTGTACAATATTTTAAATGCGGTCAAACTATTGCTTTGTACAGGGGTACAATTAGCTGTTTCTCATTATATGTTCCCCTAAATAGCCCTACAACTTTATTTCCTTTTGAAGCAGGAATCAGACAGCAATGCCACATTGCTCTAAATGTTATTCCTAACTCAACTCTCCATTTTATATTATTCGTTAATGTTTCCATGTCACATGAGTATACCTTTACACTTCCCAAAATTGAATAACATTTGCCATTTTGTTCTGACCATTTAATTAATTTATCTAGATCATCCTGCAAATTTGTGTGTGTGTGTGTGTGTGTGTGCGTGCGTGCGTGCGTGCGTGCGTGCGTGCGTGTGTATGTGTGTGTGTCTGTGTGTCTGTGTGTCTGTGTGTGTGTGTGTGAGTGTGTGTGTGTGTGTGTGTGTGTGTGTGTGTGTGTGTGTGTGTGTGTGTGTGTGTGTGTGTGTGTGTGTGTGTGTGTGTGTGTGTGTGTGTGTTTTTTTAAATAGGGCCTAACACTGATTCCTATGGTACCCCACACAAAACAGATTTCCAATTTGAAATGTCACCATCTACAATCAGTCTTCTCTGTGTTAGCCACTTCTCTATCCAGTTTATTACATCATTAACTATTCCATGGGCTTTTAGTGTAAGTTACAATCGTTGATGTGACAATTTATCGAACGCTTTCTGAACATCTAAGTAGACAACATCCACGGTGACCCATCATCTAACCACTTTGTAATTTCTTCAAAAGAGATAAGAGATTGGTTAGACATGACCTTGCTTATAGGAACCCATGTTGAGATGTATTTATTAATTTATGTTTTACAAGGAATTCCACCATGTGGTTTCTAATTAATGTTTCGAGTAATTTGCACACAGCCGATGTTAAACTCACTGGTCTGTGACATTTTTGTTCCTGGCTTCCTTCTTAAATAGCAGCATAATCTTTGCTTATTTCCTTTCTAAAGGAACTAGTTACAATTAACTGCCCTAAATAACCTGATTTATCGCCCTCGACTTTACCAACTGGAACTGGAAGTGAACTGATTATATCTTCTGTGGTAAAAGCTGAGCTGAAATACTCATTCAGGACCTCTGCCATTTGAAACCCGTCTGAAATTATGGTTCCACTGTTGTTTTCCAGCGACCTTATATCGAACTTTCTGTTTACTCCTTACATAAGCATAGAAACTCTAGCTGTCGTTTTTTATATTACCTGCCAATTTTTATATTCTTCTGCCCCTTTGTAGTTAGTGTAGTCTTCTACGTTTCCAGTGTGTTGATATACCCATACAGCATCTCTTTGTAAGTATTTTTCTAATAGCCTCTTTTGACAGGTGTTTCCTCCTGGACCGGTTCCCTTGTTTTCTTAATGGAACAAATATCTCAATAGTGCCCTCAATCTCATCTTTTAAACTAGTCCAGCATCCCGTCTTGTTCTTCAGCAAGTTATTCCAATCTATATTTGCTAGATATGTTTTCATCTCTATATATTTGGCTTTGTTGAAGTTCCTCCTCCATTGTTTTTTATATGTATACCCTGTTTTTACTTTAATATTAAAACTGATATGGTTATGATCACTTGAACCGAAAGGTTCGTGTACATTAACAGTGTAAACTAATTCATTTTCAAAAGACAACATTAAATCTAACACATTCCCACCACTGGTTGGGAAGACACGTTGAGTAACGAAACAATCCATTGTTAGAAGTAGAAAATGATGGTCGTCACCGCCAGCACTCTCTAACGATTTCCATTGTAAATGGCCTTGGTTAAAATCACCCATTATAACACATGCAAGGTTGCTCACGTCCCTTATAGCTTTTTGTAGTTTTACATATTCCACTTGTCCTATGTTTGGACTCCTATTGTTTATGTTGAGTTCTTTGTAACTATGTTACACCAAATTGCTTCCTCACAATCTGCTTCAATTTTCAGTATTATTTCATACGGATTGATATATTCTTTAATATATACGATTACTCCACCTCCCCTTCTTTCTCGCATATCCTTACTAAACATTACAAAGCCTATGAGTGCTAACTCAGCGTCAACTATATCTTTACTTGCTCATGATTCTGTGATACCTATTACGCGAGGGTCAATATCGCTAAAACTTCAATTTATATTTGTTTATAATCAGTTATGTTTACAATTTATTCTGGGTATTCTTCATAAAGACTATTTTTGTATTGTAATACACACTTTATGCTACATCACTTAGGTCTTAATTAAATTAACAACTATTGACTTGCAATTATTTTCTATTTGACAGCTGACGACAACAAACGTAACATCGCTCGAGCTAACCAAATTTCGGTGAACTTCTTTAAACTACACTGAATTACTACCTACGGCTAACTTTTAACAACAAATGTTGCTAAGACAAAGTATCGAGATAGTCAATCTTTAATATGTATTAAATGATGTACAATAATATTATGTTACGTAGTATGTACTAACTCAATTGATCACAACAAAACTTATTTATCGCTCGCGCTATCGATTCTTCGGAGATTTATATACACTATCTTAAATTTTTCCTATGGCTAACTTTTAACAGAAAATATTTCCACATACAAGGTCTCTTGCAAGTCTGTGTTTAATATACACGTAATGATACTACTTATCTTATCAATATTCCACTCTGCTAGTCAAATATCCAATCCCCCAAATTAAATTATGTGTTCTCCTCATTTTCCGGCAGCAGTTTAACATAATACTGCAAAGAAAGATACATGATTTTATTCGCAATAAGTGACATTGCTATTCCCGGAAATAAACATTATCCTGCTGTTGTTGGTCTGCCGTCTGTGACGAGGCCGCTTCGATTTCTCTCTCTCCCCCTCTCCAACTCCTCTCTTCCCCTCTCAACCCCCTCTCCCCAGCCTCTCCCGTCTCCTATATCTGTTCGCTCTCATTTTCTCCATCAATCCGAGCAACTGGCATTTGTACACGTCATATAGTCATCCTCAGATATTGTGTCATAGTAACGGGATGTTTTCTTCAATCTTCCGGCTGCTGTTGTGTATTCCTCTCTGCTATGATTCTGCCTCTGTCATTGCATAAATAAAAGCACATTCCTGCTTCAAGTGCAAAACCAATATTTTCACAATACTGTAGCGACCATTATTGAAGACACAAATATTTTTACTGGCAGGGCCTATGTAACTTTCAGGCTCCTGTATAATTTCAACGGTTTCACATGAAACATTACGCGAGTCATGGCATCAACTGCAGGTCGCATTTACGTGGAATTATAATTACAGTGGTTTTTACATCATCGTTTTGTAAATTGTAAATGTTCGTATTTTATTAATATGATCATTGCAATTAAGTAAAATATCATTAAATACACCAACAATTTTGTGACTTTCACTCTTTCGATATTCACATTTGGTATTTTTATAATGATATAATTACGGAGCATACGATTTCCAGACAGAATATAATTAGTTTTATATATGTTCAATGTTATTTATTTATTTATTAGAAATCAAGAATATATTTATTTATTTATTAGAAATCAAGAATATATTTTGTCCAGCACGTTACATGCAGTCTAATTTAGCATTTTGATATTGCTCGCTGTATAAACAAATTCGCATCATCTGCAAAGAGGATCTATTTTATAAGTTTAGATATGTGCATATATCACTAACGTACAGCATATAAAAACGTTTGTGGATTAAATCGAACCTTGGGGCACCCCACATGAGATATTGCGCACTGCAGACTGACAATTGTCAATGTGCAGACATTTTTTTCTGTTTTCTAGATAGCTATTTAACCACGTATTTGCCACTTCGCGGATACCAAGACATTCCATTTTTAGCATAATAGTTGGTGATTAATCGTGTCATATGCTTTTGTTTTAAATCGATGAAGAAACCTACATCATAGTTTTAACGCCCATTGATTGGGTTATTACATCATTTAAATCTACTAGTGCATGACTTGTCGAATTGCATATTGGCTTGGACAAGTTGTATTTGGTATTAAAAACATCGATTCAAGTTTCCTTTCATTCATAACATGGGTATGTTGAAGTCACGTACTAGCGGGATATTGATTCGTTGTTATTTCACAGGATTAGCAACTAAGTTAAGCGACAAACATTAGTAAGTTTTTGCAAACGCACTGATCTCGGCTCCCTTCCCGACCCCGATCTCGCTATGCGTGCTACGTCATCGCTTCTTGTGTTTATGAGATAAGAAAATGTCGATGAGATAAGGAAAACATCGATCTCGCAGGTTCAATCGATTAGTGGTCTCCCTATCTATATTACGTTAATTTTATGGTTGGATAAAAAATAATTCAACAGCAATTGTACGTAAAACTGTTTTTGAATTATTTGCTGCCCTGTTGTAGTTGCCAATGAGCTTAATGCATCGGACAAAAGAGTTTTAAGTGCGCACTCCCTATGTCATGAGCTATGCCATCAATCGGTAAGGTGATCATTTAAATGGTTCCACATGATACAGTGTCCTATGAAGTTTATAACATTTTTGGAATTTTGTTGATAAAATCATTGCTTCCGAAGATATAGCAATTTTTTATCTCTGAAAATCAGCATTATTGTCTATTCAATTTGGTTCCATTTCTTGCGACACGGAACGCTCAGGACTGCATTTCATTGATATGAAAATAGCAATAGTTTTTAACGTATTGAACATATTGATGTGAAATAAAAGGTATGCGACTCAGAAACGAATGTTAATAATATAAGACCTTAACATGACCTAATTAGTTGACTTACATTTAACCTTTCACCTATTTACATGGAGTAATGTCATTATTTTGTTATAATGAATTAGTAAACAGGTTTATTAAACCTTTAGGGGATGGAAATCGACTTCAGTGTCATGTGACTTGGTAAATGCATATTTTTGATGATCTAATTAATTGACCTACATTTCACATGTGACCAATTTACGTGGATTAATGGGCTAATTTAGCTGTTACTTAATAGGTAATGGGCCTATTTAACTTTAATGGATGGAAATTGGCATTTTATCAACTTGAATATTATATTACCTTGCAATTTTTAAATTACCTAATTAGTTTACCTGCATTTCACACTTGACCTATTTATAGGGAGTAATAGCATGGTAATAAGTTGGTCCACCCATACGGGGCTAGGGGCGTCAAAATAATTGTATGTGTTTAGATTATACAATAGTTATTTGTAAATATTTCACCATGTATTAATTACCAAAAGGTTATAGCGTGTTAGTGAAAAGCAACTATTTATTTCGACATGTACATACTTTTCCTCAGATAATGTCAATGCCTGTCAATGAAGTCTTATATGATGTTGCAACAGTTCATGAAGTGTTATCCAAGATGTTCATCATTCGATTCATTGGTATCGTAACAGCCGACTGTAATCCACATGAACCACATACTAGCTGAAGTATGTACACACAAGTTGCTGTTGAAAATCTTTACCTGTAACGCAAAATACATTTGAATAATTAAATAATTATGTCAGATGATAAAATTTACAAATATCAAAAGTACATTGTATAGCAATAAATATATTGCACAAACAAAAACTGAATCTTCTAAAATCTAAGGTGTGCAAAATTAAATAAAGATAATTAAGAAAATATTCAAGTTGGCATAAATGGCCACTGCAAATTAAACTTAACAAAACACAAATAGTGGCGGATATTTAGTATAAAATATGCATAATCAACTATTAAAGTGAAAAGTGTCTGCAGCTTTAAAAAATATTACTTGGTTTTTAACAGTAATCACTGGAAGGCGACCGAACATAGGTATATACAAATACACAAAACAAATGGTATTCATAATAAAGTTTACATTATCAATGCATACCTTACGAACAATACACAACTCACACCAGTTATTACAATTAACAAATTATATAATCAGTAAAAAAAGATATGCAGTAAACCGCAACCAAAAAAAAACAATAAAATATAATTTCTGACATAACAAATAGTAAATACTGCTGCACAAACTACAACAATACATATATAGCAAATGTTATAAACAAATGTGCAAGCAGTTCATTGTTGAAATGTGGACTGCTCGGATTCTTCGGAAAGATTTCATATTCGCGTATTGCAAAGCCAAAGCCAAAGACACCATGACTCATGGACATGGTGTCTTTTGCAATACGCTGTCAAATCATCTTGCACAAATTCACTTTTCGTAATTGTTAACATAAACATATTGACGTATAGACAAAAATAATACATTTATAAACACTTTTATCAACAAAACATGCAATTATTACATTGCAGAAATACGGGTGTCAACGCATTGTAAAATATTCGTTCACGCGAAGCCACCGACCGTAGCTTCTGAACGCCAAAACATAACACATTAGCGCGACGCACGCGCAACAGGTCACGTTGCCCACGTTTTCCAGAAAAACGGCAGCTGCGCACTACTATAATATGCACATCAGTTTAAAGCTAAGTAATTGTTGTACTGTTGTTCTTTATTCATTCAAAATTCTTCTTTCAAGTATTCGCAAACAAAAACTTTCTTACCTTCGTATATTCTTGGAAGCGTCGGAATTAAAAAAAAATTCCGCGCCCTTGATGTAAAGAAGACACGCATTGGTCGATATAAAGGTAAAAAAGCTCGGCCACATCATCTGCATACTAAATACATTGGCTTTTTATGCGATCATGTGACGCGAGAGTCAGACCAACAATCCAAATATGTGACACGGTAAACAAGGCTATTTTTGTCGACTAAAAAGTGACGCCATCTAGCGGAACTTAATATACCCATGTCATGGTAAACAAAAATGCACGAAGCCATCGACGGCACCGACGACTTAGATTTATACATCGCATTGTAGATGAGTCCTACAGTATAAACTAGGCCAAACATTCCAGCTGAAATGGTGTACAATGCAGAAACGAACAGTTATGATTAACATACTATATTGTATTATTTTTTTAATAAACGATATACTCGTGTTTCCCAATTTCGTCTTCGACTCGTGCACGTTTTGTTTCGGTTAGCACATGCAAGGTTAGCGCAACGATCCGACTATTATTTTCGTAAATAAAACACTATTTTGTGGTGATACGTACCACGGAATTGTGCGACGTACGAATTTGGGACATGCAACTATTATAAATAAGTGTTTTTATTTTATATATTTTCGGATATCATAATTTCGTGTTCTTCTTAACATATCAATAACTCGAAGACTATTTGTTCAAGAACTCTGAGATTTTGGCTTAGTTATTCCCCATCATTTGTAGATGTTTGATAGTAATACTAATAGACATACTACTGTATAGAAGTTGTGTGCTTTTATGTGCGAAATTGAGGAGTCAGTACCTTCAGATCTGTAATTCAAAAACATTTATATATACAATGCTAATGTCTTAGCTTGCTATGCTAGTAATGTCGGCATTGTGTAATTTTATGCCCTTATTATAAATATTGTCTTACTGCTTTTATTATTTATGCGTATTGTTCTTATATTTTATTATCAGTTCTGTTACTGGGTATTCGGGCCTGTTGGAACTGAATAAAATACAATGCAATACAATACAAAGACCCTTCAATGAAACTGAAATCGAAGCCGGTATCAGCGCACGGAAGAACGGCAAGGCAACAGGTCTAAATGACATCCAAATTATTATAGAACTCATCAAACATTTCCGACTGAACGCATGTGATTGGGTGCTACGTTTCTTCAACAACTGCGCCAATAGCAACAAAATCCTTAAGCTCTGGCGGAAAGCAAAGGTAATAGCCCTCCTGAAACCATCAAAGACGAGACGAAGAGTTTCAGACCCACATCCCTGCTGTGCCACACCTACAAACTGTTTGAGCGACTGATTTTAAACCGGCTCGCCGAACACGTTGACAGCAAAATCATCTCCGAGCAGGCTGGATTCCGTCCAGGAAAATCGTGCACAGGCCAGCTGCTCAATCTGACTGAACACATCGAAGACGGCTTCGAAAGAGAACTAATAACTGGTGCTATCTTCGTTGATCTATCGGCAGCATATGACACCGTCAACCATCGACGCCTCCTCGCCAAAGTGCTAGAGATGACCGACGACCTCCATCTAACCGACCTAGTATGCAACTATACAGCTCAACCTTTGCAACTGTAATATGCAACCTTCTAGGAAGACAGTACAACAGCTCAACCTTTTAGGAAGACATACTTATAGATAAAGTTGAGTTTGAAATATATATCTGCAGATTTGACGAGTTTTTTAAAAGACCTACGATTGATTTGTTTGCAACTGCAGGGAATCAGTGAACCGGGCACACCGCCAGTCAAATAAAATGTACGCGTTGGACTCATTGGTCTTAGGTTTTAATCTTAGGTTTAGTTGTTTTAACTTCATTTACTGTTATGGGATACGAAGCGTAAGTCTATGTTGGCTCTGTAATTATTTAGAAAATAGAAAACAATTTCATATAATCAGAATCATAACAATGTCATGAGGTGTTCCTCAAGGACTAATTCTAGGTCAACTTCCTTTCATAACAATGACATATAGTGTTCCCCAAGAACTAATACTAGGTCAACTTCCCTTCGCAACAGTGACATGTGGTGTTCCCCAAGGACTAATACTAGGTCAACTTCCCTTCGCAACAGTGACATGTGGTGTTCCCCAAAGACTAAAACTAGGTCAACTTCCCTTCGCAACAGTGATATGTGGTGTTCCCCAAGGACTAATGCTAGGTCAAATATTTTAACCTCACATTATTTGCAGATGACACAAGTATGTTTCACTCGCATAAACAAATAAGAGGTTTTTGAAGAAGTCAATGTATAACTAAAGAAAATAACAACGTGGTTTTAGTGTAACAAGCTATCATAAAACATTAATACAATTGTTGGGAGTTCACGTAGAAGAACATCTAAACAAGTCGGTGCACATTATCAAATTAATGTCTAAAACAGCACCTATCATTGGCATGCTTCATAATTTAAAATAAATTTGTCCAGCCTATGTACAGGAAACCCTATAGTGTTCATTAATTCTCCTCCACCTTGCAATAATGTGTTTTAATGTGGGCTATTACTTACAAACAATGGGCTTATAAATAGATGTTACAAACGAAACCCATCCGGATAATTACAACATCTTATTACCTAGCACACACAGATAATGTTTTTTTTAAATGACACGATTTTTATACAAATTCCAGTTGGGTGTTTTATGTACAGATACAAAGAAACACACGCTTTGGACAAATATATCAAATCATTTTCCTAGAAATATGTTCATAGCCATCACGCTAGAAAGCACACTGACTTTTTATTCCGCAGATTATTAGAACAAATAAGTTCTCAGTCAGTTATGTGGGTCCACTGATGTAGAATACATTACTGTCTGAAATAACATTGTCTGCGTTACAGCAAATATTCAAAATATACTATGAAACAATTTAAACTGTCTAGTTATTAAAGAACATGATTGATTATAATATTAACTGAAAAATCAGGTGTCTATAATAAGTATATAATGTTTAATTGTCAGGTGAATCTTATTCATGTTTGCCTATTCTAGGTATCACATTGACTCAAAGTTTTTTTCCTGAATATGATGTATTTGTTACACATGTGTTGTACGTGGATGTGGATGTATGCATTTTACATGTATAAGAGGATGTATTGAATGTTTCTTACTCTATATATCATATTTGTACAGGTTGTCTCTGCACTGCAGGACTTCGTGGATCACATAAGTGAAAAAAATATTTGTTTCATAGCAACTGAAGAAACCTTATATCATATTAATCTTACAATATTTTTTGGCGTGTTAAGCAATGTAGGTTCTAAATGTCATTTATGTTGATGCGGACAAATTATATAATATATTTTGTAATTTAATTTAAACGTAGAACCACTCCCTGTGCATTTTGCTAATGCTGCTTTGCCATAGCCAAATCGCACTTAAATATGGTTGCTAATCCTCTCCATGGTGTCACGTCAAGCTCATGGATATAGTTTGCCAGTTACTAGATAGACGCAGTCATTTGGTGGAAAACCTTCCATACTTAGTCAATTCTGATGACACTGATATGTGTTGTCTTCAGTGGTACATTCTCTTGGAAGTGTACTGGACGACGCAGGTTGTACTGGACGACGCAGGTTGTACTGGTCGACGCAGGTTGTACTGCATATTTCCGCGCGTTTACATTCGATGCTTACAATAACCTTCGTTGGAGACATAACAGTAATAGTGATAACTGAATACGAGCAGTAATTAGTGTAACACTTGGTTAATTCAAGCACTTAATGTCATTAATATTGTTGGCAGATTATGTCATGATTAATATTGCAACCTAGGTCCAAGCAGCTGTCAATTACGTTTGTTGATTTAGTTGCGTTGACAGTGTGTTATATCGGGTGTTCTAAATTAATTCCGAAACATGATAATAACATGTTTCTTGGACTACGCAGGAAATTGCACTGTCAAAAAAACACATGCTCATCATCATTGACCGAATACATCTGTCTAAATGGAACAAGCACGGGTGTCGAGGACATGTCGTGAAGATTTAATTTATTGCAACATGATCTGCCAGATGCAATAACTTATCAATATAGAACAAACGCGTTGCAGAGATGGATATGCAGAAAAAACAAACACTAACTCCACATCCCACAACATGGCTCCGAGGAGACCAACACTATGTTTTATTACCGACACAAAATGTGCAATCGTATATTTTTTATCTGAGCACATTGTTTTCTCCTTCAATACAACGAGAAAACATAACACAAAATACAACTGCAACCAATACAAGTCTTGCTAATTAATGTTCTATTTACGTATACATTCGGTAACAAATTAACATACCATGTACATAATTAAATATCATCAATTAAAATGAGGGTGACATCAACTGCGACACGCAAGCCACATATGTTCTTATGTCTATGCATCATATGCATATCTTATGTCTATGTCAGGGGGCATAAAAGATTCCACGCAGGGAAATGGAAAATACTTGTGATTGACTCACTAACTCTAGAGAAGGACAATCTTAATAAAACATCGACGCAATATCCTAGAAGGACTCTGCAGCTCCAGATCAACATGGATTTTATATCGTCCCTGACTAGTTATACCACGATTGTCGCATTATATATATATATATATATATATATATATATATATATATATATACACACACATAAACATCGCATTATATATATATATATATATATATATATATATATATATATATATATATATATATATACACATATACATATATATATATATATATATATATATATATATATATATATATATATATATATATATACGGTCACTCGCCATTAACCGACCGATAATGAGTTCCTAAGAAGTGAACCATCAACCGTAAGACTTAATGCCAAGATATAAATTCAACATATGGTATTTTTTTTCTACAGTAAACATCACATTTCTCAACTTTGTCAACAGACGATAGCAACAACAACAGTGAACATCTTTGAACACTATAATAAATATACGATAACAAGTTGTCACTTTATACATTTCTAATACGACTAAGTAACATTTTATTCTGAAAATGACGCCAACAGACGGACTACGGCGAAGTTATTCGATGCGCACACTACCACACTACCCAACAGTCGCGCCACTCAGCATATCGCTACTGACGTAACTTGATTACAAATTTAAAACCAACGTTGTGGAGTAGTAAAAAGAAATGGTTGACTGGGCAACGTCATTGTTGCTTACGACTTACTGCGTCATTGCAACAGGCAACTGAGTAATATACATACATACATTACATACATACATACATACATACATACATACATACATACATACATACATACATACATACATACATACATACATACATACATACATAAATACATACACACATACATACATACATACATACATACATACATACATACATACATACATACATACATACATACATACATACATACATACATACATATTTCAACTGTGTTGACATCCTAAGTAAATTGTGTAATTGACACATAGCGCATAAGATACTCGGTTGTTTATTTAACACATTCAAATGGCTGCCGACGGACCCTCATCGGCTATTGCGGTGGCTTTTTGAATGTCAGCATTGACATTGACATACTCTTTGCACATGAAAGAGTACGCACATGCATCAAATAAGACGATTTTATCTACTTTACGTTTTCAACTGCAGATGTGTTTTTCAGTAATGATAAAACTATTAACTTATGCTGAGAGCAAAGACAGTACAACAATGAACACTACATGGAATGGCTTGCAATCGCCTTGACATTTTGCCATTGCCGTATGTCAACGGTGTTTTCTTCGTGATCAGGCACGCAGATTCTCCTTTTAATTTAATGAATGATACTGTCATTATTAATGCAACTAAATCATAATACATCCAAAACAAATACGTTCTACTTGCAGCCAAATAACTTTCAAATCAATTAAATAAGCCGAACATTAAGGACCTGCACAATGACTCGCCATTACCTGACCAATAATGAGTTCCTAAGAAGTGAACCATCAACCGTAATACTTAATGCCGAGTTATAATTACAACTAACGGTATTTTTTATATACAGTAAACATCACATTTGTCAACAGACAATATCAACAACAACAGTGAACATTTGTTAACACTATATTAAATATACTATAACCAAGTTGTCACTTTATCCTCTTCAATTACTAATACGACTAAGTAACATATTATTCTGATAATGACGCCATCAGACGGACCACGGCGAAGTTAATCGATGCGCACACTCCCACACTACCCGACAGTGGCGCCACTCAACTTATCACTACTGCCACAACTTGATCACACATTTAAAACCAACGTTGTGGAGTGGTATAAAGAAATGGTTGGCTGGCAACGTCATTGTTGCTTACGACTTATTGCGTCATTGCAACAGGCAACTGAGTAACATACATACATACATATATACATACATACATACATACATACATACATACATACATACATACATACATACATACATACATACATACATACATACATACATACATACATACATACATACATACATACATACATACATATATACATACATCCTCTTCAGCTCTTCTAGGCTAATAACCTTTTAGCTGATCTTGACAATTCTTTGTGCGCATGGGCGGAAAGTTTTGTTCAAAACTGTAAGCGCACCAAAATTTGTCTACTCTTGATTTGAAAACTTCATACTCGGTGAGGATGTTCCACCGGGTCACTTTTCTTTGCCTGAAGTAACTCCTTCGTTGTGTTGCTGTCACGCTTTCCTTCTTGAGCTTTAGGCTGTGTCCCCTGGTTACCGTATTGTTGTCCAGCTCAAGTGGCATTATATCAACTTTATAGATTCCATGGAGATATTTGTATGTTTCAATCATGTCTCCACTTGCTCTTCTATAGTAGAGGCTTGGGAGCGTAAGCGCCCTGAGCCTGTCACCATATTGGAGGTTCTTCAGTTCTGGGACTAGTTTCGTTGTTCGTCGTTGAATGTTCTCAATCATCTGTTGGTCTCTCTTGAGTGTTGGGACACAGGCTACATTTTTATATTCCAGAATAGGTCTGACCACGCTGGTGTGTATTTTTTCATGGTTGGTCCACTACAGGTGTGCAAACGATCTTATAAGGCCTAGCATATTGTTGGCTTTGTTTGCTACCATCTCCACTTGTTCATCAAAGTTTAGTTCACGGTCTATTTGCACCCCCAAGTCTCTCTCATTGGTGGCCTCCCCCAGGGTGGTATCTTTCCCACCACTTGTTATAGTATAGTCGTAGTGGTGATTGTATTGTCCCAGATGCATAAATTTGCATTTATCCTCAATGAAGCGAAGCTGCCACTTTCTAGTCCATGCTTCTAGTTGTTTTAGGTCTGTCTGCAATGTTACATGGCTTGAATGAACATTCATTTGTCGTAATATCATCAGCGAATATGTGAGTCTACAACATATGGCATGTCGTTAATATAGCAGACAACAAGCATTGGCCCTCTCGTGACGGTGGACAATGACGATGTGCTACCATTGACGAGAACACGTTGGCGTCGTCCCTCCAGGAAGGCTGCAATCCATTGTAACACCTTGCCACCTATCCGGTATCCTGCCAACTTAACTAGCAGTTACATATTGGGAGGGGTGTTTCCCTCTTCCCAGTGCTTTGGTAAAGTCCCCTCATCAAGTGATTGGTGAATAATTATTGGAAAGGTTCTACCAGCTCATCAGTCAATTCAACCAGAAGACATGGAGGGAGCCCATCCGGCCCTGGTGGTTTTGTAGTCTTTAGGGTTTTCAAAATCTTCTCGACTTTCTCGATTGTGATCAGGAAGTCTGTCAGCAACGTGTTGTGCTGTCTTGTCTCAAATGTGGGATGTTCTCAAGGCTTTCTATGGTGAAAACACTTGTGGAAAAGGTATTGCGTACTTCGGCTTTTTCAACATCAGTCTCAGACATTGTCCCATCCAGATGCTTACTTTGCATTTTTCTTCTAGTTCAGGCTTCTTGTTGTCTTAGGTATGTCTGCAATGTTACATTGTCAGATTGAGCAGTCATTTGTCGGAATATTTTGGTATCCTCAGCGAATATGTGAAAAGGTGAGTCTACAACATCTGGCATATCGTTAATGTAGCAGACATAAAGCATTGGCCCTCTCACGATGGGGGACCATGAAGATTTGTTACCATTGACGAGGACACGTTGGCGTCTTCCCTCCAGCAAGGCTGCACTCCATTGTTACACCTTACCACCTATCCCGTATCCTGCCAACTTAACTAGCAGCCTCTGGTGTGGGACCGTGACGAATTCTTTAACAAAATCTACATACATTGCATCCACACTACCTCCCTGCTCTATTGATTCCGTCAATTTATCAAGGTCCGAATTTGTTTCTTGTCATGTGCGCCATCACTTCGTTTATCACCATCTTCTCTATCATCTTTCAGGCTACCGAAGTCAGACTCCCGGGGCGGTACTTTCCTGGGAAGTGTTTCTGGCCCTTCTCAAATATTGGGGTGCTGTTTCCCTCTTCTCAGTGTTGTGGTAAAGTTCCCTCAGCAAGTGATTTGGTGAATAATTTTTGGAAAGGTTCTACCAGCTCATCAGTCAATTCAACCAGAAGACGTGGTGGTTTTATAATCTTTAGTGTCTTAAAACTATTCTCGACTTCGTCGATTGTGATCAGGAAGTCTGTCAGCTCTGTGTTGTGTAGTTTCAAATGTGGGAATGTTCTCAAGGCTTTCTAGGGTGAAGACACCTGTCAAAAACATATTGAGTACTTCGGCTTTGTCAACATCAGTTTCAGACATTGTCCCATCCAGACGCTCAAGATCAGCTACTGCTGAACGAGTCTTCATCTTTGACTTGTCTTACTTGCAGATGGCTTTGGGATTGGCCTTAGCTTTCCTGGCTATCTGTCTCTCAAAATCTCGGACTGCCATTCTCACCTCTGTCTTTCTTCTGTTTGATGCTCTTCTATATTCAATATAGTGTTGTTCATTTCTGGTCTCACGATATAGCACATATGCCTCAGACTTTCTCTTGACTGTGATGGTCTTGGTATTTGCCTAAAGTGGTCTGGCTTTTCTTGCTTTACTTCCATTGTGTATTTTGGTGTATGTTTGTTGGATGCATTTCTTATGGATTCCTCAAGGATTGCCCAGCATTGCTCTGTTGATGTATCTCTAAAATCTTCATTCCAGTTCCTAGAGGTCTTCAGCTCTCTCATTTCTTCGTAATTTCCTTTGTCGTGTTTGCATTTGTCGACCCTAGATTTGGTGGACAACAACAATTGAAATTCAGTAGTGAGTGATGGCACTTTCCTATTTGTGCCAGGTACGTGAGTTTCTCAAGCATGCGCTCATAGCTATAATGAAATGAACGTAATTGTGTTTCTATACACATTTTCAATATATACTCTACCCATAGCTGTATGTAATGGAAACTGGGAGATGTCTTGGCAAAAATTTGAATTTACCAACTTAACTAAAGATGTGCAATATCTGCACAACAAATGTTAGATGTGGCAGCGGTGAATTGGTTAGTGGCGCCACTTGTGGGGAGTTTGCTCAATGCGGTGCGTGCGAGTTAACATGACGCTCGCTGGGCTGAAAGCTGAAACAAAGGGAGGTAGTACTATACATGGCGCGCATACAGTATGACGTAGTTATACTGCAACTACAATTATCAGCAATAGTAGAATTGCTACTGTGATAGTTGTTGCGCCGAACTATTACAATTTACACAACCATTGCACATGCGTACATAAACTAGCTCAGGCTCCACACCAGTTTTTGATATCATTAAGACCAGGCAGTCAGATTAAGTAGGGATATTAAATTCAATGACATAAGACGCAGGCATGCGAAATGCAATTTTGTCCAAAAGACGAAATATCTTTTTGCGAGCAAGTCGCTGTCCGCCGAGCAGATAACTATACATGTGAGGCTTGGAGAGGGGTATTTGGTGGCGCCCCCTCTATTATTAAATTTGACAGGTCCATTCAAAGCAGCCCGACCGGTAATCACAAGGTGGCGCAAAGGTACCGTCCAGTGTTTGCACGTGGCCCGTGATGACAGGTGATTGGCGGAGGGCAACTTTGTGCTGGACGAGAAATATTTCAAATTCAGTTGCAGCTTCTGTCTTGTACAGTAAGCAACGTTGCGTTTACGCTCTGCTCAAAAATCCCACCCACCCTCCCTAATAGTGTGTTAATGGTGGGGGTCCAATAGATCAGCTCGTGCATAACGTGTAGGTACATTGCGAAACATTGCTCACAGAAAGGTAGTTCACAAAGTTATTTTTGACGCTTTTCCCTATAGTAGCTTGGTACACGAGGTTTTGCATTATGTTTTTTTCCTCCACTGAATGTTCAGTAGTGTACGCAGGGTTTTTAGTGCGGGTACTTTTCGAAGTACATTTGTGTGGCAGTTTGGTCCTGCCTTTCTGTGTCATGTGTTAATAGTTGGCAGTTTTCGTTATATGCGTGTATATATGGCACCTTTACACATTATGCATTGGGTTCATACATTCATTATGGTTTGTTTATAAATGGTTGTGTGATTAGCCCACTATGTCATGTATCAGCAGTAGGTTTATTCATTATATATGTATGTATATATATATATATATATATATATATATATATATATATATATATATATATATATATATGTGTGTGTGTGTGTGTGTATGTGTGTACAGCACCCTTACTCATTAGGTGTTGCGTTACTTTTAATCGCATTTGATTTGTTACCATTGTTAGTTTACCATTGTTAGGGGTTTAGCCCAATTTTTCATGTATACTATTTTGCTGGGGGGATCGAGTACCCCAGCCTTTTTGTTTGTACATGTATGTGTATGGCTAATCAACTTGGTAATTACGCCCCTACTATGGCACTTGTAACCATGGCACTTGTGATTGTCACTCCTATGTAGGGGCTCTTCGGCATTCCATGCCTATGATTACTGTATTAAATAAATGGATTGCCATTTTCTCCCTCATACATGTTTTCAGTTATGACTGATATGTACAGAAACTAGCTCAGGCTCCACACCAGTTTTTGATATCATTAAGAACAGGCAGTCAGATTAAGTAGGGATATTAATTTCAATGACATAAGACGCAGGCATGCGAAATAACAATTACACTGTTGCCTTCACAGAATGTTTATCTTTGTTACGTAGTTGTCCTCTTAACAACGAAGAAGATCATTTGGTGTCAATATGACTGAACAGGAACACCAATTTTGCAATCAGTTTGCAAGATCAAGAATCACTTGTAAAATAATGCGGGATAGTGCAGGTACGTACAATTCAGTTTGTCGTTCACAAATCTTTGCTTCCTTTCTGTATAAAATTTGCTGCTATTGCTAAAGCAAATTTATTTGTCATGTGGACGTGCACCATATGACTATGATTAAACGCTTTGCTTCTCCAACCCAACAGAAAATCACGCGGCGGTGTAAGAGTGTGACATCGCGTCTGCATCAATGATAAATACCGGATCATTCATTATAATTCATTATTGCAATACAATATCACGGAAATAACACTAAAAATACGGGTACCCGTCACATTCATGAACCGGGCAGGTATTTCGCATTTCGCTGCGTCGTACCTGTACAGAGACTGGCGTACTGGCCGGGTGGTTCAGCATCGCGAGCTAGTGCTTGGCCCGGGACAGTCCTCGACTGTGCTTGACATTCCGCCCGCCGTGGTCCGCTTTTTCTGATTTATGGACGACGCGAACGGCAAGACAGCACAGTCGTCTACGCGCTGACCCCCGGTCGCCACCAGATGCATCTAAAATCACACATTCGTGTCGTTGGCACCAAGAATAATAATTCTTCAATTTTTATATAAAGATTTTATATGGCAAAACCTGTATAATTTTCTTCGTCTTCGTATCCACCGGACTTCCTCATCTCGCATTACGCATGCACATCACCGTGCCATTTCTTTGCACCGTTTCCACTGACAGTTTATTCATTCTAATAGCCTTCCCAATTTTCACCTTCCTCATTGCCTTCTCCCCAACGTCTTTTGTTATTCCACAACATATTGTCGGTGATACACAACATGTTTATCTACAATAATAAGTTTATAAAGCACACCCACAATTGCTGAAGAATAACGAAGGATAAGGAAGTTACTTCGTTCGCTACACCCATTACTAGATGTTGAGAACATTGGGTAACATTCAGTAGCACGACAACTACGCATACAATATAGTGATACACTAATTATGTGCTTGAACTATCGGATGTCATGATGCACACCGCACACGCTCACACACACACACACACGCACGCACGCACGCACGCACGCACGCACGCACGCACGCACGCACGCACGCACGCACGCACACACACACACACACACACACACACACACACACACACGCACGCACGCACGCACGCACGCACGCACACACACACACGCACGCACGCACGCACGCACGCACACACACACACACTTCTGTGAGCCCATACCTTAGGTCCGAACACGAGCAGTAAGGTCGTCAAGGCGCACACGAACACGCTAATCGAGATGACGCCGAACGACACGTCCATCTGTTGTAGCGGCAGAAGCCGGTAGATGGGGACACTGACAACGGACATGATCATTATGTTGTAGACGCAGATGCCGATTTCCTTTGAGTCGTTCAACACCTCAACTCGCACTTTACGTGTTTCCCACGCAAAGAAGATGCCAAATATGAGGAGCAGCGCTATCGAGAGTAAACACAATATTCAGATTATATTAATAAAAATACACACTAGATGATAATGTAACAACTCATTGCTTTATTCTATTATAAAAGACACTGATACATACCTTTGAAACCGCAAAGAGCACCCATCCACTGATCGACGTATTTTGATGTACAGATGTATGCCTGGCGACTGATGATCGCACCATCTGCCTGGATCTGAGCAAAATAATCGGTAACCATAAAATAAAATTGGTGTTACAACACATCCGGTTCTACACATGACACCGACTGTCTTATCTTGTTTTGCAACGAATGTGCGTAGACGTATGGTTTGGAAAGTCTGCTAGATCTCGTCTGGAAGAAGAAGGAGATAATCATGCACGTTTACTAAAACAGATGTCAGCAAGCAACGGACCGTTTAATATTTTTGAACATGTAAGTTTGGGCATGCCTGCGTTCGTGGGTAAAAAACTACCGGTGGTAACATCACAGTTAATTAATTATCCAGGGATTGCACTTGAAACAAAATGGGCATTAAATGTGCCCAATTATTATCCGATAAGAGAATACAGTGTCGCTACCTCTTGATTGATGTTGAAAAGATGGAGTACGAGTGGGTCGGATATCTGCCAGGCAACCAGCAGGATAATGTCGATCAACATTACGACGCCAACGAAAGCCATCAGATGAGCGTCTCTGACGGGCTGCAAGACGGATGTACACGCAATGTTTAAATTACAATAAAGGTTTTCCATCTATCTACCCCAGTGCAATTGTCTTCCACATGGGTAGTCTAATATCTCTTAATATTGTTGATAATGGCGGCTCGTCAACAACACATTACCTTGGAACACTTAGTTGAGATGCTGTAATTATGGTGTCGGTGTGTAGGATATTTAAAATATAATATACCACATGGGTAGTCTAATATATCTTAACACTGTTGATGACGGCTCGCCAACAGTACATTAGCTAGGAAAACACAGTTGAGATGCTGCCATGATGTTGTCGGTGTGTAGGATATTCAAAATATAATGTCGTCATAACGAAGCGACGTTCATCTCATATAGAATAGTTCTGGCGAAAATATTCAATTTCTAAAAGTGTCTCCTACCCGTTTCAGTGGTTTCTTGCTGGTGAATATGACGTGTACTCTCCAGGTCTTCGCGAACATTCCGCCGTAAGCGAAAGTGAAACCGCATACCAAGACAACGAGCCGTGTCTAAAAAGAGGAGCCATCAATTACGTTGTGCTTGCATACGTCAATAGAAAGATATATTCGACAGCTAACAACAACCAGTTGTATTGTATTAATGTATGCGAAAACAAGCCACTTTCGTCTAGACAAGCAGAAACACAATTTATTTTGTGACAACAAGAAACAATTACACACAGGTTAAGACATGACACGAGAAAATGTATTCTCTTGTTATGCTTGCATATAAGTGATTCATAGGGCTCCCCAGATGGCCATAGTTCCATAGCAGCATTACATGATGCTTCCATCTGTTTAAGTATATTGTGTTGATTGAAATACTATCTTAGTTAATTTGTATTACTAAAATAAAGTAATGATATATTTTTATTTAATAACTCTAGGTTTGTCTAATAAAAATCCAGATTTATACAATAGTAATAATATAAATGACCAAGGAAGTGTTAATTTGTCATTATGGCATTTTTTATATTTCACATACAACCACCACTATTATTTGTGTTTTATTACTCCACGCATGATTAATACAACTACAAGTGTTTCAGCAAGAAGTCAAATTCCTGTGTCTGTAGTGCTAATAAACACCTACCGAACACAGCCAGTTTATGCCGATCGTTTCTGGGTTGTCAGCTCCCAGCAGTGGAATGAAGAGAAGAGCCATTCCGCAGCCGATAGCTATAACTGTGTTGATCTTTGGCGACGACATCTTGATCACTCTACGTAAACCATATTCCAATATGTGTTGTATGTCTCCAGTTTATGTGTTTTAATATTGACATTCAGTGTTATTTTATAGATACCTATGATATCTAGGTAATACCATCATTACGCCTTAATTATATATTGTACCACATCATTGACAGCAGGCGTTTACTATAAAATACAATAATGCAATTTACTATACAATGATGCAATGGTATTCGCTCAGTACAACAACAATTTGACATGATACGTATACTGGTGCAGTTATATATGTTTCTACATTAGCAGTGTCCACACAACAAACTGTCCAATCTCATAAAATACTCACTTCAGATCACTGTAGTAGACGTTAAATGCGACGCAGACGGTGCAGAAGACGACACCGAAAGACGCCAAGCACGTAGCCAACCAGAACATAACCTTGTCCATTTTCAAGGTATTTGTGATGAGGATATCAGCGTCTGGTGGTGGTCTCCCTCCTGTACACAACACCAGCACTCTTTTTTACAGTGTTGAGGGACAGTGTAAGGCACTATCTGAATATCTGTACAATATATTTGATCGCTACATGTTTACAAACGGCAATAATGTAATCTTATAGTAAAACAATAATTGTTAAAATGTTATCATGCACACTCATGTACAAGTACACGAGCGCACACGCGCACACACGCGCACACCGCGCGCACACGCGTACGCACGTGCACGTATGCCTATTCGACAAAGTTGATAATGCATTATGCATAATGAAATCATCCACAATTAAATTAATTCCTCATGTAGACTATTTTGATACGTCTGTCTCATGTCGTACTAACAGCGTCCCCTTCACGCACGAATGTCACAATTATGCTTAGCTGGGATAATTAACACGCTGCTTCAAACTCAACGTTCACGTGTATGTGCTGAATCATAATCATTATCATTTATAAGAGTAATTCGTAAAGATGATTATATCAAATGTGTTTACATATGCATGGAATACGGACTGTGATATCACAAATGTCAAGTGCCATGTAGTGTCATATATAATTAAAAATTGGTTCTGCACCCAGTTGTACCGTTCTCGAAAAGCAGCGTGGACATTAATCCTGTGCAGAACCTTCTACTGAATATGCTTACCCGGAAAACGAACTGGAATCGTTTTTGACCATGCGAGACTATTGTCTTCTGGGTTATATTTCCCTACGTCTTTAGCATGTCCATCTACAAAAAATATTTGTATTAATGTGATGATGAAAATCACTCTAGAAGCAATAATAATTATAATTATATTAATTTGTATTACTTAATGCGATCGTGGCAGTAGTACACCGCTTTCAACTATAAAGTTTGATCTGACGACAATTATTTTGTGCACGACATTGTTATCCCGTGATATTCCATATTGCAATTACTCCAGACTCCAGATTTTTTATTTTGATCAAATATCATATGAAATCTTCTCCAATGCCAAACTGCCGAACATTACAGAAGTGTTTTGACTTTCAACACGTATGTTACTTATATGTATAAACATTCAGTAATTCGATGAACACATCTAAAACGGATCAACACGAATATGTTCTGCTATTTCTACTCACGGACGTGAGCCAGTTATCTGTCTTGTCATTTGCCAATGAAACTGTTGAGGGAATTAGTTTTCTCCCTTCACCATGACGCGAACAAATCAATTGTGACATAATTATAATAATGGTTCGTGTAAAACTGTTGACTACTATGATTTTCACACCACCGATGATGTAGGACCACCTGCATGACTTGTTGCAAATACAGTGTCGGTTCTTAAACATACGTACGTTTACTTAGAGTTACGATGTCATCGGCTGGCAGAACAAATGGTATCCATCGTGCGTGCTCGACGATTTGAACATCAACCGAAGTTGTCTTTTGAAATCATGCAATGCTGAGGTTTTCACATATGGGCAGTTATAACGTCAAATTGTTTGGGATAGCCTTTATATTATTTAATGGTGCTTCTCTACTTTGATCATTACATGGTCCATTACTTAGGGGTGATACTCCCGGTGGGTCACATGAAATGATATGCGCTGTATGAATATGTCGTTATATATGCCATTTTCTGTTATGTCCTGTGATACTGCGTCATTAGTTTTTCATATAATGTTGATTAATTTGGCTATCGACGAGTTTGACATGTTAAAAATACGTACCGGCTGTGTGCTGAGAGATAACAATCAGACTGCTTCGGTCGCCATTTTCATCGAAAGATATATGCCCCTGAAGAAGTTACCACAAAACATGTCATAACTTATGCATTTTATCTAGGGCTATTTTAGTTACTTCAACATTGGATGTATTGATTTCAATGGAACATTTTCACTCCGATTGTGTGTATCCAGAAAGATCATATAATATGCACTAAAGTGTCGTATTGCGTTAACGTGTTGGACACCACAACTTACCGATGCTCCTTCAAACTGCAGCTTCGTGAGCGAATCGAAAAAGATTTTGGTCATCCTCGAGTTGTCGTACGAGAATTGGTCGATGGTTTCGTTCGGCTGCAGCCGCTCGATGCTGGCGTTTAGCGTCTTGGCTGCTACCCAGATGGCGTCAAAAGCAGTCGTAGACAGAAGCGACTGTTCATAACCGTGATGGTCCAAATACTCGGAGTATTTCCGTCGTAGTTCACTAGTCGTCTGAAACAGACGAATAAAAAGACGGATGATAGTTAGACAACTACTTCGTTCATGGCAACAGGGATAATGAGGTATTGCGTTGAATGAATAATTGCATGTGCGTCTTGGCCGACAGCTACAGTGTGCCCGACCACGACAGCGCACCGGGCGCAGATCGCGATCATACAGTCTACGATCGCACGGTATATGACTGTGTAACATGCGAACACGCGACGACACAATCCACAGCCACAGTCTACGTCCATACGATATTTAACTAAACAAGCAATGACCACACACCCACGATAGTGTAGGTTGAATATGTGGAAGTTCAAATTTTCGCATAGGAAGATAAATGAACGGTACAAATCTATATTGTGTACCCACATAGCCAGAATCGCCGACGATGGTGTCGTCATCTTCTTTGGAAGGTTTTGCCGGCGAAAATACGATGAGATAATTGTACGCGTACAGGACCTGCTGTTTGCTGCAGCCCGTGCCTAAGTACTTCTCCTCCGACAGGTTAATGAGCTGTTTCTTCTCCCAAAATAACCACTGGTGGCGTGGACCGTACACTTTCTGTAGATACACCTATAAACCATAAAGTTTGTGTTAATTAATCGTAAATGCACTACTCGTAGTAAGCATAGCGTTATTTTAAGTAGCAGCACTAATGATAATGGTGGTGATGGCATTAGCTGTAGGGTGGTCGTATTAAGGGTGGTGGTGATGTTTAGTGCTGACGGTGGTGGTCGTGTTTGTCTAGTCCATGGTTCTCAAAATGTGAATGTGCAAATACGTTGTGTTAATGGTGGGCAAACACATTTATGAAGATATTTTATGGATGTGGAGTTCAAATTGTATATGTGAGTTTTCTACTTCCAGGTTTCATAAACCAAATGAAAACAATCTAAAACGTTCATACTGTTTAAGGTTAATATTACTGTTTTGAAAAGAACCGTTTCAAGATAATTTAGGAGGACTGGATTTAGAATAGTCGTCAACTTTTACTCATCGCTGCCGTTATCTCTCATTCTCTGTCCTGGCTAACTTTGTCTTTGCCTTTTGCCCCCCCCCCCCATTCGGTCTCCTCTTGTCCTAACAAACACACTTATGCAGATATTTTGCGGATGTGGAGTTCAAATTGTATATGTGAGTTATCTACCTCCACATTTCAGAATTCAAATGACAACAATCTAAAACGTTCCTACTTTATAATTAAGTTTTATTGATGCTTTGTAAAGAACCGTTTCAATATAATTGAGAAGGACTGGATTTAGAATAGTTCTTTGCCAAAAGCGTATTTTAAGTTGCTCAGTTAAAACCCAATAATCAAATCAAAGTGGTAGTTATGCAAAACATTCTTAGTGTACAGTTTCGTACTATGACTAGTTGCGTCAATATTTGGACGTGGCCCCTTTCCTTTCTCGTTTGGGGTCTGCTGTTATATAATTTAGTTATCGCTGACGTTATCTCTCATTCTCTGTCCTTGCTAACTTTGTCTTTGTCTTCTGTCCCCCCCATTCGGTCTTCTTGTCCTAACTACACCGTGCACTTAGTTTTACTATTCGGTTTGATCCCAGATACTGATCTGACACATGACATGTCTCACAGCCACATGACCGGCAAATACTGACCTGACACATGACAAGTCTCACAGCCAAATAACCGGCAAATATTGACCTGGCACATGACAGGTCTCACAGCCACATGACCGTCAAATATTGACCTGACACATGACAGGTCTCACAGCCACATGACCAGCAAATATTGACCTGACACATGACACGTCTCACAGCCACATGACCGGCAAATATTGATCTGACACATGACAGGTCTCACAGCCACATGACCGGCAAATATTTACCTGACACATGACAAGTCTCACAGCCACATGACCGGCAAATATTGACCTGACACATGACATGTCTCAAGCCACACGATTGTCAAATACTTACTTGACAAATGACATGTCTCACAGCCACACGATTGGCAAATACTGACCTGACACATGACATGTCTCACAGCCACATGACCGGTAAATAGGATGATTATCCGCGCGGCCGACTCCTGACAGGAGGAAGAGCAGTTTTACGTCAACTATAATTAGTTATTATTCGCTTAACTTAACTTATATATATATATATAAACTGATATAATTTAACTATATATATATATATATATATATATATATATATATATATATATATATATATATATATATATATATATATATATATATATATATATATATATATATATATATATATATATATATATATATATATATATATATATATATATGTATATATATATATATATATATATATATATATATATATATATATATTAAAGGTCAAGAAATACACAGAGGGTGTGGTAGCGACCTTAATCGCAGTTCGACCTGTTGGGTGGCAACATCCCACCAATTGTGAGAGTCCACCTCCCACCTATTTAGAGTGCTAACGTCCTGCCACATACCCTCTCGCTAGCGTTTAATGGCCAAATTCACAACTTCACAATTATAGCTGAAACTGCATTACGGCTATGTATGAGATAGTATATAGGCTATACATTAAGCGATACTTTGAAATACGATGGCTCTACAATTAAAGTGAAGTTTGCAACACGGTCTTACTCTATCCATTCTATGTTGTATATATATATATATATATATATATATATATATATATATATACATATATATATATATATGATATATATATATATGATGTATATATATATATATATATATATATATATATATATATCATGCTTCAGATGATGATATATATATATTTATATATATATATATATATATATATATATATATATATACATATATATATATATGATATATATATATATATGATGTATATATATATATATATATATATATATATATACATATCATGCTTCAGATGTACGCTAGCTTACATATATATATATATATATATATATATATATATATATATATATATATATGTAAGCTTCAGATGTAAACTAGCTTACACATATATTTATATATATATATATATATATATATATATATATATATATATATATATATATATATATATATATATATATATATATATATATATATATTACTTATTCCACGAAATGTCTACCATAGGTGTCCCAGCAGATCATTTGCTCTTACGTTTTTGAGCACACCTATATATATATATATATATATATATATATATATATATATATATATATATATATATATATATATATATATTGCTGGAACATGTGTAATAACATAATTTAGCTCACCTTTATCTGACGGACCACCTGAGCCGGTGAGTCGTCAAACGTTATTGCTGACAGAAGTGTGATATTTTCTTTCTTCAATAAATTCTTCAAGTCGACCGAAGCCTAAAAGCAATATGTTATGCAACTGTAATCAATAAAAGCAATTCGAACTTTTTTTATAAATACTTACAATGCACGGGTTTTAATTGCAAAAGCACTGGGTGCCATACAGAGTAAACGGGAAATAATCTCACTTCACGTACCGATAAAACGTAATCCAGGTTTTGTGAGATGATCGCCACTTTACTCCAGTTGTAATACCGTAATACTCGAATCATAGCCGGATTGCGCAGCGCCGTACTTTGTATTGTCCGTGCGAAGTACGGGTACTTGTTGGTGTCCGACATTTCCGGTGACGTCACAAAATAACTTATCTACAATCGCAATATATTGCGTGTTGATTATCAGCTGTTCGCCTTTCATCTGGATCATGATATTATGCTAATACGATAATAAGACATTCGAGTTAATTGCCGACAGCACAACATTTACTGATTCCCAGATGCCGGGTTTCGACAGTGTCCAGGAATAGGGCAAAGCTGTCTTAATCCATTTCTTGGGCAATCACAATATATGTTCCCTTCAAAAACAATAACATTTGTAAGGCATACTATAATTTAAACTGATCAAATGGTAAGCCTAGATCTACACTTGATATTAGAGACACAACAGTGTTGACATCGACTCCCACCCCAGTGTGGCGCGTTGTATCCTTACCTCTATCAGGTTATAGAGTGCTGATGTTTCAGCGATTACTTTGGCTTCATGCGTGGACATCGGTCCAATGACCATGATCTCTTGATATTAGAAACACAACAGTGTTTACATCGACCCCCCCCCTCCCCAATGTGGTTCGTTGTATCCTTACCTCTATCAGGTTACAGAGTGCTGATGTTTCAGCGATTACTTTGGCTTCATGCGTGGACATCGGTCCAATGACCATGTTCTCTTGATATTAGAAACACAACGCTGTTGACATCGTCCCCCCCCCCAGTGTGGTGCGTTGTATCCTTACCTCTACCAGGTTATAGAGTGCTGATGTTTCAGCGATTACTTTGGCTTCTGGCGTGAACATCGGTCCAATGATCATGACCTTTGTTGGCGGGTTTGATATTTGGGTGATGAACTCCTTCACGATGTGGCCAATGTCGTTCTGTGAAAAAAACAATTTGATCACGCAGTACTTGTTTAGTGTGTTTTCTGGTTCAGTGTATTGTGCCGAACATTTGTTTGTTCACAAGTATATAGTATAAAACGACATATGTATAGCTGTGCAAACAATCCTGGCGAACCTGTGTAGACGAGTAAAACTGCCTTGTTTAATACATAACACCTTATGTTCTTTTCTGACTCACACAACAAGTTATGTATTTTGTCAAACAAAAAATTCACTGTCTGTTTTGTTATTGTATTAGCGGTGTGTTCGCAATAAGCAAATTACTGAAGAACATTGAACGCGTGCTGCTAATTCTATTGTTATTGTTAGATACAATGTAATTACACGCAGACCTATATCATAGTGAATTGTCGGAAAGAGTAGAATATTTATTAGAATAAGTATTACTATTACACACATATTATACATAAATTTATAGACATATATTAAGAAATCGTTTTTGCTAAATTTTAGTCATTATTTTTGAAGTAGATTTTCCCGGACTCAAATTCAGCGAATAATAAAGGGGTTTGTGTACAGTTCGTGAATTAAGTCCTTGGTTTATTTGCAGGCAGAAAACTCATTAGAAACAGCATATAAGATGAGTAAATGAGTAGATATAAGATGAGTATATAGAAAATAAGATATAATATAAGATGAGTATATAGAAAATAAACGTTTTTGCTAAAAGTAAATCACAGGCAGTATTTTAGATATCTGACATAGTTGTACTAAAAGTTGTCGGTAAAAAGGAACGAACATCAAGATGTTAGCTTACGTTGCTATACATTGAGTCTTATTGTTATGTCTACATAGTGTTCTGTGTATTTGCTAGGTGACAGGCTTTTTTGGGGCTCGTGCGAGCTTAGTGGATAGAGCATAATTAACAAGTATATTATTGTCATTGAAATTAAAACCTAAATAATCCAGCCAAAAGTATTATTTTGAACACAGAAAACAACCTTATTTTAGAAGCAATAATAATTATAATTATATTAATTTGTATTACTTAATGCGATCGTGGCAGTAGTACACCGCTTTCAACTATAAAGTTTGATCTGACGACAATTATTTTGTGCACGACATTGTTATCCCGTGATATTCCATATTGCAATTACTCCAGACTCCAGATTTTTTATTTTGATCAAATATCATATGAAATCTTCTCCAATGCCAAACTGCCGAACATTACAGAAGTGTTTTGACTTTCAACACGTATGTTACTTATATGTATAAACATTCAGTAATTCGATGAACACATCTAAAACGGATCAACGCGAATATGTTCTGCTATTTCTACTCACGGACGGGAGCCAGTTATCTGTCTTGTCATTTGCCAATGAAACTGTTGAGGGAATTAGTTATCTCCCTTCAGCATGACGCGAACAAATCAATTGTGACATAATTCTAATAATGGTTCGTGTAAAACTGTTGACTACTATGATTTTCACACCACGGATGATGTAGGACCACCTGCATGACTTGTTATTCAAGGCAAATATAGCAAGGAGAGAACATTATAAAAACAACTTTGATCTATCTAAATCTAAATTATATGATGGCGCCGTGCAAACGGCATGTAAATGCCACCAGGAATGTTTATGCAAGAGATGAAGCAACTGGGTGGACTTCGTCAAGTCCGGGTGTGAGACTTGGGCTGATGTTCAGGCGGATAATTTTAGTTTTGAGTATAGGGGTTTTGTAAGGATAAAGGGACTAGGGGTGGCGAAGGATATAGGAGGGAATAAGAAGGGGAAGGAGACGGGAAAGCAACTGGACATCTGCATCACTGGACATTTACACCATATCGTACGGCACGCTCTTCAATCTAGCCCGCCTGAAACCAAAGAGTAAAATCCGCAAAGTCCTCATTCGTGAACTTCTCTTTGCTGATGATGCTGCCCATACATCCCACTACGCAGAGAGCCTTCATAGACCATTAGCCAGGTTTGCTGATGCCTGTAAAGAATTTGGCCTGACCACCAGCATCAAGACGACGACGAGCACACCCTAGAAGTTGTCAAAGACTTCACCTACTTGGGCTCAACCATCACCAGCATCCTGTCATGTTTGTCGAGGTCAACAAACCCATCGGCAAAGCTTCGTCTTGTCCGGACTGACCAATAAGTTGTGGGAAAACGGCACACTCGTACGGTGCATAATGGTTCAAGTGTACAAGTGTCCTCAGCATCCTACTATACGGCAGCGAGACATGGACGACTCATGCCTACCTTTGCATCCGGTGCATCAAATGGCAGGATCACATCATCTACACAGAAGTGCTGAAGCTGGCAAACACTCCCAGCATGTATGCTCTCCTCAGCGAGCGTCGCTTGCGGTGGCTCGGCCAATTGTGTCTCATGGAGGATCGCCGAATCCCAAAAGACAACCTCTACATTGAGCTTAAAAAATGGGCTCCAGACCTATATACACGATATGTTATTGTAAGAAGTGTCATTTTGTGGAGTCTGGTTTAGTTTCCTGTATAGTTTGTCTTTATATATAATTGATTTAGTAATGAATTTTTCATGTTTATTATTATGTTTATTTCTTACTGTTTTAACTGGGAAGTGATTAATGTACAACTGAGTGAGTATGCCTTCAATTATTTCATAATTAATGTTTGGATCTGAGTGAATATCCTCATTGAGTTTTTTCATTATGCCCGTAGTAATAGTAATGTTTCGTTGTTTGTCCTAAGTTTGATACGTTTAGGTATACTTTGTTCAAATATGGTAGATGATCTGATATATTACTCATTAATATACCTGCTTTACAAGCTCTAGTGGCAGTTGAGAGTTTACAGTATATCTGAACGATAAGTTTACCATTTTTGAAGAAAAGCGAGTCGGTAGGGTAATCTTTGGGTGAAAACCGTTTGTACAGAATATATCAAAATAATCCTAAATTTTTGCCTATCATTTACTTTCAGCAGATCAAGGTTAAAATCTCCAACTATTATTGTTTCTGAACTTTCCTTTCCTAATTTTGACAGGGTAGGTGCCAATTCATCAATACCAGTCGATATAGCTTGTTCAAGAAACAAGAAACAGACTTTTCCAAATAGTGGATGACTCGTATAAATTCTTTAAATTGTACTGGAAACGTTCTTGTAGTTAATTAAGCCGCCATGACCTGAACAGTTTTTAAATTGATGAATGGTATTATAATTCGGAATGTGATATTGAGATAAGTCTGAATTCTCTGAGAGCCAGCTTTCCTGCAGACATGTTGCACTAAAGCCAGTGTCTTTGTTGCATAAGTCTAGAAGAAGTGGAGAGAGGTAATTGAACTTTGCATTAATGCTTTGAATATTTAAACTGAACACGGTAAAATTATCTTTAGTAGAAGCAAGAACATCATTTAGCTTTACAGTGTCTATGTACGACGAATTTGTTAACATAGCCATGTCTTCAGTATTGTCATCTGAATTATTGAGAATATGATTCAGGTTGTTTGCAGATGACCCACCAACATTGAGTAGTATTCTATCTTCCTATAAGCTATCATGTACATTTTGTGACATAGATGGTGATAGATTCATATTGTGCACCACAGTAATTAAAGTACTTTTCAAACTAAAAAGGCAGTCCTGTAATACTAAAGTAATGGATCTTATTTATTTGATCTGGCGTCTGGTCACGATTGCCGATGATGATATGATTATAATGTTGCATTTGATGTTGTTGTTGTTGTTGATGATGTTGTACATGTGTATGTATGTATGTGTGTTAGTACGCATGTATGTATGAATGTAGCATATATATATATATATATATATATATATATATATATATATATATATATATATATATATATATATATATATATATATATATATATATATATATATATATATATATATAGTGTGTGAGTGCATGTGTGTAAATGTGTATATGTGTGTATAGTTGTGTGTGTGTGTGTGTGTGTGTGTGTGTGTGTGTGTGCGTGCGTGCGTGCGTGCGTGCGTGCGTGCGTGCGTGCGTGCGTGCGTGCGTGCGTGCGTGCGTGCGTGCGTGCGTGCGTGTGTGTGCGTGCGTGCGTGTGTGTGCGTGTGTGGATATGAATTAATCATTATCATCATCATCATCGGCCGCCATGATCAACCCTCAGGATGGCTAGACTTCTTCATGTTGACATGGAAATCAAGTTAAATGTTGACAAAACTCGTTTTATGATTAGGTTCCTGTCAATTACGACTTTGGCGTCTTCTCTTTGAAGTATTTTCTCCTCGTGCCTTCTTGTTGGTTTTGTTATTATTATTATTGCATTATTGAGACTGACGTGAACCCTTATATCAGAACAATATAACTGTTCCTGCCTTATTCAACTTTTTATTTACTGATTCGCTGCCTAGATTCTCTCCTTTTCTTTAGTGATGAAACAGTAACTGAGTGTTTGTTTATCTTCCTCTGGAAAAATGTACTACAAAGTCTACACGAATCTGTTTAATACTGATTGAGTTTATTGTTGATCTCATCATATGTTTCGTCAGAATGACTTAATGTAGGTAATCACAACCTTTATGGAATATATTCAGTTTCTGTCATTTGAATAGTTCAACTGCAATGTTTGCAATTCCATCAGAAATGTTCTTGTAGCTGGGACTGTTTGATGCTATATTCTAATAATAAATCCTACTCTGCAAACATATAGACTTTCTGCCTTTCTTTTAACCCAGCGCGGTCCAATGATATTCACACCAACGCTATGTTTACAGTTCACAAATGTGAGATACTCACAGAAGATACATTACATTTTGTATTGTTCAACTCCTTCAGACTCCCAGACTGAAGACCTAGTCTCGAGTAAGATATTCTTAGCAGCAAACGTCCAAGCACTGCTACTGTCGGTCGATTGAAAGGTGTGTGCTTGTGCATTCATGCGTGCGCATGCGTACGTGTGAGTATGTGCGTGCGTGCGTGCGTGCGTGCGTTCGTTCGTTCGTTCGTTCGTGCGTGCGTGCGTGCGTGCGTGCGTGCGTGCGTGCGTGCGTGCGTGCGTGCGTGCGTGCGTGCGTGCGTGCGTGCGTGCGTGCGTGCCCTCTTGGTAAAATCTGATGAAACTTACATATTTTGTAGAAAATCCACATATCTTCTGAAGGGTGTACCCGGGAATGATATCGCTTCTGTTGTTGACCAAATCGAGCGAGAATTCGGCCGAGGCCGATAGACGATATCGTATAAACTTATCTAAACCAACGCACAGCAAGTATATATTCTTTGTTGTGCCGATGCTTGTGTTCTTCGCATCACTGCCGACGACGACGTTTATTAAGAACAACATCATAGGTATTCTGACAGGCAACATCATGCGTCTGTGTGCTAATCGAAATGTCCAGGCGCACAGGTGGCTTATATCTGCAAGCACTACCGGTTTCTGCATCACATGGATTATAATATATCCGATATATCATAGCAATGGACGGACGCCTGTCTTCCTGCATGCGTATAATTACGTCTCTCTCTCGTGCAATACAGCAATACACCAATACTGGTCGTAAACAATGACCTCCGTCATGTTGCAAATGACAATTTGGGCAGCGGAGCTGTGTACATTTATTTTCAACATGTAAAAATTGGTAGATAATATGATTTATTTAGACTAAGTTCTGCAATCTAAACAGAATATGATTCACCGTAATCAACTTTCATTAATGTAAATACAGTAAATGTTCAATGGTGTCGTAGATGTTGGCATGTTCACGTGTGCGTCTGTGCGTCTGTGCGTGTGTGCGTGTGTGCGTGTGTGTGTGTGTGTGTGTGTGTGTGTGTGTGTGTGTGTGTGTGTGTGTGTGTGTGTGTGTGTGTGTGTGTGTGTGTGTGTGTGTGTGTGTGTGTGTGTGAGCGTGCGTGCGTGCGTGCGTGTGCGTGTGCGTGTGCGTGTGCGTGTGCGTGTGCGTGTGCGTGTGCGTGTGCGTGTGCGTGTGCGTGTGCGTGTGCGTGCGCATGTGCTTTTGTTGGTTAATTGACCAGGTGTGATTATACGTTTGTTTTGTGACAATATGTTTGAGTAGATGTTTGTTGCGTGCGTGCTTGTGAGCGGCCGCCAGTGAGTCACACAGTTTTTGTTAAATGCCATGATTCCCCTAAATAAACATGTTTATCACCCACTATGTTTGTACATAAAATCACAAATAACACTGCCGCCGTATAATCATCATCCCGACATTTGGTGAGAATGATTGAATTATAATCCAATTATGTTTTGTGGTCGCTGGTGCATGCATTTTAAACACGAATTTGTAACGCTGCGTTGAGTTGTAAAAAGAGTTTGTTATGTTTCATCCGCTGAATTATGACTGGGAGGACACTTACGTAATGGCTGGGAGAAGATTTACGTAATGACTGGGATAGCACTTACATAATGGTTGGGAGAACATGTACGTAATGGCTGGGCGAACATTTACTTAATGGCTGGGAGAACATGTACGCAAGGAGTGGGAGAACACTTATGTATCGATTGGGAGAGCATTTACGTAATGGCTTGGAAAACACTTACGTCATGGCTGGGAGAACATGTACGCAAGGAGTGGGAGAACACTTATTTAACGATTGGGAGAACATGTACGTAATGGCTGGGATAGTTCGTAAGTGACTGTCACGGTAACAATATTAAAAACAATTTCACATAAATATCCATGTATGCCTTGGTACATGGTGCTGCCAGTCAATATATTGATGGTTTTTTTAATCCAACTCTCGATATTACGACGTAATACTTGCAGTTACAGTAATGTCTTGCGACTCCTTGCGCTGGTGTTGGTTTGATTAAAGAAAAACACGATAAATCACATGTCCAAAAGTTTATCGAGACGAAAGGTAATATCTTAATGATATTTCCTTTCGCGTTTTTAAAGCCTTTTTCCATTTGTTTCTAACCTCGCTTGGTTCAATTATATTCCATGCCGGTCTTCAGGGGGATACAGGGGTTTTTGAGAGAATTTGATTTATCTTTAAAATCTTTCAAACATCATCCCAGAAATCACCGACTTATTGCGTGTGATCGAACCCCTTTTTATTTTTTTAAGTTGCCAAATCCGGAGTGGCGTTAAACAGTTCTGCACGGTTTCGGGTGAGAATGTAAGAGGAATGATCTGAAAGGTCCCGTGTTTGCGCTGAAGGGAACATGGCCGAATAGTGGACAACTGTATCTTATTGAACTGCAAGCTGATCAACTATATAGGCTCGAGAATCTACAATATTGTCGCCCAAAACACGTCATTGTCGTACAGCACGAGCCTTTGTCATTGGTTTAACTGAAACCTTGTTAAATAAAGACAATCTCTACCTAAATGAATTGCCAGAGTACAAAAGCATTCAAATGACTAGACCTTCCAAGAAGGGAGGTGGGGTATCTTTGTATGTTCACAGATCCCATGATTATTTTGAATTATTAAAAATCAGTATCATAACTGGATATTTGAAATGTGTTTTTATTGAAGTCAAGACTCGGTGTAAGACATGCAACAAGAAAACAATAGTTGGTGTTGTCTATCGACAACTTAATACAAGCATTACTGCTTTTACAGAACATGTTATCAATATTATACAAACTCTTAAAGTTGAAAATAAAACATTTTACATAATGGGTGATTTTAATATTAATTAACTTAATCATGGTAGTCATACGGAAATCCAAGATCACATAGATGCAATGTTTCAACATGCAATTATACCCCTTATCAGTAAACCTAAAAGAATAACACCAACTACTGCCACTGTCATAAATAATATAAATATCAATCATATACTTGGTGCAAATAACCCGATGCATGGAATAACATATACAGATATTCCCGATTACTAATATGTTTAGTTACTAAATCTACTAATATCACAAAGGTAGATACGACAATAGAGACTAGGATATATAATGCGCAGAATATTGCTACATTTAATGATAGTATAGATCAAATATGCTGGGGTGAATTTTATGCATGCAGAGATCCTCAAGTAAATTATTTGATATTCCTTAATGATATTTTATATGCATATAATAACTCATTTTGTTTAGCTAAAACATATCAAGACAAGAAAACATATACCATGGATTACTACTGGACTTCCATTAGAACTAAACAGAAATTGTACATGTATCAGTTGAGAAAACCGACTGTTTACAATTAAATCAATTATAAAAGATATAGAAATAAATTTAATTATCTTATTACCATAGCAGAAAGAGGTCACTACGACATGAGTTTCACAAGTGCAAGAGTAATTTGCAAAAAAACCTGGATAATTTTAAAGAGTATCATAGGAAGGAAGGAAGTAATTTTATCTAATGATGAATGACTAATTTATGGTAAATTAAAAAAAAAAAAAAGTGCATAGCTGATATATTTAACGAATATTTTATAAGTATAGTGATTAATTAATTAAGAATAATATAAAATAGATTAATAAATTATGTAATGAAACATAACATCCTGTTTAATTCTCAATTTGGATTTAGAAAAGGATATTCCACTGATATGGTTATATCAGTGCTAATTTATAACATTAGTAATTGGTAGTTAGCAATTGGTAACAAAGAACATTGTAATTGGGCTATTTGTGGACTTTTCCAAAGTCGTTGACACCATTATTCGTAATATCTTATTTAGAAAATTATCGCATTATGGAATCATAGGAAACTTATGGAACAAAATCTGCCATTTAAAATATAACATATGGTGTCCAACAGGGTTCAATTCTGGGACCTTTACTCTTCCTTATCTACATAAATGATTTAACTACTTTATATGACACAACATTTACCATCACGTTTCCAGATGACACAAGCATCTTTATTAAAGGCAACATTATTCATGAAATGGAAAATGAACTGAACTCTGAAATTTAATAAACTTTCTTTGAATATACAGAAAACACACACACACACACACACACACACACACACACACACACACACACACACACACACACACACACACACACACACACACACACACACACACACACACACACACACACACACACACACACACACACACACACACACACACACACACACACACACACACACACACACACACACATACACATATATATATATATATATATATATATATATATATATATATATATATATATATATATATATATATATATATATATATATATATATATATATATATGTATATAGCGTTTTACAGTTCAAGCTTTCGATTTATTTTGGAAGTGTTACTTGGCATAGTTGAACGGCTGTGCGACGGGCTGCCTTGCCGACGACTGATCAGACCATTGCAAGCGCGCAGTGGGCGTAATCACGGAGAGTACAACCTTTATGGATTAGACAATAAAACAATATTACAGAATAAGAATACTAATACCAGTTTTGAAAAATGCATAGCTATGGTTCGTTCACCAGTTTTATCACTGGCAAGTTGAATTATATAATTATATATTTATGGTTTTCTGCAGTAGTTCTTGATTTGTGTCAAGGCTGTGGTGTCTTCTTTATACTTATTTTAATGTAATCTACCAAGAAGTGTTATTCCAAAGGTAATTGACTCTATTTGTCTGAGTGTCGTCTCTCTGTAGTTCTTCGTAGCCGAAAATGAAAGGAAGATGACTGCACAGGCCGATTTTGGAGAGGCAAGATCTGCTGCTGCGTCCGTGCACAAGAGGGTCTTCCTTTTAGAAGGGGTACGAAATGTCTGGGAGGTTGTCTCTTTTTCCTTCCTCCTTCTTTTTTTCCGTTTATAGGCTGTCATTCCACTTTGAAGTCAAAGGCAGTAGATCATTTTAGGCCAAGATAATATATTGAAAATTGAAACATTGAAAAACATTTATTGTCCACTAAATGTTTCACATACAATGGAAATGTTCCTTTGGGCTCAAACTGTTAAGGTATAAACAATAAGACAAATGATTTAAATATGAGACAAGTAAAACATATAAAACATGTTTGTAAGTACTGTTCATCATTGTTATCACATCAGTTGTTCAATTTCAACTCACACGCACGCGCACGCGCACGCACACGCACACGCACACGCACACGCACACGCACACGCACACGCACACGCACACGCACACGCACACGCACACGCACACGCACACGCACACGCACACGCACACGCACACGCACACGCACACACACACACACACACACACACACACACACACACACACACACACACACACATACACACACAATTGCATATTAAATCAGCTGATCCATGACTTGTACATGACATACAACAGCAAGTTCAGGCCCTAGAATTCAATATGCTTATGGCTGACGGAAAAAAAACATATCTTGTAACAGTTTTTGCATGCAAGGGGCATTTTGAGTCGTCGACACGACTGGAGAGTTTCAATAGCAGAATTGAGTGGATGAATGGGATCATGGTGAGTCTGAACAGCTTTTCCTTTCCTGCTGATAAAGATCACACAGTTGCAGTTGTTTAATGCCAATAATTGTGCCCGCCTGGTTGACCACCCGAGGCAGCAGAACGTCTGCGCTGACACTAAAACTCCTTAATATGATATAGTATGCATAGATAATTATATGTAGCTGATTCAAATACGATTGGTAAGCTGGCTCAACTAACACTTGGTGTGGGGTAAGTTGAGCCACAGTGTAGCGTAAGATGGGTAAATACTTTATTTGTATAATTTACGTAGGGCATGTACTAAAATCTCATAGCAACTCGGCAAACACATCTACCCAGTGGGAACAAAACGTTTCTGACAAGTCTACAAGCTTAATTAATAAGTCGACGCGCTTAATTAATATAGACGTATAGGCCAATCGCAACCATTGTAACTAACTGCTAGTATGTTTCAATTTGTTCGAATAAATTAATACCTTGATGTATTTTGCGGTAAAGAAAACTCGGCTTCGTTCTTTAACCGCTGCTCAACTAACCATACCTTGGGCCTTGGGTGGCTCAAGTAGCCCCGTTTCGACAACTAAGCTGTTTTAATTAACTTCTCGTTAATGTGTGAAGTGATATAAATGGTCTTCTTCCCTGTGGATAGTTAAACCATTTCTAAATGTATACACAATAAAGTCTGAACACATGCACTGATAGCTTACACACCAGCAGACAGTAATCACAATCATCAAGTTTCGAAAAAACACCAAAACATACTTTTAACTCCCATGTTTTTACCGTTCTGACAAATAGTATACGTCAACCATGTTTTAATAACACGTTCAATAACTGGGTGGTACCATGTAACTGTAGTTTCCTGGCAACTAACCCAGTGGCTCAACGAGCACTGCCTTCCTTTACATCTATGCAGCCAAGGTATAGTTAAATGGCTAGATTCGTGACTCATTTAGAAAGTACCACGATCTCGTTAATGGTTTATTATCGCTACATGTCTACGTACCAGCTGTTCGTATTGTGGAGTGTGCATGTTTGCGGCTACAGTTAATTACGTTTGAAGGAAACGACCTGATTTGATGGAACATAAACCTGTGTAGCCTTCAGTTGTGAATGATGTATGATTTATGTTCGTGCTTGCAATATTACGTAGTGCGTTTTTCTTCTTCCACTTGTAGTTGACTCTCTTCTCATTAAACTTGCGATATATTATATTATCTTCGTAGGATTGAGACCAGTCACGATGATTATGAGCAAAATTACAGGTGAGGCATGGTGAATTTGTGCAGTCTATGACATCAATGTCGTAGGCAGATTAAGTCAAGATTAATGTTGTACTCTCGGTTCACGCAGCTGTCAATTACGTTTGCTGCTGCGCCGGAAATCACAGACACACGCACCGAAAGGTGCGAAAGTAAGTAATTATTAATTTTCAACGGGATGATTAAATTGCCCCCGGATATAAGGTTGTCTAGTGTGATAGAGCGACATTCTAGTTATGAGCAGAGCCGAGATAGATGCATGCAGGGGACACATGTGTCATACAATACAGTGACACCCAAGTAGCGGATTCGATAAACTACAGGTAAATCGCAAATCAATACACAGTATTGCTGAAAAGGAAAAGAAACACAATAACTGGCTCCTGGTGCGTGGATGGAACAGGTGGTGAAGCAAACGTAATCAAATAAACTATTCCTGAATACAATGAAGTAATAGTAAACAGACCAGTCTGGACCTACTGACAATGATGAATGACAAGAACCGAGTGTTGACGAGGTGGAAAGTAGACCAGCAGCCATAGACAAAAACCTCAACTACCCGTCCTACATACCCACCCTACAGCACGGATCAGAGGGTCCCAAAATGTATTTACCATTGACACAAAGTGTGCATTCTGGTCGATTCCGAAACTGTCTCAGCGCATTGTGTTTCTCCTTCCAATACATAATGTAACTGTTCCCATTAGGCCTACCAATATGACCAATTACTGGTATATTCTATTTGCGTACAAATGCGGTGCTCGGATGTGTGCCCCCGTGGCCACGCCCTGGGTGGCGCTTCAGGAGATCATCGTAGATGTGTGAAAGTCGGTATCGGCCCTCATCTCGGTTAATGCTGTCTTTGGTTTTCCTTATCCATATCGCTTCTTTGATGCCTCTTGTTCTCCAGTCCGACTCTCTGTCTACAAATTTGGCCCCCTCTCAGTCTACTATGTGATTCTGTTGAGTCATGTGATCTGTGATCGCTGTTTCTCTATTTCCGATGTGCTTTGGTTGCTTCTGGTGTAGGGTCTGCTAGCCGATGCTTTCTCAGCGTCGTCTTTGTGTTCTTTGATGCGGGTTCCTAGGGTACGTTTCGTTTCTCCGATGTATGTGGCATTACAGTTCTTACACGTTATGAAGTACACCCCTTCGCACATCTTTTGTGGTTCATCTTCTAGTGACCTCTTGATGGTGTTGTGAGGCTTCATTGCTGTGTTCACATTGTATTTCTTCATGATCCGTGATGTGGTTTCGGATAATCTTTGGACATATGGAATTACCATCATGCCGTTGCTCTTATCTTTTTCCACTGTCTTTTTCCTGATGTTATCTTCCTTCTTAATTTTCATCTTTGTCTGCACTGTTGATATGGTCCATTGTGAATAAGCTCATCTCGTTACAGCTTCCTTTCTGTGTTCTCTTTCTTTCCGTTTATCTTCCTCCTCTGTCACAAGTGTTTCGCATCTGTCTAGTAACGTACGGATCACTCCCATCTTCTGTTGTAATGGTTGGTGTGAGGAACAGTTTAGGTATTAGTCTCCTCTCCCGATTCTTTCCTCACTAGTAAAGTGTCCAAAAATGGTATCGTTCCTTCTTCTTCTTCTTCATGTGTGAATTTGATGCTGTTTGTTTCGTCCACTCTGTTTAGATGGTTGGTCAGTTGCTGTGTCATCCCTGTTTTTATCACTTCTAGTATGTCATCTACATAACGTTTCCACATTCTAGGTCGGCAGCTGATCGGGGTTGTGGCAATAGCCTCTTGTTCCAGACACTTGACTACCCATGGCTGTGCCCAATTTCTGTTGGTATATCGTGTTTCTGAATGTGAAGTAAGTTGTGTTCAGAACAAAGTTCAATAGTGCCATGATGTCTTCTATTTCCAGTATCGTCCTGTCTGTTAAGGTGGTGTCTTTCTGTAGTCTGGTCTTGATTATCTCTATAGTCTGAGGTGTACGTGTATTAGTGAAGAGAGACACAACATCATGGGACTTTAAATTTCATCTTCATGTAGGGTCATTGATTTCAGTTCAACTGCCAGGTGTCTTGATATTTTTCATGGTTTTTCGACAGTCCTACCATAGGACCGAGAAGATCTGCTAGGCTTCGTGACACATTGTAAGCTATTGAGTCAGTATATCCCACTATCGACCTAAGTTGTTGTCTTTTTTGTGGATTTTCGGTGTGCAGTACAGCCTAGGGATGGCTTCTGCTGAAGGGCCACCTAGGGCGCGGCCGCGGGGGGCACACACCAGAGTGACGTCTGCGTAGAATGACTACCGTGTCGCCATCTAGCGGTAGTTGAAGAAGATTGCCGATAGTAATCGAAACGCCACGAGAAGAAAAAGGTTACCTAATTGTGAAATAAGTAAAACTATTACTCATTTGAACCATCCAGTCTGATGAACATCTTCACTCAAATAACTCCGCTTACGCAACCATTATTTTTCCATGTTGCCACGTAGTGGCGCAGCAGGTTATATACGAAAACAATTGCAGGCCAAAGTGGCAGACTGTTTAATACGCCTCAGCTGCTACTCAAAAACAAACATCAGATGTACAGATTTAATCATCATTTAATGAGATCAAAATGATGAAATCTCTAAATTCATGCTGCGTTCTAGTGCCCTATGACGGGCTTGCTTGCTTGCGTGTGTGCGTGCGTGCGTGCGCGCGTGCGTGCGTGCGTGCGTGCGTGCGTGCGTGCGTGCGTGCGTGCGTGCGTGCGAGCCGGTCGCGCTCTGTCTATACAGCGCGTACCGTTTGATGTGGTCACACGTAAATGATGGTCTCTGTAATGATCGCAGCAGACGCGAACTGGATCATTCTTGCTCAATATTCTTGCTGTAATCGGTTGTTTATAAGTATGAAAACCGCAGTATAACACGATTCCAAACAATTACGTCAGCTAATGTTCATGTACTAATGCGTAGTCAATGATCTGGTATCTTCTGCCATCTGATTAAATTGGGAATTTCGTTGGATTTATGTTAGTGTAAGAACAGACCGTGTTGCGAAAGCAGGTTGTCGTGCGATTGGCCGTGCAGTATGAAGATGTTAAAATTACAATTGCGCATACCATAGCAGTAAACGCGAAAGTTCCATTGGATGAAACTGGGAAAATGCCCGGTTTTGTTAATTAATGACCTGAAAAATGTCATGCCACATTATTTGTGTTCCTCCCTTCCGACATAGAAAATCACTCCCCAAAACGTTTAACATAATACTACAAAGAAATATACATAATTTTATTCACTGTTGTTGGTCTGCAATCTGTGACGATGCCGCTTCGATTTCTCTCTCCCACTCACCCTCTCTCCGGCTCTCTCTCTCTCTCTCTCTCTCTCTCTCTCTCTCTCTCTCTCTCTCTCTTGCTCTCTCTCTCTCTCTCTCTCTCTCTCTCTCTCTCTCTCTCTCCTTCCTTCCCTCCCTCCCTCCTTCTTTCTCTGTTCGTTCTCCTGTTCTCCTTCAATCCCCACAACTGGCATTTATACGGGTCACATAATTACCCAATGTCAAAAATAAATACTTCAATGTATTCTTCAGCGCAGGATGTTTTCTTCAATCCTCTGGCTGCTATTGTGTATTCATCTCTGCTATTATGCTCTTCAAATACAAAACCAATATTTTTTACCATACCGACCGTAGGGACATCTAGCGAACATTATTGAAGACACAAATAAGTTTACTGGCAGGGCCTACGTGACTGTCAGGCTCGTGTATACTTTCACATGAAACGATACGCGAATCGTGATATCAACTGCAGGTCGCATTTAGCGGAAATGATAATTACAATGATTTTAGCATCATTGTTTTGTAAACTGGCAAACCCATTTAAAAACAAATACATAAACATAGCACTCACATTAGTGTAGAAATGAAGTGTTTTTGTACAACCGGAACTAATAAATGACTATTGCAACCTGATCGTAAGATGGACGTTCACCATATATGTAAACCTGTGAATATCAAAATGACAGGGATTATTTACCAATCGATGCCGCCCCGCGCAGGCCCGGTTGCCTCGCCTTTGGTTACACCATGGCTCCAGACCTTCATGCAGCCCATCAAAGCAAACACAATAAACATATCAAAGGAAACAATGCATTTATTTACAGAGAATCGCTATGTTGAACGCCTATGCATACAGTTGTAGTAAATGGTGGCAGTCTTTCCGTAAGACTTCCTGCGACGACGCGTAGCTCTGTGAGTCTGAGGTGCAGTTCACATGTATTGAGAGAAGGGCAGCAATTGTCTGCCTGAACAAATCAATGTCTCCCTTGGCCAGCTCATTTGTTGTATGCACTTTGTCGACTTCGCTTCATCTGCCGGCCAATATCTGTTCACCACGTTTTCCAAACTAAATAACTGCCCCGCAACAATTAATTAGTTTGGAAAACTTCACCCGCCGGCCAATATCTGTTCACAACGTATTCCAAACTAATTAATTGCCCCGCAGCAAATAATTAGTTTGGAAACACGTGGTGAACAAATATTGGCCAACATGTGAAGCGAAGTCGACAAAGTGCTTACTTAGGCATGTCGCCTTTATGACTTCTCACAATAATCACGTTTCAGTCTTTCGTCCAAGTAGGCCTTTCCTTGACATGTGAATGGCAGACCCCACGATTGGTTATTTCTTTGCTGAATTTCCAGGATTAGGCGACCGATTACGCAACTAATCATATCGTTAAGCAGATTATGTTTCAGATTGACTTTGGCCAAGGCTACTTCCACTTGTGTGCATGCGTGCGTGCGTGCGTGCGTGCGTGCGTGCGTGCGTGCGTGCGTTGCCAGCCATTTTAGCGCTAAATTTAATACGTATATGAATAGCACAAGGATCGTAATATTTCCTATGCGCCTGGTGGTCAAAACTGACTTAGCTGCACTCATGAGAATAAATGTTTTCGGAGGACAATCTACAGATAAATGCTCATGGCTAATTTCATTAACGAAGGTCCATATGGCTGGCATAGTCACCGCCATTAATCAGTATTAATGACTGATTGAGTTCAGTGTCTCCCGAGTAATGACTGCGTGTAACGAACACCATATTTTAAGTGTTTTACATCAATTTATGACGTAGTCGCAGCTATCAAGCGAAAACCAGTACCTCTTTGGTGGTGATCTCAAAATAAATAGGTTTCAGATTAAATCGATAGCATACCGGTTAGAAGGCCGGACTCTCAATCGAGAGAACCCGGTTTCAAATCCCACTGCGGTCGCTTCGAACCTTTGGCAAGTTTGATCACCCCACGTTGCCACAGTTCACTCAGCTGTATAAATGAGTACCTGGCAATACAGACAGTGGTGGATACGTGAATGAATAGCCTTCGCGCAGCAATTGCAGCGTGGCTGAATACTTCCCAAAGAAGTTGATGTGGCCTTGGAATGAACAGGTCTGCCAGGGGGTGAAGTGTAAAGCGCTTTGAGCAGTCCTATGTACCGGATACTGCGCTATAAGAGCATACCCTTACCTTTTACCTTTATTTAACCTCCGACCCTCCCCCGTTTTTAAACTTTAACCAGGTTACAAGAAATCCACAAGATTGTCATGCAAAGCAAAACACCGAGATGACAAGTGGCTAAGAAAGCCACTGGCTTATCGATAGTCCAACAATTTGTCATCTACGTGCAACCCGCCCTTTCGAGATATTTATCAATTTTGTTTTTGAAAATATCGAAGCTGCTACCATTTACAGAATACGTAAATAATCTGTTCCATTCATTCATTGTCCTCTGTGAGAATTAGCACTTCCTAATATACAATCTACACTGATCCTTCACTAATTACGTTGACCTGTGGCAACCAGTTCATATGCAGCCGTCATAACTCAAAACAGATGTGCTCGAAGACCGCATCCTTACGAACTGTGATCGGAAACAAACAGCGTTTCTACACAGACACCTACTAACCCACTCCGCCCGTGAAACCAATTTCGTGTAGTGTCGCACATTGATGTATAGTTGACTTGGTATGATTTGCTAGAGTCACAGTACACGCGGGGTCACACCAGATCATACAGAGCAAGGCTATGAATGACGTCTGATCGAGTCAAGAGCGATGTGGCAGATTCACAATGACAAGGAATACGAGTAGTCTCCAATGTATCTCAAAGGTCAAAGGAAAGGCTACATGTACTGTAGATAGTTACAAGATAGACGAAACGCTAACCACTGCCTGTGTGACTTGTAATGTGATATTTAGCGCAGGTAGAATGCGTAGTAATTGTGTGTCATCAGTGTAATATGTGTGAGAAATTGCGGGTTGTCATGTATGGGATGTCGCGGTAATGTGCAATCATCTGATTCAATAAGGCTTGCGAGGAAAAATCGTGTGCACCGATTCATGCACGACTACACCACAATGCTAAATTAATTGGATCAAGCAACGTGAAAATAAAACACCGCTGTTTGCTAGTGTCACCAAGCTGTCGTAGTCTAGCGTAAATACGTAATTCGTTGCCTTGTTGCCTTATAATCTATCGGACACTCACACACGCGCGAACGCATGCACGCGCGCACCCACACACCCACACACCCACGCACGCACAAGAAATGCCATAGTCGGCCATAGCGGAACTTCCGAGATGGAATTAAAATGGCTTCCACAAGGGTCACCCTACAACTGGAAACATGCGAGCTTTGTGCAGAATTGTTGAAGAGGTAGATCTCATCAGCTTACCAAATGGTACTGTCATTTATTAATTTCAAAAAGGCATTTGATTATGCCCACGGTGGCCAAGTGTCAACATGTTACGAGACTATTCCAGAGAAGTCCTATGTAAAGACACAACAGTATATGGTATTTCAATTGACGGTAAAACGTATATATATATATATATATATATATATATATATATATATATATATATATATATATATATATATATATATATATATATATATATATATATATATACTCAGAACAATAGGAGCTTGTAGTTACGTACAATTGTTAGTAACGCCGTGCGTGTTATCTACAATTGTTCCGAGTTACGTGATCTACGTCAAACATCCACATAAGTTCCTTCGTACAGTACAAACGCTTCGTGAAACCGGCTGTTTACTAGGAGTCACATGTCTTGTGGCGGCTGCCTGTTCTCCCATTCAACACCGGGCAACTCGGCTAGTCTATGCTATAATGTACTGTGTATGTCTGTATGTCCCCCCCTTCTACCATTGTTCCGAGTTGTCATTGTCATTACATTACCAAAACCTGACTGGATAGTGCATGGAGTCGTAAGCTCTTGTAGTGATTTTCTTGTCACCCGTGTAACGCCGGGCAACTCGGCTAGTATAATATAAAGTAAGTTGTGGATGTTTTTCAAAGAACATGCCTACGACGAATATTCAAGATGCATTGGCCAATGATGGTGTTAAGCGAATAGGTATACAACCGTGATTGTATGCCACCAATATCAGAAGACATTAAACGTTAGACGATACAGATGGCGGTAGCGGATCCAGGGGATCTTAGGGGTCTCAGACCCCTCCCTAAGCCATCGAGGGGTGTCTTAGAACCCCCCCTGTATCCATGGCAAATATTACGGAAAAGGAACATCGGAACTAGTGTCTAAGTAAAGACTGAAGTACAAGCAGCCGGCCAATAGTAAGCCTTATGTAAGTAGAACGACACATGTATCGCCCCACCCCCACACCCTGTTCATAAGTAGAATAACATATGACTACGACTGATTGAGATTATTAATTTATATATATATATATAAATTAATAGTCGTGGTGATATATATATATATATATATATATATATATATATATATATATATATATATATATATATATATATATATATATATATATATATATATATATATATATATATATATATAAATTAATAATCTCAATCAGTATACATAAGTACACATATATGTTATTGTTTGGATTTTTTCCAAGGTAGTCATTATGGTAATAAATACGATCAAATATCTTAAATAAACTGTGACAAGGGACATGCCGGCATATATATTTTTCCTATTCGCCAAATCTGTATACATAGTGCATATAAGCAAGTCATGTATATCACGGTTCAAACAGTTTAGCTACTGGCAACCAGTGCATTTAAAAGACATGTGCTACACATCAGATCAAGGATGATTACTTGCAAGTTTAAGACTTGCAAACTTTGCGCAACTCATACTTACCTCGTTTTTGGTCAATGAATTAACCATCTGCAGTTGATATCCGGGTAGAATATCGCTTCGGTTGTTACATATCTCTGTGGCAAATTCGATTACGCAGCTTATGACAAGCGGACCATGCCTCTTTTCCGAGAAATGCATCAAGTAGAGAGGTATTTTGCCTGCTTGTATCGCAGCATTTGTGACGTTGCTGGAGAAGAAGCCCAGAAGCGAAAGCAGAAAATGAAATGTGCACGACATGACCTTCATTGTTGATCTATGTTCTTGGCCAGGAATTACACCTTTCTTTCTTGTAGATACTTGCGAAAACGTCCCAACAGTTGCCAGTTCAGACAGATCATACCGTTATATCCATGTGTGAATAGGTTGGACAAAGTGCTGACTGATCGGCTGGAGGCTGTTCCGTGGTGATGTTTCTTTCATGCAGGCGAAAGTATGAAAATCAATTAGGCCCAACTGCATCAGGCGATCTACTCACGCAGATATAATTACTGGCTTCCGATCCACTTTATATATATACTGGAAGTCCGTTGCACCTGACAGATATTGGCATCAAAACCACTGTGATTGATTAATAGAAACTATAATAATGCAGCGTCGTCGCGTGGTCGTGATTAATAGATAATGCAATATAATGCAACAGAACCAGGGTAAACAGGTTCTTCCGATTTCTTCCGACTTACATTTTAATTAAGGATTCGTTGAACTCCATTTTCCCCAAAAGCACAAACAGGGGGGTACGATGCCAATTTGTTTATTATGTGGCATACTAATACAACGTCAGCAGAACAATTAGCAAAATACTGCACAATGGTCATAATCAGTCGTAGCACGAGTTTTAGTTACTATTCGAACATTCAGTTTCAAGTGATCTAGAGAGTGGCATACTACTCGGGATGCAAACAGACCAGTTCCTCACATGGAAACATGTGTAAAAGATGCACAGCGAGATCGTCGGTAACTGTGCACTGCTCTGCAGGATAAAGAAATACCTTTCGTTCCATTCTAGACATTCTATAACAGCTACGTTTTATCACACGTATACTACCACAGCTTAGACTGCGTATACTACTGCAGCACGCTCTGTTTTATATGTATATATTTGAGCATTTATAGTTGTTGTTATTATTTTCACATAGTTATTCCAATCTTGACTGTGTTTCTGAGGCTCGTTATCCGTTATTTTGAAATTATACGTGCATTCGTAATTTAAATCTTTAGTATCATGGTACATGTATAAGTATATAATTAGTAATCTACTTTGTGGGGGTAGTAAACATTCGTAATTTAAATCTATAGTATCATGGTACCTGTATATGTGTGTAATTAGTAATTTACTTTGTAGGGGTACTAAACTAAGTGAAAACTTCAACTCTCTCCGTTTCTGAAACACAATTAGCTACGACTATGTTAGGTTGGCATGGAATTGTACATATATTCATGACCTTTTATTTAATTGCATAATGCCATAATATAATTTACTGACTGTATGTGTTGTCGGAAATAAATATTTTGATTGATTGATTGATTGATTGATTGATTGATATCAGACTCTGAAAACAGAGCTCCAAGCGCCCCATTGTTGATGCGACTACATTGGCTGCCACTGCCAGAGCGTGCTAAATACAGATAAGCGCAACTTCTGCTTTAGTATGTAAAAGGACTGGACCCAAATTACATGTGCGATATATTCAAGCCTGTCTCGAACGTTTCAACAAGAAACACGCGATCGAACGCCAAACGAAATGTTTACGTTCCAAAAGCCCGAACCGAAGGAAGCTGTTAATCCAGCCAATGGGGGTATTTGAGATGGTGTGGTGATTGGAGAATTTATCAAAGGCTTTGGAAAGTAATATTTCGTCTGACCTTTCTGATTTAGTGTTTCTGACCAGGCATTGGTTGATTTTATATGTTGTGTTACGGTGGAAAGCAGTCTCTGGATGCTTGCTGCTCACTGATTAGGACGATATGTCTGTCGAGATGTTTAACGACATGACTTAAGATTATATGTTCCATGGTTTTACAACAAGGATATGGGCCGGTAATTGGAGGCGTCAGATTTTAGACGGCCCTTATGAATTGTCGTGACCAATCCTTGACGCCACTGGATTGGAATTGTCGCTTTATCGTAAGATTGCAGGAATAAACATCTCAACGCTGGAGCTATCTCATTTGCTACAATTTTGGGAAGACTTCGTGATATTTCGGCAGGGCCGCTTGCTTTAGAGGGACTTTGTTTTGATAATTGCTTGGTTATACCACCAATAGTGATCTGTAAGTAACAAATCTAACTGGAAAAAGAATAGGTTACTTTAAAATCGCTTCATCAACTGATTTAGCTTGGTCATGTGCTTTGACTATAGAAACGCAAATCTTGCCACGGAAATGACCTTAGGAGAAGAAGGAGTTAAACTTCGCCACCTCATATAAATATCTTATACATGTCATTTGTAACGATTTATCGGATGAGGCTGACATTAAAGCCAAAGTGAGACTTTTGTATGCTAAAAGTAACATGTTGCGTCAAAAATGTCACTTTTGTTCTACGGCTATAAAGCTATTACTGCATGTTTCAGTAATATTTACATGTGTGCTTTATGGGTAAATTGTATAAAAGCAAATTTTCAGCAAATTTTCGGAAATTATTGTTGCTTATAACAACTCCTACAGGATGTTGAACATACTGCCTATTAGATGTAGCACTAGCCGCATGTTCGCTACGGCTAATGTCAACTCACGTAAATGCGTCATCAGAAAATCTATATTTAGCTTAATGACTAGGATTGACAAGTCACTGAATCCCATTATACAGAACACTGCAATTAGCGACATATACTGTACGTCGAAATTGCGTCTTCAATGGACCTTGCTTTGTATAATTTTTAAATATACTGTTTATAATATATGTATTTATTATTTTTATATGGACATACTGATTGATTGTGTGAAATAAAAACATAGTATTATTATTATTAGCCTATCACAAATCTGTTCAATGTTGTCCAAATATATAATGTGTGAATAGTCTATGTAACACCCGCAGTCGATTTAATAAAAATGCATATTTCTGTTAAAATTTTCGAAAGAATTGACTTGAGTCATTAGATCTGGTAAGGATCAAAATAGTAGGTATCCAAAATGGTAAGCACTGTGTCGGTCAATGCTGATCATGGGCGTGACTTCCATCCTCTTACCGATCACATGACAAAGTAACGAAATTTCACAAAAACTACATACAACAGTTGCACAAACGAGCTAACACGTTGCAGTGGATACTAAGTAGGTTTTCTTTAATTTTATTTGAAATGAGACTAACAAAAAAGTCGAATTGATATTAAGCACCTTTAAACGTTACGTGGTTGTGGACAGTTGAACCATGGTCCATATGGAAATTACCGTAGCTACAATGTTTGTGTGTGCGTGCGTGCGTGCGTGCGTGCGTGCGTGCGTGCGTGCGTGCGTGCGTGCGTGCGTGCGTGCGTGCGTGCGTGTTTGTTTGTTCGTTTGTTTGTTTTGTTTATTTGTTTGTTTGTTTTGTCTCACATATGATACATCTTCATCACGTCTGTGTCCATCCGATTCTTCGTCTTATTAGCACCGTGAACTGACATGTCTCCAGGATGAACGTGACCTCTGGGAAACGCTTCAATGCAATTCTCCCGACCGTTACTAACACATAATAATGCAGGTGAAGCAGTTGCTGTAGCTGGATCTAAGTGTCGTCTCTCCCATTTAGCCATGCGCCAAAGGCCCCACCCACTGGCCTCGGAAGTGTGCTCATACGATTACGACATCAATAAAAATCGTGCTGTTTTATAATAACAAGTAGAAGGAATGTCATATCAATGAGAAGATCCATGAACAATATAAATCAATCCATATAACTGACCCGACCACAGCATTCGATCTTGTTAATCAAGCACTTCAGTTCACCGTACTGGCCGCGCTAGGCTGCCCCGCCACGCGTTTGGAGCTGATAAAATCCTTCCACTCAGTATGCAAGGAACAGTCCAACAAAGGGGCGTCAGATCTAGCAGCTTTGCTATCCAAAATGGAGTAAAGCAGCGATGTGTTTTCGCTTCAAACTGTTTGCTATTTTCTTCTCCGCTTTATTTCAACATGCCTTCGGTAGTCAGCAAGCGGGTAACAAGATCATAGCTCTTTATGACGGGAATGTGTACCAATCATCAGGATTGAACGCCAAGACAAACACAAGGACAAGCTATATTAGAGAGCTCCAGTAAGCAGATAATGCCATTTTCTGGATCTTCTCCAAAACACTACTGCTAACTCTGATAGATAAATTTGTCAATGCCTGTAATTAACTTGGATTCAAGATTAGTCTCAAGAAGACTGTCACATTGAGCCAAGAAACAGACAAACTAAACCTGGTAATATATTGAACCCCAATGGAAAATGTTAACAACTTCACCTGTCTCGCTTCCCCAATCTCAGTCAACCGTTCTATGGAAAGCAAAATATAAATATTCGGCTGGGCAAAGCCTCCTTGTTTGGGCGTCTTTCTGAACGTGTCTGATCAACCTTTGTTACCAAATGTAGAGTATGCGAAGATTGCGCATTCAGCGTACAACTTTGCAGCAGTGAGACCTGGCCATGGTACATGAGAGCAGTTTCCACGCGCGGTGCCTCCTAACGATATTGGACATCAGCTGGCGTGACAAACGAAGAACTTATTGCTAGTAAAAACATCCAGCCACTAATCATCAGTCTGCGCCATCGACGAATAATCCGGGCCGGAACATATTTATAGGATGGAGAACAGAATGTCCTAATATGTGTTCTGTTGGCGAGCTGCAGGACAAGGAAAGTATATTGCATCTTCGCTTCAAAAATATTTACAAAAGAGATATGAAATCATTTAAAATCTTACCTGAAGCAGGGACAGCAGTTGTCGTGGACATACCATGCTGGCGGGTCATGCTCCACAGTGTCGGTGACATTAACGCATACACAAATATCTCACTAAAACAAGACCTTTTCTTTTACAGTAGTACCTAGAAAAGTATATATTTTAATTTACACCCAAGTTACACAAGCTCCCGTGTCCTGTATGAAGGCATTTACATTTCCAAAAAAATTAATAACATCTGCCATTTTTCGGACCATTTAATTAATCTGTCTAGATCGTTTTGTAAATGTTGTTTATCACCATCATTTATAACTTTTGTGTCATCCGCAAATTTCTGTACGTTGCTTGTTAAACTATCATTCAAGTCATTGATATATACTAAGGATAATAAAGGTCCTAATAATGAACCTTGAGGCACCCCACCCAAAACTTATTTCCAGTTTGTAACCTCTCCATCAAATACAACGCGCTGTCTTCTGTCAGTCAGCCAGTGTTCTATCCAGTCAGTTATGCCATCCCCGATACCATTGGCTTTTAATTTAAATTTAAGTAGTAATCTTTGATGTAGCACTTTGTCAAAAGCATACTGGAAAATCTAAGTAGATAATATCTACTGGTGATCCCTCATCTATCCACTTAGTGATTATTCCATAAACATAAGCATGACAACGTATTTGTTAAGCATGACCTCGCTTTTAGTAATCCATGTTGAGATGGATTTAATAATGTACGCCTAACAAGGAAGTAAACCATACGGTCATACAATTAACCTTGCTAATGATTTACAAATCACTCATGTTAAGCTCACTGGCCTGTAATTCTCTGACTTGTTTCTCGAACCTTTTTTTTAAACTGGTATGATGTTTGCTTCTTTCCATTCAAAAGGAACCACTCCCACTTTTAATGACAAGTTTAGCACTTTTGCAAGTGATATACTAACTTGTTGAACATTGGTAGTTTTGGAGGAATTCCATCCATTCCAGGTTATTTATTATCCTTCGTTGCCTTTATGTTCTTAGTTACCATTTCTGGAGTTACAATTAACTGCCCTAAATAGTCCGATTTAGCCTCCCGAAATTTTGCATCTGAAACTGGTAATGAACTAATATCCTCTGTGGTAACACTGAACTGAAGTAACAATTTAGGGCTTCCAGCCATTAAACAATCGTATGATATTATTTTTTCAGCACTGTTTTCTAGTGGTCCAACCTTGGCTCGTACTTTTTCTTTACGTCTGACATATGCATAAAAACTCTTGCTCTCATGTTTTATGTTACATGCTAAAAAAATTCGTAGCTTCTTCTAGATTGTCTAATTTCAGTCGTAGCTGCAATAAGTGCCTCTTTGTAATTTGTGTAGTATTCATTGTTTCTGGTACGCCTATAAACCCTCCACATAGTTTTGCTTGTACATTATCTGTACTGGCATCGCATACAAGGGAATGTTTCCACCAAGAAACCCGGGGGTAAGTATCGGTTCTGTGGGTCTTTATGGCGTAAAAACGGAATAAACTTTTAACCAATGACGGATGTCAGAATTATTCGTTCCCACTTGAGTGCCTACAAAAACCCACTGTGTGCGTGCGTGCGTGCGTGCGTGCGTGCGTGCGTGCGTGCGTGCGTGCGGGTGTGTGTGCGCGTGTGCGCGTGTGTGCGTGTGTGCGTGTGTGCGTGTGTGTGTGTGTGTGTGTGTGTGTGTGTGTGTGTGTGTGTGTGTGTGTGTGTGTGTGTGTGTGTGTGTGTGTGTGTGTACGTGTGTACGTGTGTACGTGTGTACGTGTGTACGTGTGTATGTATGTACGTTCGTGCGTGGTGCGTGCGTGCGTGTGTGCGTGGTGCGTGCGTGCGTGCGTGTGTGTGTACATACATACACAACAACTTACCGATGCTTGAGAGAAACCGGTGACGACGTGCAGGCGGTATCCGGGAAGAAGTCGCGTGTCGTTGTTGACCGCCTCGAACATAAAGTCTACCATGGGTGGCATCTTGTAACTGTACAGTATCTCCCGGGATAGTTGCATCAGGTAGAGAGGTTTCATGTCGCCATCGTGTCCACTTTGGAGCTCGCCACATATGACTCCAAAGTAGCATATGAGGACCCATGTTGATGCTTTCAACATGTTGCTGTGTAGCATTTGTGGCCGTAAGCATGAAGTCCTCGTCTCACACTAAGTGACTGAGAGTAAACAACGCGTCCATGAACAACAGTTTATGGGCATGTGACAGTCAATATATATATATATATATATATATATATATATATATATATATATATATATATATATATATATATATATATATATATATATATATATATTATATATATATATATATATATATATATATATATATATATATATATATATATATATATATATATATATATATATACATATATATATATATATATATATATATATATATATATATATATATATATATATATATATATATACATGCATTGTGTTGTGTTGTGTTGATGAGAGTAAATGTGACAGTCAATTTGTGCGTGTGCGTGTGCGTGTGCGTGTACGTGTGCGTGTGCGTGTGCGTGTGCGTGTGCGTGTACGTGTACGTGTGCGTGTGTGTGTGTGGCCCAGGCCCGCAGAAATTCGTCAAGCCCAGCCCGGCCCAGACCAGCGGGCCAAAGGTAAACCCGCGGCCCGCAAACCTGCGGCCCGCTAAATTTTATAATAAAAACGAATCTTATTTTCATTAATATTAAGTATTATAACATATTTTATATATGGCTTTAATTTATTGGCTTATGGTTAGGGTAGAAGATTTGTGTATCTAACCCTAACTTAACCCTAATGCAAACCATAACCCTAATTTACACTGTTAATTGAATTAGTTCAACTAAGTTAACTTGATTTAATTAATTCATGTTACAGTAAGGGCAGTTAATTTGGTATTAATTGATATTTCAATTAAATGTCACCCATTGGCACTGACACCCAGTGGCATTTCCAGCAGGCCCGCAGTCACTAGCTTGAGACAGATCAGGTTCAGACATGTGAATTAGTACAAGTGTGGACGAATCAGTACTGGTGAAATTGTAGAAACTAAACAGTAGACACTAGTTAACACAAATCAAATAACTTTAATTTTACATACCCAAGGTGTGTTTAGTTTACCTGGTAGAGGCTTTCATCAACGTGTCACGTTGATTTCATCAGTACCTATGACGCTTGATGACGTCATCGTACACGTGAGGCAGTTCATAATTGCCCTCGTCTCTGTTGATGGGTGTTCTAGTTTTTCTGATCCAGATGGCTTCTTTGATGTGCCGGATTCTTCGGCTGGGTTCCTTGTCTACAATGTTCACTCCCTCCCAGTCTATGATGTGGTTTTCAGTTGTCGCATGGTCTGTAAGGGCGGCTTTATTGATGGTAGACATCAATCTTTTTTCCCGCTCCTTGTGTATTTCTCTTTTTCGTGCTGTCTACATCCTTTCTGTGTTCCTCCAGTCGTGTTTTAGTAGTCTTCCTGTCTCCCCAATGTACTCAGCACCACAGTTCTTGCATGGTATTTGGTACACCAGTTCACCCTGTTCTTCTAGCTCTACTTTGTCCTTGGGATGTACCAGCAAGCGCCTGAGGGTGGTGTGGGGACGCATAGTTGTTGCTACTCCATATTTCTTCAGTACTCGGTGTACTCTCTCTGAGACCCCCTCTACGTATGGGATGACTACTTGGCTCCTGTAATTTCTGTCATTTTTTTCTTTTCTTTTTCTTCTTACAGCTATCTGTCACCTTGTTCAAGGCCCAGGACAGATAGCCACATACTCTTAGAGCTTATCTCAAGTGTTCCACCTCTTCCTTCTTGTCCCCCTCCTCTGAAGTTATCGTCTCACACCTGTGCATAAGGGTTCTGACCACTCCTAACTTCCTGATGTTTGGGGTGGTGGGACGCAAAGTTCAAGTATTGGTCGATGTCTTCTTCCTGTACACTGTAGACTTCACACTGCCATCTTCCTTTCTGGTGATGAAGAGGACAACAGCATGCCCTTCCTGGATGCGAAGTTGCCAGTAGGCAGGTCATTCAGGCAGGCAAGATTTGGAGGGAAGACGAAATAGAATGTCCACTGGTCAAAAGGTGATAAGTTGATGGTTAACAGTAGCTTGATTGCCTCTGCAAATATGTCTAAAGTAAACATTTGGGTCTAGCTGCTTCCAGCCAAGTGAACTTAAGTAGCGTGGTATGGGGCCACTAGATCAATGCAAAAGCAACATATATATATACATATATATATATATATATATATATATATATATATATATATATATATATATATATATATATGTATATATATATATATATATATATATATATATATATATATATATATATATATATATATATATATATATATATATATATATATATATATATATATATATATATATATATATTTATTTATTTATATATTTATTTATTTATTTATACAAAATCCTAGAACAAATTACAAACAATTAAATATACAATTACTGGCATGCTTTTTGCACACATACACTCTTTTATAACACAATATTCAACATACCTGGCAGTACTAGAACTAGTTGGTAGAACAACTACAGCCTTCGTGAAACGAAGATAATCCCCAATCAATATATTTTTAGATTTATCAAAGGCTTTTGACACGTTAGATTTCAATATTCTGCTAAGTAAACTAAGTCATTACGGAACAAGGAACGTAGCATTAAATTTATTCAAAAGTTGCTTACTGTTACATCATCGTAAGCAGTACGTAGAAATCTGGAAAAAATGAAGCCAAATCAGATGTTCTTAATATTACCACAGGGGTACCTCAAGGATATATCCTTGGTTCCCTACATTACCAAATGCAAGTCGAATCTGATAAACATGTATCAGGTGTCATAAACAATGAACTAAGCAATACCAATTAATGGCGCAACGTTAATAAATGATCTCTTAACATAAACAAAACTAAATATATTGTACACACAACGACAAATAAGAAAGTAAATCAGGCACAAATAAAAAAGGCACCCTTGTTAAGAGTAAAAAAATTGGATTTTCTTGGTTTTTCTAAATTGTCGACAAATATTAAAACATTACTGGAATTTTAGACAAATTAAAGCATGTTTTACCAACTCAAATAAAATTTACACTGTACAATTAATTAATTCTTAAACACATACTGACCCCATTTGTTTAAGATTCAGTTATTATAAATACAAACAACACACATGTATTCAACATGTATTTTGCTATGTAATTGTATTTACTCTAAATAATGATGTGTCAAAGCAATTTGATGTGAAATAACAGCAAATGATTTCGGTACTTTTATAGAATCCTTGCCCACCTCAATTTCGCCGTTATTAACATGCAATATGCATAGTAACCATGCACAATGCATACTGAACTATGGAACATGTAAATTATTAAACATGTTATGCGTAACCTGCATTGAGCTTCATATTGCACCCTTTACTCGGCGACACTTAAAATTAGTTAAATATACGAATTCGAGATTCGGAAAAGCTGATTACATGTGTTTTACGCACAACATATTTGCATACATTGTGCAAGGTTACCATACATACTGTATGTTATAACGGTGATATTGAGGTGGGCCCGGATTCTAGAAAATTGCCAAGATTTCTTCACTATGATGTGTTAAATTGTCATCACATCGCAACCACAACATTCCTTCAAATGTAGGCTAAGGAACTACGAACAGCTCAATGCTGGCGTCTGACGGGATAGTATGATACCAAATTATTATCGTGCAAGGTACTGACCCCTAGCGATCAATCTCAGCTATGTCTTGTATTTGTTTAGCTAATCAGTAAGTGCGTTGCGGCGACAATGAAGTGGCTAGTTCTGTTGTAAATTGACGAATACTCTATCACGATGTGGTGTGTAAAATATGTAAGCATTCTTGATGAATATTTCAAAACGTGTTTTACCTTTTTTTTTAACATTCTCAGCCTCTCCTCCTGTACGTTCATCGGCATAACATTCTCAGCCTCTCCTCCTGTACGTTCATTGGCATAACATTCTCAGCCTCTCCTCCTGTACGTTCATTGGCATAACATGTATATGCCCTATCGTAACAAACCAATGCCGGTTTAAAAGTGCTTTCACGAGTGAATAGCACAACACGCACTATGTTATATTTTATAAATTTGTAAATAATTTATTTGTCAGTTTACGGTCCATCCCCGTTTTATATTGAATAATGGAAGAAGTACAATTAAGTCACCCGTGGTGTAATCGTTTTAAGTTAGATAACTCACCAGAACGTGCATATTGATTTCAAAGTTGCCATGAAATTGAAGTTCTGGATGATCCCTTGACAATCAATCATGATAATATATAGCCTCGATTATCCAGACTCGGTACTGAGCGCCACCGTTTATCGCTCACATCATCGCACACATCACACACAAAGTGTACTTTCCATAGTGATAGAAATTAAGTATGCACGCAGATGGTGCATAGTTTTATCAGCTTATACGATGCAAATCGAATTAACTTTAAACGTATTGATTATGTTTGCACAACTGTCAGACTGAAAAGTTAAGCAAGAAAACAAAATGGCGTGGTGACAGACCACGCCTCTGAGGCCAGACTCTCTTCCCAGCGAATTCACGAAGGCGACATCACGCGTAAGCGAGACTACGTAATACAAGGTTTGTGATGTCTGATTATCGTAGTTGTCTGAATAGTGACGAACTATTCACCTCGGACTTCAGGGTCAACGAGGAGAGCAACATTAATTAACTTCGAGAAAGTAAAACAAATTAGCGTCTTGAACAATATCTATATATAAGTGCAGAAAATGCCTTTTAAAAATGAATTTTACTTATTTAGCTTATTAACAGGTGTTAACTCATCTTAATTTATTTTAGTTATTTAATTGGTTTTAACCTATCTTAATTTTTCTCAATTTATCTTACATATTTTACCATGATAACGCCTTTGAGCAGATTTTTTATCCGGATACACGGCGCGTTATAAATTTTATTTATTACTGTTTATTATATTGAAGTCGACGGGTCGGGGAGGAATTTGTTTGGGTCTAATTTGTTATTTGTAAGTATGGGTGTACACAGGGTAAGTATGTGTAGTACTGACTGACGACTACTCTACTCATATTATATGTGTGTTATTCTAAACATGTTAATCTAAACATATTCATTGATCGCCTTCTCCTTCCACTATGCTCGGCCCAGGGGTTGCGTGTATTTCATGCTGAGCTGGAGTTAGATAAGGTTGTACACGCTGGTATGTATAGTCCAGTCGTGCGAACGCTGTGTATACATCCAAGTCTGCGTGCACTGCTGTAGTCAATGCCCTGGCATATTTGGAAGGAAATGTGGACGGCTACTTGTTGTCCGTCAACTTTTTTGATGGACAACAAGTAGCATAGTAGCGCTAGTAGTAGAATGCATTCTTTGATAGTGCTGTAGAGCTAGCGGAAAGATTTGAGATGATGTGATGGTAGACAGAGGCACTGTCCGTGAGAACGTGCCCGCGGATGTAATTGACACGCCCAGCCAGTACTGGATGAGGACAATGAGGACACTTCCTGGAGGAAAGGGACACACGTCATTGAGCTCATAATCACTGTAATACACCACGACAGCGGGTGAATCGGACTCCAGATTGTCCAGCTGTGTGAGGTGTTCCAAGATGACATGCCTGCTGATCTACGTAAGCTACATAATGGAAGGCAAGATGGGAGATGGTCAATGCCGCTAACAGACCCAACACATTCGATGACACGATACAGGAAATCAATCGATCCATGTATCCTGACATGTATACGTGACGACGCATGAGTGCTTGTTGGGATTGGCCCATACGCATATCTACAGAGACAAAACATTGGATGCAGAACGCATCATCCACCAGTTCAGTCGTTCAATGCTAACATTCCGCCCAAATAAAGGAGAGGCTAGTAACTGAACTCTTTCTGTATAGATGATGCACTTGTAAACACTTATTACCGTGGTATTATCATTGCCTACAAAGTACATGTCCTCTTAGCTTAATATAATTATCAGGATTGATTCTTAGTGTTCCAATGATGTTGAATGATGTTGTTGCACGTGTACATATATTCTGATAATGCTTCACTAATTGTTATAATTAATTGTGCTATTACATAATAAACGGGTGATTGAAGCATGTAAACAATCTTAATACATTGCAAAATCATAACACATTAAAACTAGTCTTTGTTAACCATATATCATATACTGTTGACGTTCACACCCACCTTGTACAAAGGATGGGTTTCGAGTAGGTGGGTGTTGTGTTTTCTCCATGGCCGGAGGGACAAGTTTTATTTTCACTTCAAAATGCACCAGCTTACAAATGACCAGTGTGCTTTTAAAAATGGACACCCAGACCCCCTCTGAGTCGTGGTGATTTTTATTAATGTCTGCTGGTGAGTAAACTATCAACGAACGTGAATAGACTTTAAAATCTGTGCACTTACAAATGGTTTAACTATATGCATTGAAGAAGATTACTTGCATCACTTCGCGCATTAATGAGAAATTAATTAAAAAGGCTTAGTTGTTAAGAAAGGGTTATTTGAGCCACCCAAGGCCAAAGGGAGGGTTAGCTGAGCAGCGGCTAAAGAACGAAACCGGGTGTTCTTTACTCCAAAATAAATCAAGGAATTAATTTTTAGGAGAAAAAAAATTGGGACATCGGATAGGTACAAGGCAACATACTAGCAGTTATTTACACTAGTTGCGATTGGCCTATAAGTCTATATTAATTAAGTGTGCTGACTTATTAATTAAGCATGTAGACTTGTCAGAGACGTGTACCCATTGGGCAGATGTGTTAGCCGAGTCGTTATGAACTGTTCGTGCAAGGCCTACTTAAATAAAAAAAGCATTCACCCAAGTTACGCTACATTGTGGCTCAACTTACCCAATACCAAGTGTTAGTTGAGCCAGCTTACCAAACATTTTTGAATCAGCTACATGTAATTATCTATGAATACTAGATATAGTATCTTGGTATAAAATGATCTACTAATAATCATAGTTTATGTGAGTAAAACAATTTTTACTTATGAATACGATTGTACCCTACATGTCAAAAAGAATTTTAAAAATGGCCCAACTGCATAACGATAACGACAACGATAAACGATAATAATTTTTATGTTTGAGAGCATGATCTATGCTGATCCTAGTGAAACGAAAGTTAGATATATATCCATCCTAGCGAAAGAACATGTATTTGTCATGCTGCAAAAACTGTCATCTGTCGAAACGTTGTGGCTCGCTCCACGGTGTCAATATTTGCACGTCAGCATGTTAACATTTCGTGTACCAAGACAATTTGTTTACTTTTTCTAAATGGCTTTCCGTGAAAGATGATTAACCAAGCCTCAGGACAAATGTCACATCGTTGAGATGTCACGTCTTATTGATAGTACACTCGAATGCGCGCAATGTAATTATCCCCTGTAATCATCAGCCTAAATTGGAAAAGGCAATTATCACCGCGAGCGATTTGTTTGTCTGATGCCGACCGTCGTCTTGCTCACTTCCCCATAATATGCCCTATTATATTTCTAGCAATGCACTTGTAATGTTTGTAATATGTACTTCAAAATGCATGTAATACAACACAACTCCTTATTACACACAATTTGCAATGCGTCTGATGCCGACCGTCGTCTTGCTCACTCACATCACATTTCAAGACAGGGGCGTAGCTAGGTATAAATTCACGTGGAAGCACAAATCTAACTAAGACTCGGTAAGAGGGGATCTGTGTGTCCATTTGTTTAAAGAAACAAACTGTGATCATTTGTAATCTGGTGCCTTTTGAAATTAAAATAAAACTTTAAATAAAAAGAATACCCCTCTGGCCATGGAGAAAAACGTGACCCACCTACTCGACCCCAATCCTTTATACAAGGTGGATGTGAACCTTAACAGTACATCATATATGGTTGACAAATACTCGTTTTAATGTGTTATGATTTTGCAATGTATTAAGATTGTCTACATGCTTCAATTACCCGTTGATTATGTAATAACACAATTAATTATAACAACTAGTGAAGCATTATGACAATATATGTACACGTACTACAACAACATCATTGGAACACTAAGAATCAATCCTGATAATTATATATTAATATATGCAAACCAAACCCTTTGCAATAAAAGCAGCCGTTTAATCACAAGCCAAGAAGACATGTACTTTGTAGGCAATGATAATGCCTCGGTAATAAATGTATACGAGTGCGTCATATCCACAGAAAGAGTTCAGTTACTACCATATCCTTCATTTGGGTGGAATGTTAGCACTAAACGACTGAACTGGTGGATGATGCGTTCTGCATCCAACGTTTTGTCTCTGTGGACATGCGTAAGGACCAATACCAACAAGCAGTTATGCGTCGCCGCGTATAATTGTCAGACTCGAATGTATACAGAGTGTTCGCACGAGTGAACCTAATTCGAGCTCCACCCGAAAGACACGCAACCTCTGAGTTAAGAATAATTGAAGGAGAATGAGATCTGCTGGACTGTGTCCATCATACTTTTAGCTAATTGGTCTTTGCTGGCCTGCACAATAGTCAATTAACATTGTGTCCTTTTCAGCGAGTGTAAATGACACCGCGTAGGCCCTATCAGCTCTCTCGTTCGTGCTTGTATTCCATGATGGATGCTCGCCAGATTAGGGACCATTCCATTTCTGGGGGCGGGTTGAAAATATGTGTTTGCCATATTGGTGTGGAAATACGTGCGTACGACTATCCCCGCGCCTGGTCATGTGTACTGGATACCGCGCTAGATAGCAACTTAGCTTTTACTTACCTTTTACTAGGGGAATACTTCATATAAATATAGATTTTTCCCTCAATTTAAAAAGGTGAAAAACAATTGCTGAAAACAGGTACAAATAAAAAAGCTCGCTCAACAAAAAAACTCAGCTCACGCGCGGGGGTCTCTCGCTTTCTCCAGTACACCTGTGTCGATCGTTGTCGCTGCTTCGGTTACCGTCAGTGGCAGATACATCGATCGAGTTACACGCGGTGATAATTAAATCTTCCACAACTCGGATTTTTCTAACATGATTAACTAGTATAATTACTTTCTGCGCGGCAGACTGCAGTATCGATGAGGCAAAGACGGCCCCACGGCGTCACATTTGGCTACGGCTAGCTTTTTCAAAGACAAAAGCATCACATTTTAAAAAGGCATTACATGTATACATAGTAAGAGCGTTGAGTGGACATTATCCTAGAAAAAAAATACCGGGGTGTGGATATTATGGCTACGACGAATACCAAGGCGTGTAAAGCACCTTTAGCACGAGTTCATCGTGTCCTCGTACCCACACATGCGTTAGTGTCTCTTGGGCATGGAGATGGCGGTCTTTAATTTGGATTCTCCTGGTGGCCGGCGCTGGGAGCGCACGCACTAAAACCGCCTCTGATTGGCTCCACTGTAGAGAGTGCTTGAAATTAATTGAAGCGCGCTCCGAATAGTTTGTTTTGAACCAAACGGCCCACCAAAGTAACTAACCAACCGCCCATCGACACTTCGTACAAGCGTATCGTCATATCGATCTCATATCTTAGCGGAAATTAATTGTCTCTGTTAGATAAATCTAAAGAGGACAAAGTAATTATGTCCTGTCCAAGTAGGTAGTGAGCAATATGCCAAACAGTTATTGTTGTGCCGGAAACGGCACAGTTTAGTTCTACATTTAGCACTGTCTATTCATTTAAAGGTGCTTAATTAATTCTATTTTTGCTAGTCTCATTTCAAATTAATTTTCCGAAAACCAAATCTACCTAGTATCCACTGCAACATGCTAGCTTGTTTGTGCAACTTGTGTATGTAGTTTTTGTGAAATCGTCAGACAAACTATTAAATTAGTTAATTCTTGTTCGAAATTATGAAAAATTACGATTTTCTTCCTTGGTTAAATTTCGTAACTTTGTCATGTGATCGGTGAGAGGATGGAAGTCACGTCCATGATCTGCATTGACCCACATAGTGTTTACCATTTCGGATATCCACTATTTTGATCCTTACTAGATCTACCGATTGAAGTCAATTCTTTCGATGATTTTTAAAAAAAATGGGCTTTTTTATTAAATCGACTGCGGTTGTTACATAGACTATTTACGCACTACATATTTGGATGAACCGGATTTGCGATAGGCTAAATCAACTGAGGAAGCAGTTTTAAGTAAAACAGCACACCAAATTATGGTCGCCAGAGACACAATGTGAGTTCATTATATAAAAAATTATTTTGGCTACTTGTGTACAATTGTACGCCTTACTGAGACATCGAAATCAGACCGTTCAATTAGAAACATGTTATCTCAATGTCGTCAGTCACTCCACTTGGGTTGACAGAGCGTGAAATTAAAGAATCAGTAGACATAACTGGTTGTAATGTTGGCCGACCAATAACATATCCGCATCACACTCTAAAACACGGAGGACAAAACGAAAATCATGTTAATTTTTTCGCTATCCTTTGTTTTATCTTGAAAAAACTTATATAAAGGCACCTAGTTTGGAATATATACATGTATCGTTGTCGCCGAAACTGTTACTGCTATGCCGAAATAATTAGTGCTGTTTTATTAATAATATTAAATTATATTAATACAATTTTGAAATTTTGCACGGCCGATCTGTAGAGTCAGATGAATGTTCCTACCTGCAGACACCTTTTGATACAGCACTATTTACGTCGATGTTGACGAGTCTGCAAGAGTTGACGCCTCCGGTTTGAAAGCAGCTTATTTCGTCCAAGAGTTAACGCCTCTGTACGAAAGCATCTTAATTATTGTAAAAGGCGACGCATACGGTATCAAAACAGTTCTGTTCATTCCAATAGTGGACACATCCGGTACAAAAGCTGATTAACTCTTACTCATCCACAGAATCGGCTTGATATTCTAAATCCCGCAATGAACTCTATGGACATTTGTCAATATCGACCTTGGAGAATCCATCTGAACACATTTTCCACCAAAACCTTTAATAGAAACAGTAGAGCAAATTAGCACACTTGTTGCCCAGTCACAAGCTAGCAAGTCAAGTATCAAGTCGTAGACCTGCAAGTCAATTCGCAAGTCAGTTACCTCAAAGTCCAAGTAAAGTATCGAGTCATCTCTCTGAATTCCAAATCAAGTTCCAAGTCCCCAGGGTTCACCAATCGCCAATATTGTTATGGCATGTCTGCAGTAATTTTTAGCGGGAAATCTAGGCGGATGCTGCCCGGCCACAATATTATCAGCCAATCTTAATAAGTACTCAATAATTATTGTACTTGGCGCGGCTTGTCACAACAACACGATCTTGTTTCGCGTACATTTCGAGCTACCAGGCTTGTTGGCAAGTCACAAACTGACAAGTCGAGTCAAGTCTCAAGTCACTGACTGCCAAGTCCAATTCAAGTCTCGAGTCAAGTCAATTTGCAAGTCATGAAAACGGGCCATTCGAGTGCGACGCGAGTCAGACTCTACAAGGCGAGTCGACTAGTTTACAAATTGGTATATCACTTGCAATAGTTTCAATAGTGTTGTCACTGAAAGATGGATGGGGTCCTTTTGAATGGCAAGAAGCAAACCTTATACAGTTATTAAAAGAAGTTCGAGAAAAAAGTCAGATAGTTACACACCAGTGAAATAAGTTTAATTAAATACAATTATGGTAGACTTCCTTGTGAAGAATAAATTGATAAATCTATCTCAAGATTCCAAAGAGAGTTACAGTAATATGTTTAGTTATGTTGATGTGTAGTTGGTACAAGCCAAACCATGATAGTATTTTATTGTATTATCATTGTTGTTGTTTGTTTATAAACAATGATTATTTTATATCAAGACTATAACCAACCTGAGCCTATGTGTACATATAATTTAAAGATCACCTGCGACTGTTAATAATATTATGATTGGCAGTCCCATCTTACCATTGTATTGTGACTTGTTTTGTCACCGTTAATCTCGGTACCTCGATGACCTCTGTGGTACGCATTTTTCTTTTTATTATATTTGTCATGTTTTGTTAATCCCAAATAATAATATTCGTATCAGTACTTATATGTACTATTATCATATTCCTACACAGGCAGTTATGGTGATTCGCAGCACAAAATACATGCTAACTCTATATTGTACCTTAAATGTTATATGTATAATATATAGCAGACAATCGGTTTTAGTTGCATATTTCTTTACCAAAATGACGTATCCAAATAATGGATGATGATGAATCTTGTATTCATTTCCAAGGAGGTACTAACCGCAATTCTTTATCTAACACATTACAGTTAAATGAAACAGTTGATGAGGATATTCAACCAATACGCCATTCCATCTATTATGATCGTGGTAATTTTAAGTTACTGGCAGAAAGACACAACGAACGCTTTAATATACCAAGCACAAGCATATAATCAATCAATGCTAATGAGTTTTATGGCGTAAAAGGTGTAGCTTTAGATCTATTCATAAATTATTTAACAAAATGAAAACAGTACGTAGAATTTGAAGAATCCCAATCAGATATGCTCAATATCTCAACAGGCGTACCTCAATGATCAATGCAAGGCCCTTTGATATTTATTATTTACAAAAATGACTTTGCCCAATCCAGTCTTTGTTATTTATAATATACATAAATGACTTTGCCCAAGCTAGGCCAAAATTCAACTTTATCATGTATGCCGATGACACGACCCTTTCAAGTACCCTAGATTTTTTCGCACAATATTAAAATATTACAATGTACAATTCTTAATCAACACAGAACCGAACAAAATTAATTAGTGGCTTAAATTTAAAAAAATATTTGTAAATGTAAATAAACCCAAATATATGATCATCAAAACGGCTAAAAGAAATAATATGATAAACCCACGAAATCTAAAAATAGATAATATAAATATCGCTAGAGAAGATGACTTCAATTTCCTTGGGCTGAGTTTTAATGAACAATTAAACTGACAAAGCCACATCGACAAAATGTCAAATAGGTGTTCCATGACAATAGATATCCTAAATAAACTCAAACGATTGTTACCTCTTAATATAAAGATTATGTTGTATAGCACTCTGATATTGTCATATCTAAACTATGAATTAACGGCCTGGGGTTATAGATGTGATATAATAAAAAAAACTTCAAAAGAAAGCCGTCCGAATTGTATATTTAAGCAAATATAATGCTCACACCGATCAGCTGTTCTAAAGTCTTAAATTACTAAAAGTAGAGCATATTCTAAAATTGCAGTAACTAGAATTATATCATAAATTTTGAAACAATAAACTATCTGTCTACTTGCAAAACTTACCATTTGATCAAAACAATAGTGTTCACAACTTTAATACACGTGGTCAATATAATATGCATACGATCAGGGTACACCACGCGTTTGCTAAACGAAGTCTCAGGTACAGTTTGCCGCATACCATAAATAATGCACTTGGTTTATTAAAAGACAAGATCACCACTCACAGTTTACATGGTTTCGCAAATTATATCAAATTTATTATCTGAATACCTATATTGAACAATGTGCAATCCAAAATTGTTATATGTGCCAACATGGCATATATAATATATCGTTGGTACGTTTTATTTTGGGCGTCCTCTTATCCTTTTTTCCAGATGGTTGCAGTACCACACCTTCTTTGGTGTACTTGTTGGCATCATTCTAAGGACATGATCCAAATATATCCATCTTCTCTTCAATAGTGTTGACTTAATTGGCTCTGCTTTTGTGCTTTTAAAAACTTCCTCCTGGTTGATGAAGTTTTGCAAGTCTGCGCAAGCACCTGGTCTGGAAACTTAGTAGTTTTAGTTCAAATGTTTTGATTATTTCCATGTTTCAGACAATATAGAAGCAGGGACATAAAACTGCTGTTGAAAATATGTGTATTGCTGTTTGTGTTTGTGCATATTATGACATATGTTATTCTTAATATAATATATTAACTTACAGTATGTGCTTTTGTATCGTCTGCAAATTTCAGTATATATCACTGACATACTATATCAATGACTGGGAAGATATAACAAGCAAAGTAATGAAATTTGCGGATGACACAAACGTGTTTCGACAGGTTAAAGATGATAGGGGAAACTCAGTTTTCAAGATGATCTAGACGAAATAGTCAAACCGTTTGAGCAATGGCAGATTTTATTCAATTTCAGGAAATGTAAATTCCTACCCACAGGACATGGGAACATAGATGGAAAATATAATCTGGGCGATGCTGTCCTATGTACAACAAAAAGACTAGGCAGCTGCTTCAAAAAGTAATCACATTATTGGGTTGCCTGGGAGAATTATAACATAAAAAACAGCTAATTATACCTCTGTATAAAGCAATAGTTAGACCTCATTTAGAACACTACAAGCTTGGATACCACGTCGATGCCAAAAATTATGAGCGCCTAAAGATAATTGATTTAGCGACATCGTAGATGAATAATGGTCCAACTGCCGTTAAGCCAAATGCTTCCTTATATACTTACCATCTGGGATAGTTGCTTAGGATAGCAATCTTGTTAAATATGGAATTGAATTATGTACCAGTGGCCGCATCAACAAATAACATTGTGTGTGTACATTAGAATAATTACGCGTAGAATGATCGCATCTGATAAATCAACTAATAGTCAACAAACTCCATATCTTCTACGATTTTTTAAATCGCGAGCATAATTGCACGGCACATCTGCAGGTGTCACGCGGGAGAAATAATATTATGACGTTAGTGCTGCGAGCCCAGCAGCGGCACAATAGGTATCTGGCATAGACTGGCTTTGTCGTGTTGCAGTAGAGTGAATCGACAGCGGTAATACAGAAATCTGGAGGTTGTCTATTGATTGCACTCCACCCAGTCTCAGTGCTGTGTTTGCGTACTGTTTGGATAGCTGATAAGAACTGTTATTCAAATACACAGTTCCAGCTGCAACGTTGTATATAAGTTTAATTGTCGGATTATTACGCGTTTGTTTTATTATTCTCTACATGTATATTACAAGTGGTCTTATGCACCAACTAGGGTAAAGTAAGTAAAGTAGCTACATTTATATTATGCGTGCGTGCGTGCGTGCGTGCGTGCGTGCGTGCGTGCGTGCGTGCGTGCGTGCGTGCGTGCGTGCGTGCGTGCGTGCGTGCGTGCGTGCGTGCGTGCGTGAAGGCATTGTGGTGACAATACAACAGTTCTCATCAAATCACTGCAACGTCACTTCTGTTGTCGTTGAAGTCAAACAGTTTATATCGTTAGTTGACATGCATTACCTTCTGGTAATATTTAGAGTGGAAAGATACTTCTCCATCTTGAATGAAAGAACAATTCGTACATACCTTGTATACGATTGCAGAAAGAAATAATGTGTTTTGCTTTCGTCAAAGTCCGAACATTGGATGCGTAGGTTGGATTAATGACGGAAAACAACCCCACAGCAGTGTGTATGTCCGATTGTTGCGAATGTTGCGCCCCACACCGAGCGTTCTTAGTCGACCAACGGTCGAGACACCGCTGCAATTCACGTTGACGGCTAAACCTTACCTTCGTAATTAGCTAGACGTGCGTCTAAATATATCGTATGAGGCGCCGTAGCGGGCAAAACGTTGACGAGACGGCGAAACCTGTCGAGTCCTACCGCTAAGCCACGACAGCTCACATGAAAATTCGATCACGTGACATGGCTTGTTTAAGTCGTCGCATAGGTGGGAGAAATACAGGTAAATTCCATGTCAAATTGGATTGAACTGTGAATAGACAGTAGCACACATGACTTGTGAACATACATGAAACTGATCTGTCTGAATTGGAGCAATGCTCTAATCCAAGAAACAATATAAATTGCGGATTTAGAAAACAAAGTCGAAAACCTGGAAAACAAGCTGGATGGGTACGAACAATATTCCAGCCGGTCAAATCTGCGCTTTCTGGGAATTGAAGAAATCGTCAGTGACGACCAACTAGAAGGCACAGTAATTGATATTATCAACAAGCAGATGTGTCTCTACACCGCTCCAGGCCGGCGATATCGTTTGGAGTTACAGAGTCGGAGTGAAGCACCAGTCTATAGAGACATATCGCTCTCGCCCCGTGCTCGTGAAATTTCAAAGAGAACGTCGCCGAGACGAAGGCGAGTACCAACAAAGGTAGTCTTCGTGAACGAGGACTTGACGGCCCGGCGCGCTCGACTCGCCTACGACGCAAGATATCTGCGAAAACTGGGTACTATCCTGGACACATGGACATATAACGGTACAATCCTGGCCAAGGATCGTGAGAACAAGATTTTCGTCGTATCAACGAAGCCTGACTTTCCGTCGAAGTAAAAATGGTGTTAGCCGCTTGTATACATGAAATGTATACAAATGTTCAGAGGTTTATGAGAACTGGATGTCTAGCTAAGCTCTCGAACAACGGAACTTAACTTTAACTCATGTGTACTCATTTACAAAGTTAATCACTTTAAATGGTAATCCTATTACCCCAAGCTGTTTATACTTGATATAATCTTCCATATTATTGATTTTGTCTTATGTTTGAATGTAAACCCATAATTTTTTATACCTACATTTAACTTAATTAATATTAATTAATTGTAACAGTTATCAAAACAATGTGGCCAAATGTAGTAATGGAAAGGAATTACACAGGCATACTAGTATCAAACTAGAAATGCCAGGTCTTTATTTATATATGACGCCTTTTTTTCTCTCCTCTTTTCCTTTTATATTATCTTTTAACTAGTAGAACCTAGTCCAATTATAATTACTGAAAATTATTTCAACTGTATAAGTGATTTCCTCGAGGTATTCTCACAAACAATGATGTTTCTTGTATTGCTGTTAATACAATTTTGTATATTGACGCAATGCATGTTTTCCTGTTCATGCTACAGAAGCTGCCCAGAGACGTCTGGCTTGGGTCGCCGCTTCCTTAATCCCATTATTCTTCATGTCTCGCTTCACCACGTCCATGTACCGGGACTTAGGTCTGTCTCTGTGCTGTGCCCCAGGAACAGTCTGGTTTAGGGCTATATTGGTTGCATCATTGCTACCTCGCCGTCTTACATGGCTGTACCAGCGCAGTCTTCGCTCCATCAGGTGTGATGGCAGGTCGAGTACTCCAACTTTCTTCCGTATAGACACGTTAGTCTGAGACCTGAACTTTAACTACACGCAATTTATTGAAGAATTATTGTTATCACAACTTGATTGCAAAAATTCTTAAGTTATTATTGCCAGAGATGTCAATGTAAATTTGCTTAAAATAAATGATAAAGAAAATTTCAGAAAAGAAGTAGCAGAGCAGCCAAACTGATATATTATGAACAATTGTTTAACAAATTTAAAAAAGACACAAGAAAAACTTGGGGAACTATAAATGAAATTTTGCAAAGATCAAACAAAAAGAGATAATTACCTATATATTTTAAAGAAGGAGACTGCAAAATAACTGACAGAGAAAAGTTTCTATCTGACATGAAATTCTGAGTTTGAGTCATTAATAAAAATAATTGAAAAATTCCTACAAAAACTAGTAGCGTTCATGATGGTATTACATTGAAGCAATTAAAATATATAAAACTAATTTTTATTAAACCCTTAACATTACTTCTTAATCAAATATTTAATACTGGAATCTTCCCAGACAGGATTAAATTTGCAAAAGTTATTCATATCTTTAAAAATGATGACGAAACACTGTTCTGTAACAACAGACCAATACCACTATTACCTGTAATCTATATAGTTGTTTTTAAATTATGCATAATCAGATATATTAATTTTTTACAGAACATTCACTTTACAATGCTAACCAATATGGCTTCAAACAGGGCGTTTTTTTATTGATTTTTCACTGGGGGGGGCAATTTCCTAAAAGGGCACTCCAAATGGTTAAAAAGGGCAGCATGTGTGTGTGTGTGTGTGTGTGTGTGTGTGTGTGTGTGTGTGTGTGTGTGTGTGTGTGTGTGTGTGCGTGCGTGCGTGCGTGCGTGCGTGCGTGCGTGCGTGCGTGCGTGCGTGCGTGCGTGCGTGCGTGCGTGCGTGCGTGCGTGCGTGCGTGCGTGCGTGCGTGCGTGCGTGCGTGCGTGCGTGCGTGCGTGCGTGCGTGCGTGCGTGCGTGTGTGTCAGTACGACGACGAAGACATTCGTTACGCTACCATCACTGTTAGCCATCCGTCCACTTACAAACTTGTGGTCCAACATTTGTCTGTCACAGCTGCCATCAATCTGAACAATGAAAACTGTGCATCGGTTTAACATTTGAGACAGGTCACGATCGGGCGGAGACCGTTTCGATTAGACAGTCGTTGTACACGTCGACGGGCATTCGCAGAAGCATCGCAAAAACAGTCTTATTGTAAGCAGTGAGTGCGCGTAGCCATGGATGCGACGTTGTGCACTCTTCCCAGGCTTCGTCCATCTTCTTCTTGTTTGTTGCTGCTATGTGCGGTTCAGAGGTCATATGGTCAATGACCCTTTCCAGCCTGTCACCACAGTCCGCCCTGACGCCGCTTGCGATTGCTATAGTGCCATTTTTAGAACTTTTCTTTGCCATCTCCTTATACCCCTGACATGTTGTGCATAGAATGTGAGCCCTTGTTCGGCCACATTTCTTTGCTGAAAATTAGCGAAGCTCGGGGAATTTGTTGACAACATCTGCAATAGTTAACGGAATTCCTTGGTACGTCGGTGTGCGGGAACTTGACGGTCTCTGGCCTGAAGATGCGTTGTCGGTTTCCTGACCAGGTGTCTTGGTAAGGTGATCTTTGTCACCAGGAGTGTGGTCAGGTGTGATGGCAGTGGACGGATCATGGCTGCTTGATGAACTGGCTATCGGGCGAGAACACGACGAAGGCAGTATGTCTGTGACTGGTGGTACACTTTTATCTTTGGGAGCGTCATCAGATGTGATGGCAGTGAACGGATGATGGCTGCTTGATGAACTGGTACTCGGGCGAGAGCACGACGAAGGCAGAATCTCTATGACTGGTGGTACACCTTTGTCTTTGGGAGTGTCATCAGGTGTGATGGCAGCGGACGGATCATAGTTCCCTGGCGGCATTGTGGGTATTTCTGGCAATGAGTCATTGAGGCTGCGTCGAAAAATTGTGTATAGGCGTTGACATTTTGCGGCAGATTTCTGTAGCTCTTCTTGTTTTCGTTTTGCATTTCTGTCTCTCTTAGGCATGACTGGCAGGACATCGACCTGGACAAATTAGATGGTTAAATGTAATAACTAACTCAGGAAAAGCATGTTTATTTGAAACACTTTTATAGTGGAATTACAATGCGAGCGGCGACATGCTCTAGACTCTAGACATAAATATACTGAAAATATAGGCCTAAGGCAGAAAAGAGAGTAATACAAAACATGCATACCATGTCTATCAATCAAATGGTTGGCTAAGTACATAACAAATCAAAATATAGAAAATACGTATTTCCAAAACTGACATGTGCAAATGTTGATTACATTTTATGTTAATATGTGGACCACCAACTTTTGAGTAACAATTTTCCAAAGTTGAAGTCCCTGCTGACCACCAACTTTCCATCTCACATGTAGACCACTATCAACTACTCATACATTTTAAAATGTATTTGTTTTGTATGTATACAGTATGCTTCTTTGAGTTACCATGCTTAAAATTTCGATTTCTCAAAGATGCGGAAAATGAATTGGCTAGGTTACTGCCTCAATAAAAATCTACCCTGACAGGTTTGTGATGTTTGTATCATCTTACCTACAAGAGGGATCATTATTAAAATGTGATTATTTTGTGATATTTGTTAAACGTTTCCAATTGCTTTCGTTGGACACTACACACACTTTGCTAGGTTAATTTATTATTTAAAAAAAAAACAGCCGACTGAAAGGTTGTCGATACATCGTTAATCCCCGCCCGCTCGCTCTCGGCCAATGGTAATAGCGAATGGGCGTGGTTTAGTCTCGCCTGTGCTATACCGGGTACGTTTCGCAATTTCGCGGCCAGGACACCGGTTTATGTTAACAGCTATTTCAACATCACTGTAAAGAACTGG